>CAEMYA010000089.1:2037399-2083793 GCA_903131615.1 Diplodus sargus
AATACTGTAATTTTTACACACAAACACACACTACATGAGAGAACTGTAGTTACTAGTTACTTTGCAGATGACATGATGCATCTGAGCCGAAGTAGCACATTCACAAAAAAAAAAGTATTTGATTAGCAATCATATAAATGAAAAGAACACTGATTCAGATCATCAAGAAAAAAAATTCAAAAGCCCAAAGTTAAATTTAAGAAAATGCAGAAAAACTCAAAAGGTAAGCGTGTATGCCATGGAAGACGACCCGCTCCCTCTTTAGATATAATAGGCTGTATTGGTAGGCTATGTACTGTATGTATTAACCAAACATATTACTTAAATATCGCATGATTATCATTATACTCATTAAGTTAGTAGGTACATCATTTTAGCCTAACTTATATTTCTGTGTTCATGCGGAATTAGCATGTAAGAAAAGTATAGCTAATGTTGTGTGTGTTTTAAAACGAATAAATACATACATAAACGTTGAAAAGGTTTTAGACTGGTGATTTAGATTCTTATATTTATTCAAATATTTTAAAATGTATGTTAAACACTATTTTAAGTAGGCCGTTCTTTTCTCTTCTGTTCTGGCCCCCTAGTGGCGTGTGCCGAGAATGCCCAATGCGTAAAAACCTGCCCACTCTCCATCAGCAACAAACTTGTAACCGTGGAAATAAACAGAAACAATCTAATTCCTGATCCAGTTTCATTCATTTTTTCACATGCAAATATTTAAACCTTGTGCTTAGAATGAGTCATGACCGGTTAAAGGTGCAATTTGTGAGAAAATTCTTGGTGTCTGGGATGGTGGCCGTCCCGTCCAACAATCCTAAAGTGCCATTATTTGAGTTGGCAATGAGACTTACTTTTGTTCCTTACTAACTAAGCAACTTTAAACTTGAGCTCTAACATTAAAAAGAATGCAGTGTCGAAACAACAATGCAGTTTATTTTAACACCTAAAGGTATGGTTGATTTATTATCTTAAGCTAACATTGTTAATGTTTCTTTTCTGTCATATTTTGGGGCAGTGGTGTTGGTTATTGTGAGGGCTTCGCTGCCTGACATGCACAGTCGATGTGATATGGCCGTTATTCAACTGACATGGTGTTGCAGGTGTGGATGTGACGTATATCGACGAATAGTACTTATGCAGTCGTCGTCGTCGTCGTTGTTGGGCATGTTGTCCTGGAAAATGTTTGGATATTTAACTCTGTAGTAATCTAGGCTATGCATTTTGATGCACCCTTATGAAGTAATCATCTACCCCAAACGATCCCCCATTATGTCCCTTATGTCCCCAACACTTCCCAACAGGAAGAGAACTATTAATCCAGGGAGAGTATTTTTACATCTTGAGGGGATTTTTAAAGGGGGAGTCCACACCGAACTCAAAAATACACGTGGTCTCTCTTACCTCTTGTACTATTTATCCATCCAGATTTTTTTCGGCATGGTGCCGAGTTATCAAGATATCGGCACTCCCTTGAATATAATTGAACAAGATGGAACCAGGCCTGTGGCGCTCAAAGGAAAAACGTAAAGCATTTGAAAAACTTAACAGTAATGCCTCTTTCCAGGTAGCATTACCCCGTAATTCAAGATAATCCACAGACCTTGTTGTGAGCAGTGTCATGTATGAACAACTGTCTTCCTACCAAACTGTACCTGCCGACCGTATTGCGGTGCAGAGGGAAGCCCTTCAAAATTTTGAAATGTAGCATGTTTGCTTTATAAATTCTGAAGAGAGTAGACTTCGACGTAAGTTAAAGAACGTCAGACACAAATGACTTTTCCAAGAAGAGTATTTTTACGTGTGAAAACATGTCTGGAAGTTGAGCGCATATTTAATTTCAGACTGGAGCTGCCAAGTTGTAGCTCGTTTCTCACCTCCACTCACAAGAGTTCTGCACCCTCTGTGCATTTTGACTGTATATACACACACACACACACACACACACACACACAGACACACTACCATTGTTAATGAATAGGCCAATCACCGGAAACAAAGTCAAAAGCACCCCATACTTTTTCCCTCTGTACCCTCTCTTCCTTCGCCTTGCAGACCAGCGAGGGCCGTCACTTGATGGTGAGCGCATGGGTGCATTAGCAACTGATCGATATTGTTGGGTTTCAGGCTATAATATTAAGCAAACGGTGCGATCCAAAGGAATCCACCTGGGAATTTTTGATATTCCTCGCTGTGAGACACAAAAGCGGCAACACCTATTGGTTTGTAAGTCAACACACTTCAGGAATACAGTAGCTATCTGAGGATGGAGGCCTGTAATCTGTAATTACCGGGCTGGATTTTAATCACCGATGGATTTTGCGAACCACGACAGTGACACTCACGATTGTTCCAAAGTGGCCTGTTGTCAATAGCAGTATTTTATATCGTAACAGCAGAATTAACAAGAACCCCAGTATGTATACGATTTCTAGGAGTTTTTGTTCCCGTGCTTTTTATTTCTGTGGCTGTAATGACTTTCTGACAGCTAAATTGATGCAACACTTCATCTTATTGTGACTTGAATGAACACTCTCATCCTTTATGGACAAATGTAAAGCCAGGAGTCCGAAAGAAGAAGTGACCTCGCGCATGAATACGACTTGATCCGAGGGTTATGTATTATGTATATTTCATGTGTTACTGATTTGTTTTGACAGCGTTACTCGGCGTATCCACTCCGCTGAAAGTCGTCGCCCAGGCTTGTCCATTTGCCTTGTAGCCCGGATTCATGGCCGGCAATGAATTGCGTGTTGAAGGGTCTGAAGGAGAGAGTTAATGAAGTAAAAATTAATGAAGCACGTGAGCACCACCATCTCAGGGCTGTAAGCTCCTCCATGCCCCATTTATAATGTATGATCTCAATAAAATCAATCCAATGTACCAGTTCTCACTTAGGGTAAGAATAGATTTACAGATTACAGCCCTGTGTTCCCCTGGTCATAATTACCCCCTCACCTTCCCCTCCCCCCCCCCTCCCACAGTCAGAGTGTGCTGCCGGACTCCTTCACAGGATTTAATGTGAAGCCTCACAACGCCGTGCACCGACAATGTCATCGCCCTCCTGTCACATTCAGCTCTGACGCCGCAGCTCCAAAAAACCGTCGACTCTTCGAGACGCCAAAATCTACTGAATATTCGAGTGTGTCCTGGTTTAAGGGCCAGTGTATTCGTTGCTCTTATAGAATCTTTTTATGATTTAAATGTATGTGTCAGGTGAGGTAAAAAGATCTGGCAGCACTCTAACTTTCTCCTTCACTCCTGAAGACTTGTTGAAAGTTGAAGGAAGATAAAAGTGCAGCAAGTTGCCTGTATTAGAGCTCCCCCTTCAGGTGTCACCGAGACCGAACTGTCCACAGCATGAGCAGCAGCAGCAGCAGCATTACACGATTGTATGTACAGATTATTGTCATCAGCATTAGTAGATCAGGGGCGTCCGTTTTGGACATTTATTCTCTGTATTATTTCAATTTTATGTTGATCTATATATACAGCAAATGTCTATAGACGTGTATACATGCTTATAATGTACATACATTCACACTATGTACACATCTTCTTTGCACCATTTGTACTGTTTACAGATGACTTGTATACAGACATGGCGTCAACTTCTTTCTTTTCACATGCTCTTTTTCAGCATTCTTTATATTTGGTCAGTTTATTGTTGTTCTCCTTCCTAGCCGTATGTCTATTTCTGTGTAGCACACTGACAGCAATGTAAACCGGAGTCAGATCCATTGTATGTGTGTACATACTTGGCCAATGAAGCTGATTCTCCTTTTGATTCTGATTCTGAAAAGACTGTGTCGAATAAGAAATGCAAATAAAGTCTCCATGCAAATTCTTCTTGAAAAGAGAAACCAGAAATTAAACTTGTACTTTAGTTTGTGATCAATTGTTCATAACCAGGAAAATGTGCCCCGATGAAGACTGTGAGTTGAAAAACGTATAGGCGCTAAGCCCGTTAACTTAACTAAGGTTTTGTTGGAGTTTTTTGTTCATGATTTATTGATCACAAAGCAAAGTACACGTTAAACCTCTGTTTACTGGTTTCATGAAATGCCCTTGGATGCAAAGGACACGTGTTTTTTGAAACCTGTGCTTGTGAAGCAGCCCTCCTTACCTCTTTCTACAAATTCATCATACATCTTTATTATTCACTGCCCACTGTAGGCTTACGGCTGCCGTATATACTACACACTCACTGTTTATCAAGTGTGCATGTGTTTTGGTGCATTATTGATTATTGCATTTGACAACACCTGCATCACACTCGACTGACTTTACTGATTTCTACATCCCGTGTCGTAGATATTCATTTGATCAACTATAACTCTGGTATGATAAAAGATTCTTTAAACATTGACGTGGTCTTGTCTTCCTTTTTGTCGTGACCTCATACAATACATTTTACAATGAAGTGTGCATCCGCCATACCACCATTCTACGCAGCAGCTGCATTCCCCGAGCTGTGAGACTCCTCCATTTATCATTTACACTCAATTTTATAAAATAGATGTAGCACAAAGGACTTAAACAGTGTTTTTTTAAACCCTTACATTTTAAAAGATGACGATACAACCGTGATAAGATTTCTTGAAAAAAGATGTCATGTCTAAAAACAAGCCGCTGTATCTCACTGAAATGTTGCTTCTTAGGTTTCTGTACCTTACATTAAAGGTGCACTATGTAGTTTTTGAAAAGAAATTGAAACACAGAAATGTTACAGTTACAATATTGTTAAGGTTATAATACACACTCAGAACTATTTATAATTTCCGCCTCTCTTTATCAGAGAAAAATAAGGTCCCCAGAACACTGTTTGAAGCCAGAGAGGAGGCGGGGTCCACCGAATGTAAAAGAGGTGAAACAGTATGAAAAAGCTCAGTTTGTCTATTCAGTTTATTCAGTCGTGAAAAAAGAATGAAGTTTGTTGATTTTGTTTGTTTAAGCACAGAAAAATATTCAATGAAAGATTCTTCCCAAAAACTGCACAGTGCACCTTTAAGTGTAAGAGACATTTTGACAACAAAAAATAGGCAAAAAACAAAAAATTGTTTGAGTTTTTCCAGTGTTTTCATCTGCTCTGCATCATCCGTTCATTCTGGAACTGAAGTTGTTAACCACACAAAGCTGCAGTTTCAAGTAGTTTAAAGTGTAAACATCCGCATTTACAGTTTAAGTGTGTATCATATGAGTCCCGAGTGGATAAGGAGCTGATTTTGTTTTTAGATAAACCTGTACGGGCTTTGGACGTGCACGCGGAAAAACAGAATTGTCAAGTTAAGCTGCCTGATGTACCTACCCCTCCACCTCCGTGAACAATTCTGTATTTATAATGTCATCTTATCACGCTCCCCTTGAAGGCAGCGGCGAGTGCACTTATGCCTTTCTTTGTTAGGGTGAGTTGGCAATTTCCTGCGAGATGGAGCAACTGCAGGCAGCCCTTTTCTTTGATAATGTCCCTGACACCTGGACCAAACTGCTGTTTCCATCACTTTGCAGGCAGGAACAGGAGGGAAAGGAACATGTCATAAGCCTCCTGCCACCCAGAGTCACTCACTGTGCATTTAACAGCACTCTCCTCACTACACTTTTGCGGGATGTAGAGGTCAGAGCTGGAGGGAGATGCTTGTGCGGAAAGTTGTCTTGCTAAGCTGCGTCAAAAAAAAAAGTGGTGGCAGTCGATATAGCGGCTCCTTTTTTCTCAACGTTTTATCTCAATTTATTATTAGATTTATCTTCTTTGTGTGCACCGCGCTCACTTACATTCACATGCTGTACAGTACCACCGTGTCACATTGTTCCATGTAAAGCTGGTTATTAAGCAGCAAGCCTGAAAGGGTGTTTATTACAGAGGCCTGACAGATTGATTCTAAATTATAATTAATCAGTTGATTTTGACCCACAGATTATGATTGTGCCCTGTGAGTTTCATTTATTCAGCTTTTCTTCTGGCTCTACTACAATCACCGTAGACCTGCAGGACTCCCAAGCAAATTAACAGTCTTCACGCTACCCTGCAGCCATAATGAAAATATCAGTCAATCAAAACCCATATTATGCTGTGAAATCCTACCACATATCTCCAGACCTGCATACAAATAGAAACTGCAGAATAAGCGCTCGAAGCAGTTTCAGCTTTATGGCCATGAGACGATACTTAAAAAGGTATTTCTGCGCTGATCACGTCCACCTGAAGCACTGAGGTTTTCCACTGTGTTGTCTGGCGTGCGATAAAACAGATCACCTCTACATGAAGATGCTTTGGGGGAAATCCAAGGGGTAAGAGAGCAGGGCACGCAGGGAAGTGGGGCCCATCTGCGACCTGTCTGCAGGTCCGGTGATGTATGGCTGTGGGGCTGGACGGCCACAATCGGGGCTGTGTGTTGCTGCTCACTGTGCCATGGCATTCAGGGCACTTCAACCCCCAGTCCCTCCTTACAGGTACCCCGCAGCCCGCCACCGCGCGCTACTCATTTACTGCTACACTGGTTTTCATAATTAGCGCCGCAAGGCCTCATTAAATCTGCTCTAATGAATAAATATTGTATTTCATAGCCTGATTACCAGATCAGCTCAATGCTTGAGCGTTGTAAACAATTACTTCCCTAAATATTCATCACCCCAAAGTGGGTGATCATTGGTATTTAATACAGGACTAGTATTTTCAAGTGCATCTTTATTATACTAATAATAGTTTTTGAAATGTTCCTTTTGTCAGGAAAAAAGACAGAAAAAAGAGGAGTATTTTATTTTAAGTTGCATTATAGACGCATATGATGATGGTTTTGTTTTATATACCATTTTAATAATACAATAGAATAGAAAAAAATGCAAAAAAACAAACAAAAAAAACAAGATTTGCATCGGAGATGTGACGATTCAACTGCATGGTAATTCTTTTTTAAACCATTTACCATATTAGTGTTCTAATGAATCATAATACATTAAGAGGTATTCCAATTATAATGTTCTACTCATGCATATCTAACTGGGACTGGACAAAATATAACACTGTTTCACACATACGTATCCAATAAACTGATCCATTTTACTGTTATTCATGGTTGTGTCAATATCTTTGTAATATTGCTGTCTGTAATAACGCTTTTGTTGTTCTGTTTCATTGTTGTGATCAATAAATACCAGATTTACACATTTAATTAGGACTATGGACGACTCATGTGATTTGTAAGTCAAAGCAGTTATTTGACTGCAAAATCTTATGAGCTAGGGGAGACCAGCGGCAGCTAACATTTTTTGGTTTGATGTCTTTACTCAGAAACCTCATACACTATTTGAATACATGTTTACAACTTCTGTGTGTTCTACCTGTTAACAGTCATCATATATGTTTACAAGCACGTTTACAAGTTAGATTCCCAATATTCATTGAAACACGAGGAGTCAAATGTTACATCCACCCCTCCAAGTGCAGGGGCAACTGTAACATCATACTTAATACTTCTTATAAATACAAAGGACCACAATAAGCAACTAAGAATATGCAAATAGATAAAAGTATTTCACATATATTAAACAATTAATTTAAGTTTAGTCTAAAGTTGCAACTTTTGGCAGAAAAACAGAACAAGTATGTGACGGTTTGTCCGTATGTGGCAAAAGAAGGCTCATCACAGAACATTAGCAAATTAGTTTGTAGTTAGATTACAGTTCAGTCACTATTACTCTGTACTTGAATGAGACTAAATTTGAATAGACAAGTAATAGAGATGGATGAGAAGACTGATACCACTTACAGGTCAGGTACACACAGTTAGCTTAGCTTATCAGAATCAGTATACCTTTATTGTCCCCAAAATGGAGAAATTTCTTTGCTACAGCCGCAAAAGGACAGTAGTACTTTAAAAAACAAAGTAATTAAAAAGGTGAGAAATAGAATAGAAAGTAGCTTCTATAGCACTGGAAACAGGCTACGAAACAGGGTACATCAACAGAAACAAAATCCACCTACAGCCTCCTCTTAAACACATTAATACTTCTGTTTTTTTTTTTTCAAAATATGTAATTGGATTAATCCATGATTTAAATGAAATGTAAAAACCAGGACTCACCGTTTTATGGGGCGTCATGAGCCTAAATGTACGTGCGGGTAAAGGGTTGCCAAGCAACCACAGAAGACTTCAGGAAATCAGTGTGAGGCGCTTTTTGTTAACTATGGAAATACACAGACGAGCTGTTTCCCTCTTTAAAGACAGACGAGCTGTTTCCTCCTGTTGCATGCCTTTATGCTAAGCTAACCACTTGCAAACTCTAGCTGGAGTGTGTCCTATGTTCCCCAGCTCCTGGGTTAGGAACAGGGTTATTTGACCTTAGTAATGTCAGGGGAACAGAGATAACACTCCTCTCCAGGACGGAGCATAAGTGTAGGCCTATAGTTTCTCTGTGACTTTACATTATGAAATGATAGTAAGAGGTTAAAATTGGGGCTTGGTAGCTAACTGACCTTTCAGCTGTCTACCTTCTGCCCTCATAAAAGAGCTTGATGTTGGTTCATTTCTTTAGTGTTCTGTGCCGCAACACACACAAAGTATGAAGAAAATCTGCTGCAGCTCGTCAGAGATTGTTCACCACTCAGGTGAACAACCACAGCTGAGAAGCTTTTTAGTAGCCTTCTGTCTATAACATGGGTATTAAAAGCCATACTGAAGAGGGAATTTGTACAGGCATCATGCATTCGAAAAAAAAAAAAAAAGTATTACTATGAATTACCATTTACATGTTGTATGTAGTCGGCAGCAGTTTCTGTAAACCGTTAGTTGTTGCTGGTGTCACTGGGTGTTGCCTTCTACCTTTTCCAGTTACTGTCTTGAGCAGAGCAGCAGTTGTAAAATCATCTTCTGATGATCTGTGGGTAAAATGTCATTGTGTGAAGTCGACGGAGTACTGGACTTTGTATCATCACATCCCGTTTAACAAGATAACGGATATGTTAGGCATATTCGGTTCAACTGTCTTCAGTACATTTCTATTAAACAAAGCACAGGATGCACAGCAGTGTGGGCCTGTGCTGAAATAGAAGGTTCCTTCACTGCCCTTGTGACAACAGAGCAAATCACTGTGAGACCAAGATCATCGGGTCATAGAGTCGACACTCATCTGACTTTCTCTAATTGCAACGGAAACCCTGATATCCATATATCAGCCGCTCTGTGATGGCAGCAAATAATTACAATTTGATAACTGTATGATAAAATTATTTTGTCAAGCAAAAATGCAAAACATTCTCTGGTTACCAGTTTTTAAAATTTAATGGCGTTTGTAGTTTAGAGCATTTTAAATTGAACATCCCTTGGCCTGGAGTATTGTAATCATCAATTTTCTAAATTATAGTCCTTATATTTTACAAGTTATATCATTAAGGGACAAATGAATACATTTTGAAACAAGTATTCATTTGCAATGACATGTATCTCCCTTCGCCCTTTTTTCATTTTCCCAAATGATGGAGTTTTTTTTGTATTATTTGCTCGCTTTTTGGTGCAGCCAGTGGAAAACAAATCAAACTGCTGTTGATTTATTCCCTTTAAGAATGGCCATTTTTGTTGAGTTGTTATTTGCAGCACCACTCAAAATTGTGCAATGACATTTTTCATACCAGCTGCTTTTTCTTACACTTTCATCAATTCATTAAAATGTATTTGCAGTCTTTTGTGTTGTACACATTATGCAGGTTAGCGCTGCTGTAAACAGTATGTTGCATTCAAATTTGGGCCAGCCAAGTCAACTTTTAGCCAATTAACGTTAGTCAGATTCTGACTACAAAATAATGCAAACACACAGTAAACACTGAGCGCAGCTAGCTAATAGTGATGGAAACATTAATAAACTTCCACCCTTCACATTCAATCAGATCTTCAATCACCAGCAGCATTTCAGGATTTCTCCTCCATGTTTCAATAACAGTAATTACAGCTGTCACTGTTCTGGACAGAGTGATGGTCAAGTCAGAGAAAACTGATCACACAATTCTGCAGTGATTAACACTTTAATAAAAATGTACAGTTAACCCAATGAGCGCAAAGCAACCATCACCATAACAGACATCAACAGTTCAGGATCACTCCTCCTGTTAGGACTGCAGCGGCTGATAAATACAAGTAGTGGTGAGATAACCTCCACCTGCCATTACCTTGAAGAAATCTCAACCGTTGATTATTTTGAAACAGTATCATATAAACAGTATCATATAATCAGAGCGTGTCCTGCTGCAGGTCGAATGAAGTACATTTCAGAGATGAACGACACAAAGGTTAATTCCATGTCATTTCGTGTGGAGTATTGCACTTCTGAACAGAAAATGCAGGCCATAACTCTATAGGCACTTCAGTGGCACCTTCAACCATTCCTACTTAACAGTGTAAGGCAGAAAATGAGCCAAAGAGACTGGAGCAGAGCGAGAATGTGCTTTAACAGGATAAAATGATTTACAGGTATGAGATTCCCATTAGAGTGTGCTAATTGTTTCCACACCATTAGTGACAGTTATCTAATGAAGGATATTTAACCAGGCGCTGTAGTATATCACACAGCTCCTCTCGGTTTAGAAGTGAGAGGCAGTGGACCCCAGTCTTTGCCCTTTCCACCTGCACCACCTCAGTAGCATGCAGATCATTCGGCCAGCTCTACAGGACACCCCGACTGAAGCAAACATTCTGTTTAGTGGTTAGTTTTCAACATTTCAACTTTTCAGCAGATTTAAAAATGCGACAGAACTTGTAAAAAATACAAGGATACATTTGCAACTAGAAAAAAAAGGCACAAAGATGGTCCACATGGACTGTGTTGAAAAATATACATTTAAAACAATGTAAAACACAGTTATCATCTAAACAAGCATGAATTTTTCTTTGCAGATTCAGCTATAAAAAAGGGATTTTTTTACATGTTAGGGGAATATGTACATGAATCATCTTAAAATATTTAAGATCACAGAGGGCTCTCGAGAATTTAGGAAAAAAATGTCATCATGCAAGGGCTCAGCTCATGACAACAGGCAGGAAAATACATGGGAGAACAATAACACAGAACTGGCCTCCCTCCAGATGTCAGTCAATGCTCAACAAATATGTGAGCTTTCACAAAAACACAAACAAATGGCATTGTGTTATAATGCTTTAAACGCTAAGAACAATATTTGGACTTTTTTGTGCGTGTAGAAACGGTCATAAAACATGTCAATGTGGTCCTCGATCGGCTTTCTCCAAATTTCTGTCAATTCAGTTTTCAGAGTTTTCTTCCAACTCCTTTTTCAGGCTGCAGTTAAGAGAAACTTGTGTTAACATCAAATATTCAAATAAAAAATTGTTTTAAATAAACTTTAAAATTCACTTCATTTCTCCACTCACCTTTTCAGGTAGGCGTGCACATTATCGTAGCCATGAAATTTAGCCAGGTAAACCAACACGCCTGTAGCGCAGCGACCGTCTCGGGCCCGACAGAAGCTGCAGTTACAGATGCCTCTGCACGGCGGACACTGCCACTCCTAACAATGACAATGATCACAAATCAGTCAGACTTGCCCAGCACACAGGTGATCAAATACAAATACAGTCTTGTATGTTTAGATACTCACCGGATTCAGCAGGGCATCTCTGACCTCCTCTCCATAGCGGTTACGGAGACAGGGGCCGCAGAACTGACCCCTCACCCCGACACACTCTGGGTTCCGGCAGTTAGTTTTGGTGTCAGTGGTTTTCTGGCGGCACTGGTGGCAAGTGGATCCCTGAAAACAAAGGGAAAATTAGTGTCTTCAACTAAAGGAGCTTGACAATCAAAAGGAGTAGACCTTTTCAGCATTCCAGTGACTGTTGAACCTACGGTAGAGCTGTTGTACACTTTCTCCCGCACGTTGTTGCAGATGTTCTCCAGCTCGCATTCTGTGATTTCATCCACAGGCCGCACTACATGAGGGAGGGCCTTGGCACTGTTGAAGGAACGACGACGGGGCTGCACATGAAATAAAGTGAGTTAGTTTACTGTACTGTATATATTAGCAGAATTTGATGGAACGTAAAAGGTGGCATAACATGCAGACCATTAATGATGTGACTTACTGGCTCATCATATTCCTCAAAGTAGCGGCTTTTGCGAACCAGGCTGAACTTGTCCTCGGGTTCCTCTTCTGGAGTCGGGCTGGGGGGTCCGTCCACCAGTGTACGGGACCGTGTGTGGGGACGGGACAAACGCTCCGGGTTTCTTCTAAGAGCTCCTGGAGTTCCAGCGGGGCGCCAAGTCGTCTGTCGAGGCTAAAGAAATTCCAATGGTACCGGTTAATGCAGAGCACTGCAAAAGCACAATGTCAAGTGGTGAGATTAAATATCTATTTTTAGGTGAAATTACCGTGGTGGATGCGGACCTTGCCCTCCGTCCTGGGAAGAGTCCAGGTACTTTGTTCAGCTCTGCCATGAGCTTTGCAAGCTAAAATTAGATAAAATATGAATGAGATTTGACATAATGACAGTGGAGGCTGTTCTGTTCAGTTCATAGTGCTAAATAATATGCCCCAAATACTGCAAATAGTACCATTTCTTTGTTCTCCTTGATATTCAGGGCTCTCTTGTCCATGAAGTTCTCCTCTTCCTCACCATCGGAGTCCTCGACTTTAGTTTGAGCTAGAGGTTCAGATGCAGGTCTCTTCTTGCCCATCTTCTTGGTGGGGAAAGTCATGGCAACCTTGAAGCCATTGGACCTGCGGCCTCGTCTTGGAGAGTCCACTTTCTGAAAGAATATACAACTTGTGGTTAGAAGAACCTTCCAGGACAATTGATGAAGTTCTGAAATATCTTGCGATTGTGTTTTTCCTTATAACTCACCATGGCTTTCATCTGACTGTTGATCACATTCTCCTCAAACCCGCTGCATGTATCCTCCTCTGATGTAGCCTCGAACACCTTTGGTTTCTCTGCCATCGTCCTTCTCAATCTCAAGCTGCTCCTCTAAACAGACAGAATCATTAGTTGCAGCATATACCCCACACATAGGAACTGACGGATATGTTACGACTTGGTATTTTTTCATAGCCGCAGTTGCAAAGCCTCCTTGTATTCTTAACACCATTTGACAAGAACAGTAAGATTTGGTATTTCATTTTTACCGTATTTGCAAAGCCTCCATCAGAGCCAAAGCTATCGCAGCTGTCATCAGAAGAGGAAGAGGAGGTCTCCATGGGAACTAGCGGGGAGTTGCGGAAGCTCCTCAAACTCATCCTGGTGGGTTGGGGCTGGGCTGCCAGTTTCTGTAAATAATAAATGTACATTTAAATAAATCAATTTAAGGTTACATTTCAAATCCAGTCAACAACTTAATTCTAATCACTATCTCCATATCACAAACACGTGGTTTCATTTATTCATTCTTGCTTAGGAGGCTTACAGTAGGGTTACAGATAACACCTGCTTTCAGTCATCAATTGAGTTCTCAATAAACTGTTTAGTAAGTAAAATATTAAGCTCAAGCTGGCATGCTTTAACTGCATGATCTGTCTAAAAGCCAGTGGCAATTTAGTTTAATGTTATAGCTTCTTTCAAAGAGGCTTAAAACCTGCATGTGTTTTGTTTAAAAACCTTAAAATCAGTTTTTGCTTAAAATAATTTAATTAATCAGTCAGATTAAGTGTTTTCCAAACAACGTTAATTTTCCGCTAAGTTTTCATGCTAATGTCTCAAATGTTTAACCTGAGCCTCAGGGACACACCCCTGTTGGCAAAGTCCGCCAGATGTAGGTAACTGAGTCGTGCATACTTCTATAAAGAAGACTCTAATATGTCAATATAACTGACAGATGTTTCAGTAATTGTAAATGAACAAGCGAATATTAAAATCATCGCCTTCTTAACTTTGGTTACAATAACTTGGTGTGACACTATGACTTAAATCCTTTTAATCATTCGTTTTGCTAGTTTGATACATAATAATAACTTATCATGCAAACGTTTGTAAGCTAGTAACGTTAAACTCTCAAATGTTAAATTAACATTTTTAACCGTTAACTGTTACAGGAAGTTGACATTTAAAGGGTAGCTTACTTAACTGCAACAAAGTCGTCATAACAGGAGGTTTTAACATCAACATGATTTTAAATTACACATTATTAATGACAACGGATTGAATATTAAAGCAGGTGAAGCTGTTTTTCTCACCTTTGAGCGTGTGGCCGGCATTTTTCTTTCTTTCGGTCCAGACAAACGGAGAGACACAAACACACCGTGCAGCAGTTCTGCAGTGAACAAAGCTTCCGCTGCAGCTGCACGAGCCAACACTCGTTCATTTCCCGCGCCACAGGAAGGTCCTGGAAGCTGTATAAAAAGTAGTCTGGTAGATATATAAATAATACGCTGTCCGACAACATTAGAGGACAAATATAAAGCCACGGCCCGTTATTAACCTTTTAAAATGGTTTCTATATTTTTTTAAATAATCAAACATATACAATTCATGACTTTAGGAGGCGTTTAGGAAATGGGAGCGGTGGTTCTTCCATGTACTGCAGCGTGGCGCGAATTTTTTATTTGACAATTTGCATGTAACGCGGGTAAAATGTTGAACTCCTTCCAACAGTGAAATGAGGTCAAGTTTTAAAGGATGATTATGTGTTCAGACTCAAGTTGTGCATGAATGTGCATCTTGCACTGGGTAAATATTTGTTCAGACTAAATAAGATGTTCACTTCTCTCACTTCTTCACTCACACTTTATATGGGTTGTAATTGATTAAGCATTAGTCCTATTTGTTAGAAAAGTTGATTTTTTTTTGTGTTGGATTTTGCATTGATTCCATTCACACCTCAACAAACAATGACCAGTACATGATAGTATGGAGCTTTAGGGGTTTAAGACCGGTTGGCTGCCATTCCAAAGTGCCTGTTTTTGACAGTTAGACTCAAAAATCAAATTTTCTTACAAACAGAACCTTTGAAGAATGCAGATTTATTTGCAAAATGATAATGAAGATATGGGAGTTTAATTTAACAGACTGAATAAAGGGAATGATAAGAAAAGATAGAGGAAAGTTATGGCTGGCAGTAAGAGATAAGACAACAATAGGGTGACACTTTTATGTAAACAACAGGAAGTTGAAGTGATTGAAGCATGAGAGGGTTGTGGTGAGGCACAGCAGAGCAAATAAAACTTTGCACTGGTGGGTGTATATGATCATTGTAAAACAATGGAATAAGTAGTTCATGTTATATTGCTGTGACAGAAATACTTCTGAACGGCACACACCAAAGAGGCAGTTCAGGAAGTAAGGAGTTAAAGAAATGAGTCTAGACATTTTTTATCTCAGGGCATTAAAACAGTTTATTAGGTTACTTGTGAGAAACAGAGATAATAAATACAATCTCTTTTTATGCAACCACAATGCTCACAATGTCGCCATTGACCATTTACAGTTTTCTTTGCTATTGCAAACTCACATTTCTCTAATTAATCTCTCTTTTTTCAAAAGTCTTCACACAGTTCTCTTTACCAACATACAGCTCAGCACAACAGTGAATCTAATTTCCAAAATGCATTATTTTGTCCAAGTCACACACATCTGATGTTGGCGCATTAAAATATATATCGCTGCTGTATATTTTGTATGCTTTTTTAAATCAAAAACCAAAATTTGATTAGAACAAAAATAAGGGGATTCTTTTATTGCACCTAAGTATGGCCCAGTCACAGAAATTAATCAGAAATGCTCAAACTTTCAGCAATAGTTTTATTTATTTTGGGGGGGTTGTTTGTTTTTGCCATTTTTGCAATGAGTAATGCACACAATACAGATATGAAAATACAAAAGTGCTAGTCAGCCTTGTCACCCTATATTCGCTCTCAACATCACGTTATGTTCTCTCTTGTGATACAACCATCCATCCTTCACTGCTTCCCAAAGGAAAATCTGATCATATGGCTAGTGGTCATAAGCTCTCAACCTCTATAGATGCAGGAACAGAGAGAAAGGCGTAAGAAAAAGTGAAGCCATTCTGGGATGGGCCCTCAATCAATGGGACTGAAAGGAAACGGTGAAACGCCACACTGTCCCACACAGTTTCGACACCTTGCAGAATCTGCCTCACCGGCTTGCTTTCCTTACCTGGAAGGTGTTTCATAGAGGTCATCAAGGAATGAAGACGTTAAGTGTTGTAGGTCCCAATTAGGAATGTATGCATTTTTATTTTCTATTACATATACAGAATTTAGACCATTGCAGAGTAATTTACTGTAATCATGTGTTACACGAGGGGCCTTCAACATAAATATGATATCTATTATGTAAAATTTTTACAACAGGATGTAAATGTAGGAAAAGTTAATGACAAATGCATTTTGTGTCGAAGTAATTAAAAGTGATCCACTGTTGTGCTGACTGTGTGAGGAGGTTTTAAAAAGTGAACTCACTACAGAGAAAAGGGAGTTTGCAATGGTTAAAAAAACTGTAATGGATGAACAACAAAGTCTGAATTGTCCATTTTTGTAACAACAATAAATAGATGCAGAGCTCATTTTATAAACATGACGAGTGCCTGCTTTTAAAAAATATAAGCTTCACGTGTATTTTATATACAACAGTGTGAATCCCTTACAACGAGCATGTATGCAGACATAATTGATATGTAAAACCTTTTCAGCACATGAAGCTGTCAGGTCATGTGTGGCCCACATTAAGTTCTTCCAGCAGCGCCGCGCCCTCCCCTGCCCCCTCTCCTCTGTCGACCTCTGACTTGTTTATTGTCCTGACGTGGTAATCTCTTCTGTCGCTCCACTTTGATCCACCCTCCATCGCTGGCTCTGGCCCCCTCTTTTTCCTCACTGGGGTTTTCTGTCACAGACAATATACCTGGTATCATAGAGGGGCGGTTCTGTGGTGTGGTGATGCTGTAACTGTTGGACCGTGGCCTCCCTGGCTGTCTCCCAGTTTTGCTGCTTTTATTATGAATATAGTTACCTCTAGTATTGGTCCATGCATGCTCCCTACCCTGCCCCCCTCCCACAGTTAATGTGTTGCCAAAGTAGTTCTTCCTGCGGTGGTCGAGCACTGCTCCAGCACTGAGTGGGCGCTCTCTATCCCTCTCTGAGGCGCTCTCTGACGTAGTGCTAGAGGGGCTGCTGCCCTTTGACCCAAGATGGAGAGGGGAGAGTTTGGCCGACAGGCTGGTGGTTGGCGAGGAGCTGCGTGAGTCAATCCAAGAAGATACATGGCTACGGCTGCGGTTTGGAGAGCGACGCACAGCTGCAGCATAAGAAAACTCCTGGCTTTCATGTGCAGACAGGAACTGAGGCAGAGTGCGGGCATCAGAGCTGGTGAAGGCAGCAGTCGTATGGAGGGATTTCTGGGTCATCATCTGCCTCTGTCTTACGTTGTACATCCACGTAGGATCAATATCTGAAAAAGGTATGATATGCATTGATAAAAAATAGGAGCAAAATCAGTATTTAAAGAGGCACTATGTAGAAATTCAAACTCAGAATTTAAATATTTACAATACTGACAAAGTAATAACACAAAATCAGAAATATAATGTTTTTTCCATAACTGAATAAACAAGCTGTTCTCAGAGGACAATAAGGTCCTCAGAACACTGTTTGAAGCTAGAAAGTTGGCAGGGTCCGCCAAATATAAACAAAGTATCCAGGAACTGTGCTGTCCTTTAAGGTCAGTTTGTTTATTCAGTTTATTCACTCATGAAAACAAAGAGTGTGTTTATTTAGTTTGTTAAGGCATAAAGAAAATCAGTCAGTGAAGCTCTTTCTCTCCTGATTAAAAAATCTTTCCCAAAACTACATAGTGCATCTTTAACAATAATATTTTTGATATCTTATAATTATAGAAATACATGATCTGCATTTGTCCAGCAGTGAAACTCTTACTTTGGCACAAACTATCAATAAAACAATTACCAGAGGCACACTTGTCTCTGGGGTTCCAGTCGATGTCATTTGGTGTTGTTTCGATGACTAACTCCACGGTCTTGATCTCGTCTTGTCCGCCACCGAGACTCCACGTCAACGGGCAGCTGTGTCTGGTCGACTTTGGTGATTTGACATCATTCTGAGGTGAAAGAAGAAGGACAATATCGGGATACTTGGTGTCAAAAATATTCATACTTGTTGCACAGGATTCTTTGATTCATTTTCAGTGTTGATTTGCACTATTGTGTGAGGGCGCCTCCCACAGCTGCCGAAACAACTCACTTCATAATTGACCGTGTAGTCCACTCGCTGGTTCTGCTGTAGCCCAACGATCCACTTGTCCATCACAAAAGGAGGCTGCATTTCAATGACATTAGCTCATAAACAATCTCACTATGGCGACCACAACACAAGGCCAGACACATATCATAGACAACATCTAGCACTGAACAAATGTGCCTCTGACCACACCTTCGTCATACGCAGCACTTCCAGATCCTGGCGGTTGGCGCTGAAGACGACGTCTTTGATGTAGGTCACCGCTACGTCGTCTCCGTCTATCTCAATGTACATTTTCCATTTGCAGTCCTTGAAAAAGAAAAGAGCGAATGGTGAGATAATGTAGGTCTGCTATACGCTCAGAAAAAAGCACCTGATTGTAGGGAAAAGTTTATAATTGCAATGTTCTGTGTGGAGAACTTGGTGACTGTTGTATATAAACCAACAGCACAACCTAGAGGTGGTTCAACGGCAGTGGCCACAAAGCCTCACATTGTGGGGGAGGACAGAGATTATAACATGAAGATATTGTAAATAAATTGCAAGGGGATGAAAAGGGGATAATATATTGAATGTATTGTGTATGAAATATTTCAAAACAACTCATTTCGATAACAAATCTTCATGGACACACTACATGAATGCCTCAACATTGCAGTGAGAATTGTCGTGTTTCAAAAAGGAAAGAAATGTCAGTAAAAGCAAATATTTTTAAGTGGACTCTCTGTTTAACATTTGGTATTATATTTCTCGGTGGGATCCGGGATTAAATTCTTCAAACGATCGATTTTAGGTGACAAGGGTAAAGGTTTTTCCTCTTGAGTTGCTGCATCAAATCCTCTCTGGGAGGCACAAATCTGAACAATTCCCCAGCCCTCTTCTCCCGCATACTGAATGATGACGAAGCAGTAATGATTCTGCCGATCCCCGAAAGCCTGGAAGCAAAAACCGCAGGTCACTGCTTAACCACGCAGGGTTCATGGCACGGGCCAATCCATTGTGTAGTGATCACAGAGAAAGACATCAGAGGAGTGGCACTAACACACTCGTCTGAGGAGCCTTCGCCCTCTCCTGCATCGTCCCCGGGGGCTGGAAGCGGCTCAAAGGGGAAGCTTCAGCAAGCCTCTGGCTCAGAAACACACCAGTGGCCCCGCGCTGGCCTGGTGTCGGCACTGGACGGTCGCACCGGGGCTCCCAGGTCCATGCTAGTCTAATCACTCCAGCAGAAACAATGTCTGGTAATGATGCCTAGGACCCGAGTGCGTCTAATGACAACTCATACATAATTCAGCACCTTTCACTTGGCTGCACGGTGATATCCTCATTAGTAGGGGACCCTCAGTGGCTGTCAGATGGTGGCCGCACAATCGCAGGCCCTCATTTTGTCTTTGAGAAGTGCAGCTGCTTCCATGACATCGCCAGCAAAGAGGGGCGAAGAAAAAAAAAAAATGCAGTGCGGGTTTGTTTTATTTAGTGCAAAAAAACCTTCCAGTTTGTAAAAACAAGGCTGACACGGAACCTGACACCAGGCAGGGGAAAATAATTAGCTCTCATTTTCTCAGCCTCCTGTTTCCTTCTCCCTGCTGTGTTTTCTACCCACTAAACCACCACATGTCAGAAGAAATGGGAGGCAATTAGCAGGCTCGTTTCAGCCCTGCCGAACACACTGAAAGAGGACTATTTATGATGGGACAATGAACAGCTGAAAGATTAAATAACGTTTGCCTTTTAAAAAGAAAATGACTTCTGGCTAAATGGGCTATTTTTGATTAAATTCAAACAGCAAGTTAAGAGCCACCCTTTCTCCACAGTTTGAGACCCTAACAAAGGGCTGAGAGCGAGTCGAGGTGGATGTGCTACATGGCGGAGAATGAAATGTTTATTTGTCTGGTTTTATGCATGTCTAGTGATGCCTTCAATGGTCAGAGTAACAGCCATCATCATGATTTCCTCAGAACAAACAGCTTCAGCACAAGGAGGCTGATTCAGTCATGGCAAAAACACGATTCTGTGCACCTATTTACAATTATTACCAAACATATTAAAGATGTTAACAATTTATAACTACCCTGATCAAAGTGGATACAACATGTATTTGCGATTGTCCTCACAGATCGAATGATGCTGTTGATGCATTCAGTGTGTGTGTTACTGATAGGCAAATAAGAAGACATTCATTGATGGCAGCAATGGATTTTTCTTCCTGATGTGTCACATCAATTTTGCGCTGGCACATTCATGACATACTGGCTCGTGACATCCCTGCCATCGGTTTGTAAGGCTGTGTAACTACTGAATGTTGGTAGTTCTATAGCAGGCTAAAAAGGCTTTTAAAGGTGGAATTTATGAGACTTGGCCACCAAGAACGTATACTCTGTTGTGACTGTTAGCTCATTAGCTCAGTTAGCCCTGCAGCTAGGCAGACTACCAGGGAAATGTTGGTGTTTATTTGTTTATTCTTCAACACAATCTGACATCTCTGACATAACGTCAAAACTGTAATTTAATCATGTACTGTTGACAATTTTAGTACATTTTGAATTTTTTTGTTTTAATTTAAAATTCTTACATATTGTATCTTTAAAGCAGTGAATTATAAAAAAAAGAATATTTTTCCTGTGTACGGATATATCAAAGTTTGTTTAATCAATTTGTATGATTAGATTTGTGCTCTTGTAATGCTTATGACGGCCTGAATGACTTTAAAACATTTTTTGAAATGAAGATCTCTGTTTCACCGGCACAAAAAGGGGGAACAAATAACAACAATAACAAAATGAGCAACAATAAAAATGTGTGTGTGGTTCACAACAAACGTACTGATTTCCCAGTTCCTGGTTTCCAATGGTACCCAAACACCAGCTCCAAATTAACTGTTTTGCACCTCTCCACCTCCTTTTCCAGCTCATCCTGCGAACCGAAAGAGTATAAACTCAAATTAACACAGAAAACCAAAAACACACAAGTCTTTCTGAAGATGAAGAAGAAACTTTATACCTTCAACAGAGGTGGGAAGTGGACGTGCCCGAGGTAATCATTTGCTAGCTTTTCAATCTCAGCCTGCCAAAAGGAAAAAGAAAAAGAGACTCACTGTGATGCCAAATTTCAAAGAGAACAGATCTCATCCTGTCAATTATGTGTGTATAAAAAAAATCTGACAGGTGTGGACAATGGTTAACTGTGCCTTGCCTTCAGGTGCATGACGTGACCTTTGGATTTGACCCCCATGTCCCGCATGTCGTTTTCCGTGAGCAACAGTAACCTCTTTCCGGTGATGTGATTTTCTTTAAACAAGTCAGCATACAGCTGCATGCCACATGTCCCCTCCCCTGAGATAGAAGAGGAAACACCCGGTTTGTAAAATTACACAAACAACAAATAAAGAGTTGGACTGAAGATGATCCAGAGAGTGGTATGAACAAACCTGCGCCAAATATCTGCTGCATCCAGAAATACTGAGGGAATAAAACGGTGACATATTAGTTTGTGAACGCCTAAAACAATACATGTGGTTGTAATGTTAACACAATGACACTGACCACATGCTCCTCTGTCCACGTATAGATGTCGAGGGTGGGCAGCAACTGTGTGAAAAACAAAAGACAAATAGAGGTAACAGCAACAGAATCTGGAAGGGAATCTAACATGTGTGTATTCATGATAGACAGAAAATCACAAGACTTAAGTAAATGTTATTAAAATGGAAAATAGGCATGTTTTCCATGTCTCCCGAAGCCATTACTTTTCCGGTTATTGTGCCGTGCGATTAATACGAATTGCCTCTAATGGTCTATATCAAACCGAAATGTCCATCTGACTGATCTAACGTGATCTGTTTGAATGATAAATCATTTATTGCTCATTAAATGTAATCAGGCAGAAACTTGCCAGCCAAAATAAAGATTTCATCATTGTGCTCATGAGACTGGTGTGTAATGACAGAAATAATGCAATGGAAAATTGGAGGAAAGATGACTAAATGAATGAGTAATCCCCCCCCAACCCCCATTCACTGTCTTCTTCCCACGACGTCTGATAACAGCTCAGATTATGAACTGAATGCCGGTCTCAATAGACAGTCGCTGCCATACGTTTTCAGTGCAGCCTCATAAAGCCACTCAGCCCTGCAGCTTTTTCCGCCTCCTCCTGCAGCGCTGCCGCTCGGAAGTAAACAGATTTCAGAAACACTCTGCCACACTGCCAAACTCTCACTGGAGTGACTTAGCATCACTTTGCAAGCATAAGCGTATTGTGTTTCACAGACGCTTCTTTTATTAAGATCCAGAGCGGCTGCTGACAGAGACACCTCGATCAGAAATTCAAAATGCGAGTTTTTGTGTTTATGTGTGGAATCCGCAGAAAAGTAAAAGACTTTGAGTTTGGTTTAGTTCACACAATTCTGCCCCCATGTGGACTGAAGTGGATGATGGGTAACCAAAGCATGAAAACAGGCAGTTACAAAGTTAAAGGTGCATTATGTGGTTTTGTAAAAGAAACTCAGAAACAATATTTTTAAGCTAATGCAACAAACTCAAACACATTTGTTTTTTTTCCATAACTGAATAAACAAGTTGCTCTCAGAGGAAAATAAGGTCCCCAGAACACTGTTTGAAGCTAGACAGGTGGTAGGGTCCGCCACATATAAACAAAGTGAAACAGTATGGAATTGTGTCCGTTTGTTTGTTCAGTTTATTCAGTTATGAAAACGTAGAGTTTGTCTATTTTCTATAGTTTGTTAAAGCATGTAAAATCAATCAATGAAGTTTTTCTCTTCTGATTAAAATCTCTTCCCAAACAAATACATAGTGCTCCTTTAAAATCCCAAGAAGCAGCTCCACAAAAACACCAGAGGCAATATATTTTATAACCTCATTAAAATGATATCTCTTCTCTGTGTTCTTTGACAAACATTTTGGTAATAATAGCAGTAATAAAACATAATAAACCAACTGTCCTTTTCCTACTATTTGTTCACATATGGAAGTAATAAAATCAATCTAAGTCAGACAGATTGGCAGAGAGTTGAAAGAGATTTATTGACAGAACAGTCAAAGATGATGAAACTACGTCACAAGAAGAAGCAGCAAGGCGTCTAAATTTGTGATGACTAACAAGTGTGGAAGCTGAATGTTTCAGTGTCTTGATTTCACACAAAGAAAAATGTAAATATTGGTAAGAGTCCATGCTAATTGTTTTGTCCACTCTAGCATGTGTAGGGGCTTGATGGCGCAGGAGTACAAGGCGGCGTCTGATTAGCAATATTAGCTCGTGGCAGGGCGCTAACAAGCGACAACAGAGGAATACAGAGGATTACATCCTCATGAGACTGACTGATGATAACAAGCGAAGGGGACAATTGAATGGGCTATGCTCAAGGAAGCATGTCCTTCCCCCAGATGAAGCATAATACCTAACCGAACACTAATGCTAATACGATTTTCTCCACTGTAAAGTGCAGGACTCGAGGCTCAGTTAGACCACATGGCTTGATACTGTATGTAAAATGTGTCTGCAGAGGGAAGACATTCTAGTAAAATCTTGGTTAAAAACTGTGACTTGTGATTGAGGCCTCTGGTGCAGAAATGGTGCTCTTGTTATTAATTATTTCCTGATTTCGTCTCATCTTTTTTTGGCCTCTTTAAAGGGAAAAAAGGTAAAATGACAGAATGAAGCCGACAGTCACACACCAAAGTCCCTCTCCTGCTGTTTTGAACCTGGGTCAGTCAGAGGAAAAAACATGTACTTTCTTATCCTGGTAAGAGACTGCTTCTCAACAACTGCACTCCAACACATCCAGAACAAATTGGCCAATCTTAATGTCAGCAAAATGTCACTTCATCATAAAAGCCTGGCCTTCTCTAAGCAAGTGGCTCACGTGGCTCTTTTCTTCACAGCATGGCACTATACATCCGGTACATTAGGCATACAGTAAATGACATCCATAATATCCATAGGTGGAGGGTTACAAATATATTCTATAATATGTTTCTGTGCTATATTGAGTAAATTCTGAAAGCAAATCAATTCATGTAACTTGGACGAAAGAAAGTTAATAAAATACTAAGACGTGGTTTCCGGGGACAAAGTAAAGAGGATTGAAACGTGACTTAACAAGCAGTTCATTAAGAAATAGCACTTCCATTGAGTGAGATCACAGTGTTCAACAGATGCAGCTGTGGCGACACAAACACCGGAGGGCTTTATTCACTGTCATCAGACCAAGCGAGGCGTCCCATCCCAACAGTCATGTTGATCTTGTGCCCTTCTCTGACACAGCTCGACACCGAGGAGTTCTGCCTGGCCTGCATGTTGACCTGCATGCCCGAGTGCAGGACAGGCCGGCCAAAGTCCAAGGAAAACACGTCCTCAAAGCCTCTCATCATGGACTGCAGATCCACCTCCTCGTTACCCGAGGTCGTGATCTGACACGACATCTGCGAACTGTTTGATTCCTCCGTCTTACACTGATAGAACGACTTAGCACTTATCTTTTGTGCCACAGGTAAGAAGAGCTGAGAGGCAGAGATAGTTGGAGGGCAGGGTGGAGGGGGTAAAAGAAAAGAGGAGAGGATAGAAAAGAAAAGGAAGTGAGTAATCAAGTAAACCACCAAATGAGTGTAAATAAGAAAGGTTGTCAATTTTAAACCCAAGATGTGATTCAGAAAAATTGGATTGTGAAGGAAAGTTAACAAAGTAGAACTATAGAGACAGATAGGAAAGGAAAGGAAACACAAGAAACTTTACTTGATTTAAACTTTTTGTTTTTTACTATTGACATATACAAAGATGGACGACATTACAGCTCTTCAAGAGTGAGGCCAAACATCTTGATCACCCCCTGGTGGCCGGCTGCAGTAAAAGTCATAAACCATGTCGCTGGTGTTTGATGGTTTTTCAACAATATTGTTAATTTCTTAGTAATGCATTGATTTTAATATTAAAAAATGTATTTAGATGGCGTGTATGTACATTTTGATGCTCATCAGTTTAAATTATGATGAAGCAGTTATAGGCGGCTTGAAATTTAGAGTTATCAGAGCTATCAGCTTTGCGTTTCCAAAAAAGTTAAACAACCTGAGTGCAAAATGGAAATCATGCGTGCTGACTCGAGACTTACGCCAGTCGATCAGCTAACTTTCAGTTTCTTGAATGGAGATAAGACAAGAGTTTCCAAATGTTATCAGCCTGGATGACTCAAACTCCTTTAGTGAAATGATTCATTTCGCGGGAGGTTGTAACGCTCAATCAAATGCATCCAGCCGCTCGTGCACAACGTAGGCTTATGAGAAAAAGTATTTTTGGATGACAGTGCATCGCCACGATGTTGTAATTACACAGTTTGGCCACTATGCCAATGTCTATTCCTGGAGGTTTGACAGGAACTCAAAACCACGTCTCCATCGCCCGATCACTACTGTACAGACTCCGGCTCCAAATTACGTCACCAGCACGAGATGGCTGCACTCGTTGGCTTCATTTTCATATATTGGCAGGGAGAGGAGACTGGTCGTCCATCTTTATTTATGTCAATGTTTCCAGCTCCTATTATAGGAAGCGTCCTTTGTGGCGTGAGAGCCTCCAAGATATCTATACTGTAGACTACTGCAGCATTCAGCCACACACAGTTTCAGGATAACAACCACATTTCGTTCACAGAAACACGAGTGAAAACAAGTAAATACCAGAATACAATCTGTTGTGTCTTTTGCATGCAGAAAATATAATGCAGGCAAACAAAAGAAAGCCATGAACAGCAGGTCGGATGCTGGACGCTCACAATTCAACATGAACTCTAATGAGGTAATGCAGCCTTCACTCTGTGCATCATAATGCAAATGTACTTGCTGGGCACCCATGCACTACACTGCACATAAATGCAGCACTGCCAATAATATACACAGCCCATAATGTGCTTTTACTTTACTTCTCATTCCACACTGTTAATTTTCATTTCACTGCCTCCCCATTTCCACTTCACCCCACAGGAAGATCACAGGAATTCTGTCCCTCTCGTAATGGGATTGAGGAAACACGCATGTGAACAGCAGTCTAAACATGAGGTGCTGTGACCACTCAACGGTAGGCGGCGTCTGTCCTGAGGGCCAAGGTGGACACAACGTGGAGAAGGGATAATGAGGAACTTACCGGGGCGTTGGACTGTTCGATGAGTTTGCGCTCCCACATCTTCAGACGCCGTTCCCGCTCCTTCAGCTCCTGCTCCTTGGTGCTCAGATCTCTCTCCAGCTTCTTAAGTCTCTCAAGTGTGGCTTCAATCTCACACCTACAGGACACGGCGACGGAACAACGTGAGGTATAGATACATTAGTGCCTGGTATGATTTATTATACATATACATACAGGGCTTTAAGATTTGAAAATATTTGTGATGGACTTTTCTTCTTTTTGGACAGTATGACAGTTAAGAGGCAGGCAGAACATGTGTGGAGAAACATGGGTATGACTTACCGACCCATCACATATGTATCAAATTCTGCACAGACATCAATCAAATATTCCACATTTGTTTATGGCTGCACCATTAAATGTAAATGTTTTAGAAAACTTTGGGACATCCGCTTGAAACTAAAAACGCAGCTATGTTGGTTTGAGGGATGTTTGGCTGCACGGCATCTGTTTGCAATATCTAACCCACACATGTTTCTTTTCATTGAATGTGTTGACAGTAACAAAACATTAAATGTCACCAGCCTTATAATGTAAACAGCGCAGTGTAAGGAGTGGTGAAATTAATCTCAGTGCTTGGACAGTAAGCAGTGACACGTACTGAAATAAAACAACAACAAAAAGTCCTCTGTAAACAACCCAGTGATGCCCTGCAGTCACAAGGTGATTAGTCTGCGTGTGAGGCTTTGAATGCGAAGGACAGGACAACGTCTCATGTTTACCTCATACTGGGGAAGTTTGTTTTGCCCAGCGGGTGGGGCCGCACAGTGTGCCGTGGAAATCCATGCTGAGCTTCAGCCTGAAAGAACTCTGTTCTCACGCATAAGCACATGTAGCCGAGGCAGGAAAGCCCATCCTTACTGCTCCCAGTCCTCCACTTCCTCCACCCTGACGCTTCCACCTCAGTTCAAACTCATGCTCAACTTTCCTAATGATCTGCTTTCTTCTCTCAATGGCATTCCCCCCATACACTGCCAAATTCTCTACAGCTGCAACATGAGCAATGAAACAAGTCTCTCTTTATTTTTCAAGCTTATATCCTAACTGGTCTGATACAGAGGGGAACAGGAGACATCTGTTAAGTTTTACATGTTTGATATTTAACTAGTGACTCAGTTTATATTGACTTTTTAGCTACATAATTACTGGACACAATACAATGTCAAGTGCTGGCTATAGTGGTTCCTTTGCCTTATCACCACCACAGCTGGTGCTTGACATTTGATCTTTGTCTGTACAAACCACGTACAATGCAGGCTGTGAGCACCACTGTGGATGTGACATTAAAATATGAGTGTTTTCAACACAGTCAGCCGACACCTGTATTGTGAGATCACAGAGGAGGCTGAAGGTGCCATAAAGCACCTTGACATTAACAGAGCAAGCACGTGTGGAAAAACGTTGGTTTTAAGGCTAAGCGTGTCTTCAATGGAGGGTGCCACTGGTCTTGGCTACATCCTTGTGACTATCAGGGGAAATATGACATCATCTCACCATGAAGTCTGTCAGTATGTTCACAAATGTTGCCTTAATTACCAATTTTTCAGACAAGAATAGACGTGTTAGAATAAAAGATCATTTAACCAGCGTCGTAGCATGACAGTATATAATTTATAGTTTGCTTGGTTTACTTGGCTCTTTTCTGTTTTATTTTGTAGGTTTTATCATTGTATCATGTTTTGTTTTCCACTTCTTATCTTTTTCCCACCTCTTCCCCATTCACCTGTGATTTGTCCTTGTGCATTTAGTCAATTTATGTTCTCTCACTTGTTGTCCATTCGTCTGTTTTACTCCTTGTGGCACTATGAGTTTGTTCTAAGTTTTTGTGTTTCTGTTTAGTTTTTCTTTGATTCCCATCAGCCCGCTTTTTGTCTCTTTTGTTGCCTGCCTTTGCTTTTTTTTTGGACTTCAGCTTCACATTATTAAAGCTCGCCTTTTGTTTTCCTACCCGCCTGTCCTTTTGTCTGCATTTGTGTCCTCAATTTTGAACAAACGTAACAACTTTACTTTGTATTTCTGAGCCAAACTCACTGTTCATGCTCCTTTTGTTGTCAACAGCATAACGATTCAATGTGAGCAGCTAAACTTTGAGTGTGTACAAAAAATGCAGTGACGGGAGAAAGCAAGAGAGGTCTGAGCTCAGTCTATCGCATTACTTTGCTATTTAGTATGCCAGAATAAGTATTACTGTCTCCCAAAACATAGTATGTCAAATGCAATACGCAAAAAAAAAATACCAGGTCCTAATGCAACTTGTCACATTTTTCAGTATTCAAGCCAGCATGCTTTTCTGACCCACAATCCTCATAAACAAATGAGAGCAGATCACATTATATTTCATTTAACTTCAAATTTTGCACCGTGGACTGGAGCGTTTCACTAAAAACTTGTTAATTCACCAAGATGGGTTTAGTTTTGTAAGAGGTAACAGTACAATGCAAATTTGAATAAGTAAAACTCTGCCTTGTGAGACTGTTTTGGGTGGTTTGCAATAGAAGTTTTCTGCTGGAAAACATTTTTGAAACTACTTGTTTCTCTGTAAATTGTGCTGGATGAATGAAAGACTTTGCATCCTGTATATAAGCAGAATTTGTGATTTATGAACATTTACCTGGTGAATTTATTGTTTTTTTCAGGTATTCAAAAGAATATTTTCGAGTACATGTGTCAGGCACACTAACGTAAGGTGGTGCCCCGGGCAAAATACCAAGTTTAAAGGAAGTCCCATGGAGTCGGAGACATTTATGAGCAAGAGGGTCAAAGTCCAAACTGCAATGTTATGAAGACTGTATACATACTGCATGGCATAGTACTTTGTACGAGGGCGCTGCAGTACATACTCAAAGAAAAAGCATATGATTTGGAACGCAGCGTAAGTCTTGTTAAAGGGTTAGGATTGGGATTGTATTCTTACACTATCCACACAATACAAGATGTTACATTTTGCACATTAATTCAGAAAGTCTTTTATTTGAAAGCCCAGTAAGCTCCAACATCACACAGAGCCTCTGCACTAAAACATCAGTCTGCACTGTACTTTGTATTTATTCCTTTGTCATTTCTGACCAATGCAAATCAGCTAACAGAGAAAAAAACAGCGTTAAGCCCAACAGGTCTCAAAACATCTCTCTGCCCTTTTTGGTGGGGAGGCTCTCTTTAGATTTTCAGTCAGCTGAGTTCACAGTATCAAACCTCTTGACCAACAACAAACGCGTCTCGCTGTGTCACACATTCTCAGTTTCTGTTTTCCAGCAGTGAGATTCGCACCAACCTGCCCCACCTGCAGATGGCTGCCTGGACATGATGCCACCAGCACAACTTCTGAGGAAAAACCTCAGAGCACAGACAAGCCCCGCAGAGAGGCAGACAGAGAATAAAGTAACAGCTGAGACTCAGGCTGTGCTGAACATCACCAAACCTCCAGCTGCTCATACAACCCAATTAAACACTTCTACTTGAAAAAGATGGTGATTATTTTTAGGGCCTTATGGGTAAAGAGAGGAAGTATATCCAGATGGATGATTCTTTGGAGGTTTTCATGCCTTTATGTAGCTATCAGTGTAATTATTAAAGATCTATATGCACAATCTCAAGTCTTTTTTTGTGTTTCACGGCCCCCATCAGCTACATTTCCACATCATTCTTTGCAAACAGTTGCACATTTCCTTAGGCTGAGGCAGTATGTTGGTGAAAAAAGGAGGAGAGTTATAAATACATTGGAGCTCGGCTGATCTCATTACCTCCATTCAGCCTTGTTGTGAAGGAAAGAGTTGCACTGTTGAGGAAGTTGGCTGTCGTTTGACATGGACTCCAAAGTTGAGAGAATTTGCTTGAACTGTGGCCTCCCCTAAAACAGCATACAAACATTTGCTCTGTATATGATTCAAATGAAAACATATGTATGTTGTTAATTTGCCTGCTAATGCAATTCAGCGTAGCACTCACTTTTGGCTCTGTGGACCAGCAATTCCTCAAGAGCTCAGCAAAACTGGCAGGACAGCCACTGGGGATGGTTAGCCTCTGAAACACAGAGAGTTATTTAGGTTAGTGAGTAATCTAAACTGAAGGAGTGATGACTTAAAGGCACATTACGTAAGAATTGACCACTTATCAAGGTCTCTCCAATAGGGAGCAGCACATCACCAGAGGAACCACTAACTCCTGCGCTCTTAATATTTTTCTGCAGCTATCTCTGTCTGTAGCTACTAGTTGCTGTTAGCTCGTTACTGTAGCTTAGTTAGCTGTGCAGCTTGTGTCTCTAACCTGACTCGAGTCTGCACAGACTGGGAGGTTGGAGAAATGTGTCAGCAACATAACCAGGCTCAGGTGCCTCCGACTGACATTACGTCAAAATTGATATTTCTTCACATACTGTTTGATATTTTAACTATATTTCATTCATAAATGTTCATATAAAGGAGTAGTGTGACACTTTCTTAATGTACGCTTGTTCACTTTCTTGCGAGGTGCTAAATGAGATGATCAATACCGCCGTAAATTTACAGTTACAAGGCACAACTCTACATTTCTACACTTCAGTTCTGTAACGAGTTTAATTAAATGAGATCTAACATGTCATTTAGTGAGGTTAAAGGTGTTCAGACTAGGAATCAACCAATTACTGGCCTATCGATGGCACAATTAGCATTTTTTTAATCAACTAAATCTGTGATTTATTTGTCTGATTGCCAGTAAAAAAATCATCTATAATATGAATCTGTAAAGTAACTAGTTTGCTAAACTAATGTTTGGACTAAATTCTGATGCTAAGACCTTTGTTTTCACTATTTATGTAACAGAATTCTGTTATTGGTCTCCTTGATTACTGATGATTGGTATCAGTATCTGTCCTCAAAAAAAAAAAACCCTCTGGGTCTATCTCTAGCTGTGTGCCTTGTGTATTTGTGTGGCAGCTAAGCCTCTGACTATACTCAGAACTCACCGGGTACTCCATTTTTTTGTGTTATTTTCCTCCATTGTCTCTCATTTTATATGTGGGTTAATGCAATACCAATGAAGTTAAACATTTTATACTCAAGTGGATGTGTGTTTGCATCTATTTCGCCACACAGGAAAAAAATTGCAGTACCACTTTTATGCTGGGCCAGGATCGCCATCTGCTGGCTGTCGCTTTATATCTATTGAACAGACATGAAAGTGCTATATTCACCTAACTTTTAGCAAAAAAAAAAAAAGCTCTTATATTTACCAAAACATCGAGCTATTTCCTTAACAAATGTGACACCTATGACAACAAGCAACAGCATGAGATTTAAAATAAGGATGGTTTATTTATCTGGACAGTAATTATTGTAATACATGTAATCACACGCTAGAGTACCTCGTTTTTCTCCACCACGAGCCAGGCCACTTGTAAACCTTCCAGGCCTTTGAAGGGTATCTCTCGGGTGATCATTTCCCAAAGCACCTGTCACAGAAGTCAAGAGCCAAGGTCAGTAAACAAATACTCACAGCAATGTTAAATGATACTCATAGAGTACATGTATGCGGATGCTCTGTCAACATACACTACAAAATATCTATGAATCTTTTGTTTTGGCCTACCAGGTGGCTTTAACAAACAAAACACTGCTGAGCATCATTCATATACAAATCAACATTAAAAACACTTTTCTGTCTACCTCAGAGACAAAATGCAACATATAAAATGGATTTCATACAACGATTAAAGGCTGCCTATGATTTCTGAAGTACTATAACAGTACTCCCTTGATAATTTAGGTTCTTTTCAGCCGTATTCAGCAGTGTCAGAAATAACAACCTGCGTCGACATCTTAAAAAATTAGATCATGAAAAGGTGGAGGGGAGCCATTTCTCAAACACCCAAGGGCTCTACTGTATCTTACGTGTGCACCGTACTTTTCTATTTCTTCACTTGCCAGCTGCCTCTCATTACATGTATGTGTTTTACGATAAAAACGTGTTTGAGGGGGAAACTGCATACTAAAATGTGCAATCATTTTGCCGTACCTGGCATGAAAAGCACTCATTGCAATCACAAACATTGTCTCTTTATTCTATGTAATCCCACATATATCTGAAGAAACATCATTCATACATATTCTTTAAGTCATGGGGATTTACATCATATTTGCCCATGTATTACAGGAACTGAAATTTAGTTTGCAGATGAAGGGCAACTGGAAATAGTTTCCATTTAAAATCTAGTCTGTAAGGTGATTCGACAACAGACTAAGAAAGACTTTTTACGTTTCTTGTTTCTGTACTTCTGCTACGGTCGAAATCATTGCCATTGTAAACTAAATAGGGGAAATGGAATGCAGAAACAATAATATCAGTGGGACTGGTTGACTGGTATGCCATGAGGGACTTCAGTGTTTGGTATTTGTCCAAAAAATAAATTGTAAAAGTCAACCAGTATTTACAGAACTACTGAAATTGTCTTAAGAACAACCCTAAACTTTGACTTATGACTCAAAGAGTAAAAAGTCAAACTTTATATGAAGAAGCTCAAAGTTCAAACTTTTTGCAGTCTAAGGGGCTCGTATGCTCCTGCAGAGCTGCTTGTCAGGTGGTCAAATAGCTTCCAAGCCCCCCTCCCTGTGACACCTTTGCGATGTCAGATTTAGGGGGTCTGTGTCCGACCATTTCTGTGCCTTTACAAAACTAGTGATCTGACATTCACACCCACTTCCTGCCGTGATTGGCCTGCTGTGCAGAGGTGAGAGAGGAGTCAGGGATTGAACCTCTCTGCCTGGATCTCTCTTTTCATTCTTACCAAAAACTATTCCTGGTCCCTTTTTAAGTGTTCAACCTTAAGTGCACAATGGCTGTTAGGAAATATGTATGTGTTTGAAAATGTGTACCAATAAAAATTATGTTTGTGCTTCATAAAATAAAAGTGTATATTTAATATGCTTGCTTTATATTAAAACATATATAAATATTGTGTAAGGTATTTCCTCATAATGTTATATCATATTATATAATTTGATATAAGACTAATATCATTTTTATCTCATGTAAAAAAAAAATAATTGCTATACGTTAACATTTTAGGTCCTACATTACGTAAATGTTTAATTATTCTATGATCTATAGAACTTTGCTATCAAAAGCTGTACCAGACTCATGAGAATTTAATTTCACCCTTTTCCTATATATTACTCACCACACCATAGGAGAAAGTGTCACAAGTCTCCGACACAGGCAGGCTCTGGATCACCTCCGGAGCCATCCACGGAAATGTGCCCACCAAAGACATGTGTGTTGTGTGGGTCAGGAACTTGGATGCTCCAAAATCACAGATCTAACATGATGAAAAGGGAACCGAGATAAGTGCTGGAACTCAATCAAAATGTTTATTTTGGTATCCATGGCCACCATCCATAAAACAATGTACTTGTCATGTATGTAATACTTAAAAATGCACGCATCAAAGCAGGTACATGTAGAAAATGTGTCAAAATATGTTTGGAGTTATTCAATATTGATCTCTTGAAATTAAAATGATCAATACATTGTCATGAGTTTGTGTTACATTTTCTTGTTTTGACTCGCCTCATCTACAAGAGCACCAACAGTGAAGCACACTGAGTGAAGCAGCCAGTGGTTTTCTGTACAAGCTAAGTTAGTCACTGCCCTCTTGTGTCCACAAACTGTAGGTAAATATGATACCAGTACGTACTCTTATTCTTCTCAAATTCTGCAATAAAAGCTGAAACTTTCAGGTAACCGGACAGCATCACCTCATCAGAGAAGTCTCATTGTGCGGCAATTTGTAAAATGATAAACCTCGACGAGGTACAGTATCAGTCATGATGAAAACCTACCTTGAGAACCTTTTCTGCTGTCAAAACAACTGAAAGAGAAAGTAAGTATTCACTTTTAAGAATATGTTTGTTCATGTTTAAGACACATAAATATGATGCTAGAAATCAAATCTGTTACCATTCCTGGACTTTAAGTCTCTGTGGATCACCTTGACGGGGGCCTCTGAGTGTAAATAGTGTATTCCTAAAGCAGAAATAGACATTTTTAGAGGGAGATCACTGGAAACTGCTACATAAACTGGCAACTCTGATTTACCATATGAGACCCCACAATGTCTGAATTACTGCATGTAAATATAAGGAATTTATATATAAGGAATTAGGAACTTTTAACATTTTTTACCATGTCTACTTACACTGCCTGCACAGACTAAAGCACAAAAAAACACGTTACCATTGTCATGGCTTGGATTTTGGGTTTTATTTTGTAGTTCTGTCATGTGTCATGTTTTGCTTTTCACTTCCTCTCTTTGTCCTTTTCCCCCCTTTTTTCCTGTGACCTCTGTGTCTCATTAGTTAATCACTGCCTGTGTATTTAAGCCTGTGCCGTCCTCTCACTCTTTGTCGGTTCGTCTGTTCCTGTCCTGGTGTCAGTCCTGTTCTGTTTCCTCTGTCTCAGATTTGCCCCTGCCTACTCCTTTCGCTGCCTTTTTGTTGACTGCCATTTGTATTTGCATTTTGGCCATTTGGACTTGGCTTATTAAAGCTTGCTTTTTGTTTTGTAACCTACCTGCGTTTGGGTGTTTAGACAGCACCAAATGAGGGCTCAAAACTAGCAGCCAAGCAGGCAGCCTTCCTTTGTAAATCTGTTTATACTTTCAAAGCAAAGATTGTTTGTTGTACCAACATTTCCATTTAACCTGCTGTCAATCTGGTTTTCAGACCTCAGCACAGCAAAATCAGTGTGGTACTGCTGTTTAATCTTCCCTCCTAGGCCTTTGATATGATTTATCATGATATGTTCAGATTCTTACAAATAAACTGGCTTTACCAGCACAACTTGTGGCTAGTATGACCTGCAAAACTGAAATTTAACCTACCTAACCCAAGGTACATAGTGGAATAAAAACAGATAATTGCCATACTATGAACTTTATCTACAGTATTGAATTGTAATATATATTCATGTCATCTGAAATATAAGTATTTCTACTCTATATGAAGTTTTGGGTCTGTCAGAAGAAAATATATTAATATAGATATAAAATATTTTGCCAAATAATAGTGTTTGCTCAAACAAAAAGGTACTTGTAAATTACACAGATAATAATAATTGGACAATTCTGTATCCCGTGATACAGTGAGACTGAGTTATTTTCTGAGATGGTAATCGTATTTTTTCAACCCTAATTCTTACCATTTAAACAGGTGTTCCTCAGGGGTCAATGTTCGTTCTTCTCCTTTTTAACATTCTACATTATTGACCTCGGGTTGTATCAGTTTATTATTGTTTATTCCTTGTCTGCAAATAAAAAACTACATAATGGACAAATGTGAAAAGATTTGTTCTTGTGCTTGATAGTTTTGACTAAATCGAAATATAAATCTAAAACTTGTTTCAAAAGAGAGAACGATTCTCAAACCAGGGTGGAAATTTAATGATATTATTTTAAATTAGAAATCAGAATCCAACTCAGAATCAATTTATTGATGGAAATTGGTAAACGTTTATAAAACTTTTAAGTACTTGTCATGGCTTGCTGATTGGTTAGTTATTTCCTGTTTTATTTTGTTGTTTTATTTCATCTTTTGTCTTGTTGCCACCTCCTGCTTACCTTTCTCAGTGTTCTGTTTCCCTCTCTGCTTCATACCATCATTGTTAGCACTGCCCTGCTCCCAGTGACTCTCCACCTAATCCCCTCATTAGTTTAGTTTGTATTTAGGCCTGTATTGTTCCCCTCACTTTTTTGCCATTTGTCTGTGTCTTGTGTCTCTGTTGTACCTCGTGTTCCTTCCTGTTAATTCAGCGCTTCCTTGGTTTGAGCTTTCATTGAAATTTTGCATTTTTATAGTTCTTTGCTCTCAGTGTTGCCCCTGCCTGCCTCATCTGTTTTTGTAGCCTTCTGTTGCCAGCATTTGTGATTTGACTTTGTATTTTAGATCTTTTTTATATTTGTGAACTTGAGCCTTATTTAGTAAAGATTGCTTTTTGTTTGTTTACCTGCCTGCCTCCTTGTGTCTTCGTTTGGGCTCCTTTTTGTTAACCGTAACAGTATCTTGGACTTTGGGGGAATAAATTCAAAGTTTTCAAGATACAGAAAATGTTTTATTAAACAGGATGGCAAACAGTTGTTCTGGACTTAATTTCTTCTACATTGGAGACGTAGTTTATCCGCACATTTCACTTCATTAAAATTGATTAAAAAATGGAGCTATATACACAAGCAACACTGCCTCCTTCTTATTTATAAAGCCTTGACACACAACATACCAAGCCTTTAGATATAACATTTAGCTTTTCAAATTTTAGCTGTCCTTCCTATATTTGCTGCATTGGCAAACATGTTTGTTGGATTTCATCATCAGCCACGTGTGAAACCTATTGTTATTTTGTAAATCTCTCTAAACAGGCCAACAAATGTCATCCGATCAGGGGCTTACCCCAGCAAAAAATAAAGGTTAAATTCATTAATTAATATAGAGATATTGTTATTCAATAACATAATAAAGGAGATAAATAATTTCAAGTTTACCTCTGGCGATCTCTACAGCCCATGTCATGATCTGTCCCATGTCCATTTCCTCACTCTCATCACTGGACAGGTAATCATACAACGATCCGCCGCTGGCATATTCTGTGGAGGAGAGTGAGTTACAGTTTGTTTCATTGGGATCCGACTGACAGGTTGTGATGGTAAAACATCTTACAGTGACAAAACTGTTCTCTAGAGGCGTTACATTGTCCATATGAGTGCAGTATGTGAGAGCATTACGTGAAAACAATTGAAAATTGAAATTCTGCCAGAGGACTGCTGGAAGCCGACTGACGGCGTCTTGTTTACAGATTGCTTCTGTCACTGTGGCCGTGGGTGAGCTCCATTTATCGCCGTGTAACTGAACATTATGAGCCTGCCTGTTCCCTCAGGAGCCCACATCTTATCAAATCTATCAAAAACAAAAAAGAAAGAGTCCTTTTGCTTTGCTTTCAAAAGTTTCATACACTTCTTAACCATGTTGCCTTTTGCAACGTCCACCTCAAACGACAGTCGAAACAATGGAAATAAAGCTTTGATAAAGCATGTTGAACAGGCAAAACAACATTTTTCTATCTGCTAACTTGTGAGATAAAGGGCTTGAATGAAGATAAACAAGCGCTATCATACCAGCTTAAACAGCAGGAAACCTCTGTTTGTGCATAATAACCCAATTATGTACCAACACAGCAATGTAAACATGCAGTGGCACCAAGACAGGAGTCTAATTAACAATCATAAAATACACCGATGCTTTTTTTGTAAGTATGAGCCTGAGTTTCATGTGGCTTTTTTGTAGCATCACTGGCTGACAGCAAACATACAAACTCGTGTCTTAAATTAATCATAGCCACAAATACGCTGAACTTGCTTCATCTGAGCGGGCAAGTAAAGACTCGCCTGCTTCTGTACTTTGCACCAACCACATTCCACAGATAATAAAGCTGGATGTGATCCTGTTGTAAGCTTTGCTTTCGCTTAAGTGCCATCCACCTCCTCCAAAGAGAATTAGTCTAACGTAGATGAGTTTTTGTGTCTCAGACTGAATTGTACCTTTACCCCCAAACAATAACAAAGCTCAATTAACTGTGTTTATGATGCTGCTGACTGACAGCAGATATTGTTATACCCATGAGAATAACAGGTGTAGATACCGGCTGTCAGAAAGAGGGAACTCCCCAGCCTGAAGCTGTTCAGTGTGTCAACACACAGAGGAAATTTATAGCAGAGCTGATGAATGTGGACACGGTATGCTCAGGTTGGCAATAAACCTTTTTCCTGTATCTGGTGTTAATTAGATTCTGCTTTGATAAATAGAGACACAAACCAGCACCTTGACAACAAAACCTTTCTCTTTCACAGCTGTAAAATACTACAGGGGCTGATAAGGAGCCATGTGCTGTGACTTCTCCTCTATTGTTCAGCTCCAGTTCTGCGGGACATTGCTCTAAAACTGCAACATCCACTGAACTATTAATGATTTCTGTTTCTTTTTCTAACAGCTTGTTAAACCTTTCACACAGCTATTACGTAGAAACCATGTTTGTACAAGTGCAGACACCAAGCACAGATTTAACATCAGTGTCTTCTGGGCACAAAGATGTCAATCTTCTTCCTGATAAGGAAAAACCTGTTTCAGTCGTGTTGGCTAATTGACACTGTGATAATATGCCGAAACACAAAAGCTTTAAAGGTGACCTGTTATGCTTTTTGGTTGTTATCTTTCCTGTCTTTATTTTTCCATGTGTGAGAGGAACATCTGTAGGTGCCTTTTTAGCCTTCAAGATCTTCTATATGCATAGATACCTACACACAAATACTGAAGGCAGGAAACAAGATGAAAAAGCATAATAGGTCACCTTTAAAAAAATTCAGAATGTTGATTTTTCTTTTTTTTAAGAATATTTTGTTCCTTCTGATCTCAGGTGTCCGATAGTTCTGTTAATTTTGTATGATTTTGACAACACGATACGCTTTAAGCATGCGCTTGCACGACCAAACTCAATTTTGCTGCTTTCACATCAGAATTTCTGACGCGATCCCAGTTTGTATGCTTCTTACTGTCATTTGAAGTGCTTTTACTGTTTTATTGTTCAATTGTTTATCATTGTAGTAAAGCCTCAAGTCGTTAACCCTTTTAAGCTTGTTGAATTATTTGTAAGTGAGGCCAATTCAATCATCTTATTTTGATCATTGAATACAATGTTATGTAACAGGACCCCTGCTTGTGCAAAAGAAACAAGTCAGTGTATTGTATCAGACAACACGGTCCAAAAAACTTTAGATTCAGCGTGGACAGGGCTTGTTTTTATCAGCTTCACTGACCAGCGGAACAAAGAACATCTTGTCTGCGTTAAAGTCACACTGTGGGATGTTGCGTATTGTCCACATGATAGAAGGAAGTGATTCTCACAGTTCAGGATGTGAGCTTCTGCTTCTTACACTCTCTTTTTCCTCGAAGGAGAGCAAACTTTTTGGCGGTAAGGACAAGACATTAAATCTATAGAAGCTGGGGGCGTCACCTCAAACACTGTCACAGACCTTTCAAAAACAGCACTGTCAAATATAAATTATACTCAGTCCAGTTCAGCCTTTGATGTAGGGTCTGTAAACATGTTAAGAGCCTGTAACACAGCTTCCTATCTACACCGTGTACACTGAACTGTTTGTACTCTATGGCTGCCCATTAGTCCTCTGTTCTTTAAAGGAAAGAGCCTATTTTGTTTTGCTTTTATGAAAAAGGGAATGGTCTTCATTTATGCAGCTGCAAATTAGGTCACTAGTAGTGATTTAACTGGAAAATTATTGTCAGCGATTTTGGAAAAGATATTAATTGTTTAAACGCATTAATAAAATAACATTTCTTTATAAAAAACAATGTAAGGATTTCCAAATGTTATTGTTGCAAATTGAAGATCTTTGCGTTTGCGACTGATGGTCAAACAAAACATAGAGCTTGAGTATGTTACCTTGGGTTCTGGGAAATGTGATGCCCATTTGTCCACTAATTTATGGCATCTTACGGACTAATCACCCCATTAATTAAAAAAATAAAAGAATTAACAGATCAACTGTAGTTGTGAAAGCAAGACAGTAGATCTGAAGAAGACCTGACATGACATCTCCACAGGACGACCTCTAGATTCCTGCCTGATGAAAGTTTGTGCAGAGGCATCGTGGGCCCCTTGAATACATGCGCTTTATTCTTCTCAGCCTCTAACCTAGACACAAAAACAAACAGGGGCACACAACTACTGTACCAATGTGTGCACTTCCTGAACCCTCTGGCATTCACGAATGCTCCCATAGAAACCTCTGCACCATTCAGTGTTGAGCAGAATGCAACTGGTGCAAGCAGATTCAGCTGCTGCGCTTTCTATTAGGGTGGAGCCCGTTGGCTCTGCTGCACACCAATTACTATCTAAACGTATTGTATGTACTGTCGGCATGTATTTGAAAAATCTTACCAGTCACGATTCCATAGTTGGGAGCCTCAACAATCGCGCCATAGAATTGGATGATGTTTCGGTGGCTGAGGACACTAAGGATTTCAGCCTAGTTAATGAACACACAAAGAGAAAAGATTACTTTTTCATGATAATGGTGGTTGTCAGACAAATTTCTGAAAATCGACAAAGATGGTGACACGATACACCACTACTGATGATAATCATGATCATAAAAATTTCAGAATATTTTTCTTATTATATTCTGATTCTATAATCAGAATAGTCCAGAGCAGATGGTAGACCTTGTGAATGTTTATCAGTTCATCTGGCTGTTTTTTCACCACTTGTGTATTGAGTGTCATTGTTCTTTTGATTGCAGTAATGTTTACATACTTTCTCCACCTCCCTAATCTTGTATATTGGGTGTAATTTATTTACAAAAAAAAGAGACAAATCATTCACAATAATAATGTAGTGAGGATGTGATGAATGTGAATCATGAGCTAAATGTAGTACGCAAGTACGCATGCTAAGGAAGTATCTCTCACTTAGCCAAAGCTTCTTTTTCTGCATTATAGCCTGTAAATATATAATTGAAATAAGTATAATTGACATAGGCCACTAATGGACTAATTTATCAGGCTCTGGTAGAATGTTTACCACGCTCACTCTCAAACTAGCACAGAACTCAACAAGTACAGCTGAGGCTCATGAGAATGTCAAGCACTTGGTTGGAAACCAAAGTGTCGGACAAATTGAAATTCAGACCTGGAGATAACACTAGATGAAAGGGTAAAGGACCAGATGTCAATGTTTGTGCCAAATTTCAGGGAAATTTTGAATGCTGTTGAGACAATTCATAAAACAATCTTGTGACAACCCCACAGGAAAACTCAAGCGATGACCAAGGTCTGCATCAATCTTCTGGGGACCATGAATGGCCAGGCAATATTTTGTGCTAACCCATCCACCACCAGATGTTGAAATATTTTAGGATAAGTGAGAGCTACAACCTGCTGGTGGCGATAGAGAATCAGTCATTAGGTTCATCAAAGTCTTTACGACTCATCCTCTGGGAAACAGGAATATCAAATTCCATGGCAAAACACAAATGTCAGCCTCATGATGGTGCTAGAAAAGTCATGAGGTCACCAAAGTCAGCAGTATTCATCCCCTCAGGGCCATGAATACATTATCAAATATCAATAACAATCCATGAAGTAGCTGCTGACATACACTACTTGAAATTAGTTAGGGATATTGGGATATGGATGCATATATGCATGTGCATGGATATGCAATACAAGTCTAATGCAATGCGCCACACTCTTTTGGGGGGGACCAAAAATAATCACAAAACACAAAATAAAAATTTAGATATGTCACAGAATAAACAATCATGTGAAACACTAAAATGTCCCCAACTAATTGTGAATATTGTATTCAGTCTAGACAGACAGGCAGACATAGCTGCTAGTGTAGCTACATATGCATTATAAAGGGGTAAGAGTATATATAAATATATATTTTAAAATAACATACAGCTTAGACAGACTATTGTAAAACCTGACAAAACCATTGAATTGTAGCCAAACACTATAATTAAATGAACAATTGCCTCAGTGTGAAAGGATTACATTATTATTTTCACTGAACAATCTCCTCTCCAACACTTGAGTGAAGTTGAATGGATATCTGTGATCTTTTACAATTTCATAAAAGAAAAACGATGAATAATTTTCTGAACATCTTATCACAGGCCAACCAATGTTATACAATTTCCCTGAAACGATTTCAAAGATAATTCTTTTTTGTCTTTGAGACAATGAGCCCGAGCTTTCAAAGAGATCTCAAGAGCCAAATACATTCTTTCACTTGGCAATAATGTTTTTCTTTTGCTGCACATTTTCTAAGAGAGGGGGAGTATAATGACCGTGAGTGATGGGTACAGAAGTCACCACATCTCCCCTAAATGGGGTAGCAATTAAAATGATTACTACACTGACAATTAAAAAGTATATGAAAAGCCCGGGCAATTATGACTCCTACCTCGTTTTCAATCTTGAGCAGCTTTTTCACTGCCACCTCTTTGTCCTGGGAGATCCACCTGGCTCGGTACACACTTCCGAAGCTGCCGCCGCCGCAGTTCTCATAGAAGTGGATGTCATCAAACTTGATTTGCACGAAGGAGGCGCTTGGAGACAACATCTCATAATGACACTCAGCAACAACTCGGCTTCTGAGGAGGATCACAGGGGAAGGAAGGAAGTCTGGTTCACTCAACAAAGTCCTCTGATGGTAAAACAAACTTTAGACTCCTGCTTCGAGAGAGACTAGGCGAGACTCCCACATGACCCGAGAGAGGCCACTGAGCCATTGGCTGATTGTGGTGTCAGTGTGATATCCCTGGTTTTAGCCCCTGTCTCTGCTCCTGTCCTCATCATCAGCACCGGTAAGCAATGAGCTCAGATTCTGCTTGTATAAGGACGATGGCATGCCTGGTATGCTGTGATCGTGCAGCCAAAGTCACAGACTTTTTCCAGCCTGGTTCACTGTGTTCAGTACAAGTAAGGCCACAAGCACGGAGAGTAAAAATAAATGTAATGATAAACATGTCTGTAAATGGAGAAGACCCTCGTACTTTCTTCATATTTACAACTAAACAAGCTCTTCCCGCCTGTAGTCAGGGTTAAAAATGTAATGCTTCCAAGCTGGAGTGCACACGGATTGATTATCATATACTTTTGTTTGTCCGTAACAGCATAAAAGCATCTTGTAAAGAAATAATCCCATCATTACAGGAAATTGTAGCTATGTTATTGTTCGTAGCTTTCCCATTTACAGCCGAGCAATTACGGCTTTTAAAAGGCTGTTACCTGGGTCTTCATTGGGATTGCTATCCGTCCCAGCGGGAAATGCCTCCATTGTCACAAAGGGGAGCCATTGCTTTCTGCTGATTTACTTGTATTCATGCTATACTTAGCCTCACAGCAATCTGCGCAGCGGATCAGCCCACAGTATTGTCTGGCCACTCAAGAGGCCAGGGTTACTGGGATATGGCAGCACTCTTGCTCTCGCCTCCTGCCAGCTCTCTCTTAATAGCAAACAATAACAGTCTGGTGGCCATACATCAAACCACAGGCAGGTACTGTAATCAAACTGAACGGAAGATAAATAAGATAGCTTCAATTTCACATGACAACAGTCAGGAGCATGGAGATATCTACTCATCCAGATGTTGATATCACAGACCTCTAGTCATTGATCTCACAGTGCATGACTGTGTATGATTGATCATATTCTGTGTGGCTGAGATTTTTGGGGATCTTGTGTTTTTCCAAATAAAAAAAAAACACAGGATGCTCCTATAACAAAGTTAAATTCATAATGCCTTTCCACAAGGTGGGAAACTTGTGCCATTATCCCGCCTCGCCATCTGTATTAAAGTTACAGAAGCAGAGTGCAGGGACAGTTTGGTTCTGCCTCTGATCCGCAACAGAGGCGAATTGACCTCTGTGTGCAACTTTCCAGACCAATCAACAGTAATGTGGTAGGAGGTAAAGTCTTCCGCAAGCTATTTGAGGGAAAACAAAACAAAAAAATCATTGAAAAATGTCCCCGTCACATTCACACTTACGCCCGAAAATCAGCGTCTTTCGCAGACAGCGAGAGCCGGGCGTCACTGGTTGTTTACTGGCAGTGATTCAACGATGAGAAGTCACTGCGACTATGGCCGCCGTCCCTACGGTGAACTTCTGACCTGGAAAACAGCATCCCTCTACGCTATTTACTGACAGTGATTATGTGATGTAATTTAGAGCAAAAATATATATATTTCTGTCGCCTACCATGATGCACGGTGGGTCAGGATCTCAGTCACGACACTTTATAACAGCATCCACATGATTATAAACAGTTGGCAGACACATTTACAGATTTACAGTTGGAAACCCGACAGAAACAACACAGATCTCAACGTTGCGATGCGTAACGTCACGCCTATCTTGGTTCCGCAATGCCGGTATGAAAATGACACAATGGAGCGGCTTTAGTGGTTCAGTGTGAACACACAGAGGCGGCGTGCAGGCGCACTTGGGAAATCTCTGTCTGGAAAGTACCAAAGTCTCATTTTGGACGCCCCCCCCCCAACCACCTCCTACATGTGGTGCCCTCTATATGTTATTTCGCCCCTACCCCTAAAACATCCTGAGTCCGCCCCTGCTGTTTATAAAGACATGATGCACAAAAACTATTCAACAGTACCGAAACGGAGAAAGCAAAGGGCAAAGTTGTACACAATCCAGAACTGCTACATCAGTCCTGCCTGTAAACTGCGTCTGACAGCCCTGAAACAGAGAGCGTGAACTAATACTCTGTGTATTACCACAACAACTACACACACTCGCACTCTCCGGCCTGCGTTAACACTCTGCATGTCTACTTGGATGCCACTCTGCTGCCATGTGAATCTCTCACTTTCACTCTCAGTTTCAAGCATATACCGCCAAACAGCAGCTACATACCAGCGTTCAATGTGAAGTTCGAGGCGTCAGAGCAACTCGTCGTCGGTCGCAGGTAGCAGATAAAAGAAAATAAGGAAAGTAAGATTTCTAGACAAGTCAGAGTTCCGGGAAATCTCATGTGACGCTTGAGGATTTCTCCACTCACTCCGCGGCTGTTTTACTGGTTGCACAACTTCTTCCCGCAGCAGCAAAGAGCAGCGAGCCGGACTGAGCTGCTCTCGGACGGGCAGCATTCTGATAGCAACAGCGCCCCCTGCCGGAGCAAACAGGGACCGGCCCAGTATCACTGAAACAAACACTGTAGCTTTTATTCTTTTTGACAAATGTTCTCTTGTCAACTTTATGTTTTCAATGAATTGCTTGTTTAAGTCCATTTCACACACTGTATAAAACACTTTTCGCACACATCTGTCTCTGTTTTAAGTGATGCACAGATACAGATACATGTAATCAATTACATTCGCTCGAATACTGTACTCAAGTGTGAGTTTTGAGGCATGATTCTGCTGCACACACCCAGAGGTAAGAATTGTACTTTTGACCGTGAATTCATATTTTGTAGCTTAAGACTTAATGTACAAAACTCACTGCTTGGCCATTTTATTAGATTCACCAATACAACTTAATGCAACCCCATGAAACAGATGTGGGACAAAATCTACATTTCATCATAATGTTCAGCAGTTTGTTTGTTTTTTTAACACTGTCAAGTGTTGAATTACCAATATGTTTATTACTGTGTTTCTAATTCTAATATCTTCATAATGTGGTAAACACCTCTCTGAAAGTGTCGATCAAAAATGAACATTATCGTTTAAGATTCAAGCTGAATGTAACTGTCAAAATGCAATACAGGGTTGTATAATGAAATGTGTTTGTATTATCCCAAGTGACACACACAATAATTCAACTATAATAACAATATGAGCCTAAGCCTGAAGAAAGAAGCTGCTCTGTAGGAGGAACGCAGCGGATACTCCAGTTTGATCTGCCAGAGCCTAAAATGTAATAGATTACATTAGGTCATAATTATGATGTACTTCTTTACCATGTCTATGAGCTGTTTATGCATCAGTAGTAATATAATAGTACAAATTATGTAAAATATAACCCTGAACTGTTCTGCCCTCATGTAAGTAATTTTACTTTTTATACTTCTAATACAATGTTAGTTTATTTTTTCTATGTTCTACCGTATAAAGTGACCTTCTGTTTCATAATCACAGAAGATACTATGACTAAGTCAACAATACAAATCATCCCATGTGTTCCTGGAAGTTAGAAAATGGGCCGAAAAAAAAAGATTAAATCCCCCTAAAATCTCGTAAATCACTGCATCCTTAACTCAATCATGAGTAATACTGACTTTGGTTGGAGGTTTTTGTCTCCTTCTGTTGCTCGTGTCCTTCTCACTCCTCTCTCAGATGAACATACCATGATTATAAATACTGTATCGGTGAACAATAACATACATCACACACATACATCTAAAATATTTAATACTGAATGCACACAAAAGTTTTTCA
>CAEMYA010000089.1:2085366-2161942 GCA_903131615.1 Diplodus sargus
ATGACACTGCAATAAGCTGTTTGGCTAAACAAAGATTTACACCAACTATTTGACCTTCAGAGCCTCACCATTTTCTCAAAATTGACCAAATTGTCGACACACGTCTTGTTTCCCTCATGTGCGAATGTCATGTCTGGAAGAAAAACAAGGAGAGAGAAAAAAGGGAAGATGAATTGTTTCGATGGTTAAAGATGCTGAAGGAGAAATTCAGCTGTGGAACAACTTTGATGTACAGGTCAACTCTGACCTTTGATCAGCAGCGGCATGAAGGGAATGATCGGAGCCTCCAGCTTGGCGACTGTCAGCCGGTATGCCCGGTGGTTCCTGGACGGGTCCTGTGGAAACAATCACACTGTTCTGAGATTTACCGTCGCTGTGTTAATCAGATCCATCACTGTCCTGGCCGGGGTGATGCTGCTAAACCCACACACAGTCACAGCTGACGGTGCAAGAGCCCCTGTTCAACTCACCATCAAGTTTTCAAATTCCACGTAAAACTTCTTGAACTTGCTGGGAAGTTTCTGCAAAAAAAACGGACAACACAAAAAGTTAACTTGCTGTCAGGAGAAGAACAATTATGTATGCAGACAGGTACCCACCTCCCAGGTCTGATTCAACCTGCACACTGCTGGGTTACTTAGTCCCATAATGACAGCAAAGAAGGCGTTCAGATTCCTGTACTCCTTACAGCTATGACAGAAACATGAAAAGGTAAGTTAGAGCTGTGAATAAAGGAAACTGAAAGTTTGAAAAGAAGAAAAAAAAAAACCTCCACTTACTGGGCGGCAATCTTGATAAACTTCTTGAGAAGCTGCACCCTCTTGCTGAGCTGAGAACACAGACACACCTCCGTGATCACCCAAAACTGAATCTCATTAAACCTCCTTAGGAACAGGTCCAGGTTCACCGTGGTTTTCTTCATGTTTTGCCTCCCAAATGTGTGGTAGATAAGTTCTAGCTGTTGGAAACCAAAGACAGACACATCTGAACTTCTTGTGGACAGAATAGTTGATCAACTGAAAGTAAACAAAAACCAAGCAGGCATCTTATTGAATCTTAAGATATGAAGAATCAGTTCTGCTGAATGCTCCTGGTCGTCGTACCTCATGGACGCAGTGAAAAAGCTCCCAGTCGTAGGAAGTCATGTGGAAAGCCACGTCCTTGGAGCTCATCAGCTCAAAGCTGGCCAACAGCCCTGTAGCAGGACCCTCCTGTTCGGGTAAAGGGGTCTAGAAAACAAAACAAAAAAACAAACAGCCTTTCTCTTATCAGATAATCATGTCAGCTAATGTTTCGGGAATTCATGTTTTGCAATTTTAAAAAACTATGCTAAGACTAAAAGAGTCGTGCATCTTCTTGTGACATGAATGTCACAATTCATTACAATAACAACAATGTTGTTGTTGCACTTTACATGCATATTTACATACATATAAAAAGATTCACATACACAGATATAAAAGAATCTGCACATGCACAATGTTGTTTAAAAGCTAGCTGGATCCTAAAAGCATGGAAGACAATTATACAGAAAGAATATGAAAAAAAAAAGTGCTTTCATAGCAACAGATTTCCGAGACGTACAGCTACACATAGAGTTAAGTGAACTCTCTTTAATAGAGGAAATGAACCCACCAATGAATCCAACTGATCCCTCCGGCAGGCAAACAGTCGTCCGTTTATACTGAGTGTGGAGAAAACTGAAACATCGTTGGGCTTGAAGATGACTTTGTCTGCAGAACAAAAGCATAACACACAAGGGTTCAAAAAGATTTGAACTTGTAATTGATTTTTATGGATAATATTGGACACCATCAATTTAAAGTAATGTTATATCCTTCGAAAAAACAACTGCAGAAACACAAAATCACACACTATATATGACTGTTGGATTACCGCATGTTGTAAAGAAACTCATGCTTCCCAGATGATGTCTCCTATAGACCCTGTTGATGCCCTGAGCATTAGTTTGACACCTCTATTTTTCTAGTGAGACGTCTAAACGACCACGTGATAAATTACCACGATGATCCGCCTACCAGGATAAATTGAAATGAATAACTCTGCGACCCCTTTTACATTGTTAGCTCGCACCACCACTTGTAAAAAGACTCATAAAACATTCCCATCAGCATCAGCTTCATGTGCCAAATGTTAGCATGCTAAAATAAGATAATGAACATGCTGAACGTAATAGCTTCGAACATAAGATTGTTAGCACAGTAATTGGGAGCGGTTAGCATTAGCATGTAGCTCAAAGCAACCCTTTACACATACAGCCCCACAGAGCTGCTGGCTTTCTGGTTTCTTTATGAGCAAACTGATCATCTTCATCATCTTGGACTTTGGGAAAAACTGATTGGCATTTTCCACTAATCTCACATTTTATGAGACAAACAACCGATCGCTTAATCTAGATTATAATTTAAAGATTAATTGACGATGAAATTATTGTCAGTTGCAGGCGTAGCTAGTGGCAGCCTAGAATTTTCCTTACAACACCAAAGCTCAATGGCTGAGAATATAGTAGCCCATATTAGTGTCAAGGGCGGGTCAAGTGTGGGCGAGTAAGCGCTGCATTAGAGATCACGCACAATGGAAGATCACTGCAGTATGGAAACAGCCACCAACACCATCTTGTGCTGAATGTCAGGCTGTTTCAAAGACCATTCGTCACACCTGCTGTAGCAGTTGTTCGCAGTCAGCAAACACACTGAAAAAAGACAGCTAATGTCTCACTAAGTCAGGGGATTAATGAGTATAACACTCTACTCGGACTCTCCCATGTGCCGTCTCCAATCATTTGATTAACACGTAGCTGCCGCCGCTCTCACCTCCTGCCGAACTGAGGTTGACCAGGAGCAGGTCCTCCGCTGACCCCAGCTTGTCGGCCACGGCACCGATGACCTCCCTGACTGAGGCGGCCACGGGTGCACGGATCGTTGTGTAGGTGTGGTCGCAGCAGTAGACTTTGAATAGGACTGCAGGCATGAATCAGAGCAAATATGGGATTGTCAGCAGGAAGGGATAAAGGAGTGGTATATTGGAAAGTTAGAAAGAAAGCACGTCACTATAAATTGGAGGGGTCAAGGGGCAATTTGCAACACAGAAAAAAAAAGGAAAAAAGAGTTTTATCCAAAAGAAACAACATACATTGCTTAATTTTAAGGCATCACAAGAAAATCCAGTTAGGATTCACTGGATTAAAGCTTTCTGTGCATGATAATGTTCAGTGAGAGCTGATAAAATGTCCCGTGGTAAAGAGCAACTACTGACTCATTTCCTTTTTGCTTAGATAGAAAGGGAAACGGTTTTGTGGTTTAACATGATAGCAGAAGCAGGTTGCAACTAAACTTAAAGCTTAATACAAAATATATCAGTCACTGAGGTTTTAAGAACCGTATCTTAATTCAGACAGATAAGACAGGTGAATTGAAGAATGGAAGATAATCCATAAGCAATCTTATAAATGTTGTATCGGTTCAATTCAAATTGACAAATTAACTGAATTATGTCTCTTTAGACAAACTGAGACTGGTTCATCCACTGCCCCAAGATGCTAGAGGCAAAACCACAGGAAACTTGTGGCATTCTAGTTCTACTTATTTATAGCTGACTGAACTATCTGCTTTCAATTTCCATGGAAACATAGGCCGCTGTTCACACTTGCCATCAACATGTGTTCTGAGTGATCCAATCACAAGTGGACATCTCTAAGAACAGGTGTGAACACCCCCAAGATGCACAGAGGACGCACTTGAGATCCGATCAGTCAGACCACAGGTCAGTCAAGGTCATGACAGCTATTTCTTCCTGTGGTTTTTTCATGTCAGCGGAGGGATCGGTTTAATCATTAATTTCAAAAGAATTTCAAGTGACACAGCGCTGTGTGGCAACACTATATGAGCCTTTAACAAACTTTGTAATATTATTGCCGGAACATGTGTGGACGTGAAATGACTCACTTTCATCACTACTCTTGATGGGCTGACGTTTCTGTAGCTTCTCATCTCCCATACTGAACTGCCGCAGTAGGATTTTGTGCTGTGACAAAGCAGAAGAGATTCAGACATCAAGTCATTTTTCACTCAGCTCAACGAAATCTACACATAAACTTTACTTTAAAGCAAAAAGACCTTTTTCTGTGAGACTCTGGCATCTTCAGTGCTAAAAACACAAAAAACAGAAACAATTAATCTAAAGACACAAAGACACACAGGAGGATCGAGATGACTTACACCTGATAAATATATATCAAAAACTCTGATTTACTTTCGCTTTACAATTTTCTCCAGTTTCGTGAGTTGATCCCTGAGAGCTGGAATTGCTTTGGCGTCATTAGATACCGCAATGAGAAACTCCTGAAACACACACAACAAGCTCTGAATAGAAAGAAGGTTCAAAAATGTTATGATTCAAGAATGCAGCTGGGTAAGTGTGATTTTGTGAACTTCCCACCTTTGCCGAAATCACTGAGAAGTGGTAAATTACGAAGACAGCAACAGTGAGCGTAGCCAAGGAGCTTCAAGCTAAAGTTGCTTGTGTAACCAATATATGAAAAAATATACTTGGTTTATTCAGTAACTACCACAAAATGTAATTTCCATCATGTATATTTTGCCCATGACTGTTATTGTTGACACACTAGATAAATAAACTAATTGAAGTGATGAAAATTCATGCATTACTTTAGAATTAATTAGTAAACAATATAAATATTATAAGATTCTGAAATGGGCTATTCTGCAGATTAATGTAATTTTACATTTACTACCTAATAACTGATCTGAGTACTTCTTCCATCACTGGTGTGAATAAAATGTATTTTATGCATGTTCTCAAAAGTCATACTTGAGTAAAAGGAATATATATCATGTGTTGAGATTGCCTACTTTATCATTTCATTTCATTGTCTACTTACTATCTTATTTATATCTTTATCTCTTGTTCCATTTGTGGAACAGAGACAATTTCCCCCCAGGGATTAATAGTAAAGTATTCTGATTCTGATTCTGATTAAAGTATTACTTTGGTAAAGGCTAAAGTCAAATGTATGAATAGCACTAAAATACCTAAATTATCTAATATTAAAGGACTTAAGTATCAAAAGTACAAATTATACACAATACAATACAATGCATCAACTATGGGTCGATCCAATATTCAGCATTTTTCTGAATATCAGAATTAGTGTTTTCTTTTGTCCAATTGGTATTCAAAAATAAAGTAGCAGAAAAAAGAAACACTGAAGTCAATTACAAGTGCCTCAAAATCATACTTAAGTAAAGTATTTGAGTAAATGTACTTAGTTACATTTAGTCGCTGTTGTTACGTTAGCCTCTGCTGACACATGTTGTTACATGCTGTTGATCTACAACATTATACACTGTCACTTAAACATTAAGATAAAAGTAAAGGACCATAACTGACTATTTTACTGCATTATGCTTATTATAATAGTGGTTATATTGTTACTATTGACTGACCTCGAGGAAGGCCACTGCGACCTCCTCCTCCTGCAGGTAATCTCCATGCACAGCGGCCCACTGCATCACCAGGCGGATCACCCTGCGCTTGTTGTTTAGTGTGTAGTCCAGCTTCTCCTGGTCGGAGCCCTGCGAGGCCTGAGCGTGGTAGGTGCACAGCCGTTAAAGATCAAAACAATCACGGCAGAGCAGAGTAAGGACGTCCTTTTTTCAGGCCAGTTTCGGAGGGATGTGAAGGAATGTTTATCCGTATTATGTAACATATCGTGCTGAAAGGATATTGGGCCATCAGCACCGGACACAGCTGACTGTTTGGGATGAAGACACAGTGCATGAGCACAAAGTCCTCTAAGGCTGAATCTGTGATAACGAAAGAAAAAAAGGACAAGGGTTTATGTCAAACACCTGTGCAGCCAGTGTAAGGGCAGATCAAAGAGTGTCCATCAGGCGGACGGCCACATGGCCCTGTGTCTGTCACCTCTGCAGGCAAATGAAAACCATATGTATCCACAGAAGTGAGAGTAATTAGATCAGCTCTGCGATGTGTGGCTAATTATAGCTGTGAACAAACAGGTCAGTGCAGAGCAGAGCAGCAGGCAGAGCGCAGAGGAGGAGAGAATAAATACACTGCCTCGCACTAAACGTTGATGGATCGCAATAGATGGCCGATGAATGCCGAGCAGTACCTGACTCTGTGAACTGAGAATCCAGCCGCATCATTTCGAGGAGGTGCTCCAAAATCTTCTCAGGAGTGCCCGACATCACCTTGTATCTGGAGCAACAGGGAATAAAACACACCCTTTACTAATCAGGGGAACATCGGCTCTTGATGCTTAACGCCACGACTACGGCCCTCCACTGATTTGTGTTACTCGAACATGCGCCCGTGATTGCTTCATTTGATAACAATCATATTTACAATCACACAGTTCTTGGCCGGCTCAAGATTAAGGGGAGTCTGGGGTAAGAAGAAAAAAAAAAAAAGTAAGGGCATTTTCTCCATGTGGAAAAATCAACACAATCCAGACTTGGTTGTTTTTATTACATGATAACAGCATCACAAGAGGGAGGAGGTGCGCGAGCCACGTTGTGTCTCCCACACTCAGGAGGGAGAGCACGGTCTTGACACTCTCATGGGTGAGGAGCCGAGTTGATTAGAGGGCGACCCCGGACAAGTAATTGTAACTTGCGAGGCCTTCGTTTTCCCCTCTGAGCTCTAGGCCATCATTACCATTAATGTGTCTCTCTATATTACAGCAGTGACAGATGCCTCTCTTAAGACAACACTGCTCGGCTGCGGTGCACAGGACTGCAGGAAGCATTTTTCCTAGGCTGGTCACGCTCGCTGAGAGTCCGGTAGTCACCAGGCGCTTTCAGGATTTTCGAGGATAAATCTGGCGATTGTCTATATTTTTCTTTTTGTCAACAAACAACATGAAGAGAAAAAAGCTGACAATGATCAAACGACATCTGTGCGGCCAAAGGACCATTTCACACAGCCTGTTGCTGAGGTGGGACTGTTGCACCTCGATGGTAGAGATAGAGAGGTGTAATGGGGGTTCATTGTTTTTAAAGATGTAATCGGTAAAATATGGCCCAAATTCGAAAGGTAGCTAGGGGTCAAACAACAATTGCTGCCCTTTGCTAGCAATCCACGGAGGTAGTTAGTTACAAAGGTTAAGAAGCTCATGACTCATTTAGCTGTGGAGCCAGTGGCCCTAGAGATTGTCTGGACAGGGACCTCACCTGGCATATGTCTCCCAGCTGAGCGGACTACAGTATCGACTCTAGCTGGGTAAAAGTGGTATTACAAGACAGAGCAGAGGGCGAGATCAATCTCAATATAGCAGGGGGAAAGACATGTCTTTGTTGCAGCGGTACTGTGTGATATTTGTGTGAAAATGGCTATAGATTGATGTAATTTTTTTCTAAACTGTTAAAAACATATAATATATAACATGATGTTTCACTGAGTGACATGCTCTTTTATTATAACCAACATTTACAAGGGCACTGCAGGTGATTTAAATCTTCGCCACATACTAAAATGCAACAAAATATCAAAAAAGCAGTGGTCCACAATAAATACAAAATTTTCTCCTTCTCAGTTACAGTTTGTCAAAAACAGTTTATGGAATTTGTTCAGACGTTTTTAAAAAATCAAACTACATCTTTTTGACATATTTTGAACATGCAGAACTGAATGAGCTCAGACTGACATGTTGCTGGTTTTAGTATTTACATGGAACATGCATTTTGTTCGCTGAGAGGAAAATTATAGACTGACAACACAAATCAAGTCAAGTTTAGACTGCAAGGACATCTTAGAATCATCTTTAGGTCATCAACACAATCACCTGCAGTTTATCATATCTTGATTTCCAGTTTAACTAACTGCATTCGAGGTTATAATCTTAATGGTAAGGCGCATTTAGGCCCCTTTTAAGCATTTAAACATTTAATAGATCAATTGTTTATATAACTAATGCATTAGGATGCATATAAAAGGCCATTTTACGTGTTTATTGATGTACAGTTTTGTCACTAATCATAACTTCTATAACAGTGTATTTGCTTTTACAGCTGTGTGTATATATACAGTCTATGGACGAGTTATAGTTGTCGACAAATATATAATAAAACAAGAGCAGACACACAACATTTTTAACCTTTTGCTACCTGTAAATTAAGCCGTGCCGTGTGTGTGCAGTGAATTGTGGGTAGACTTACTTGTAGTGGGAGGACGAGGCTCCGTGGCTGGAGGTTCGACTGCTGCTGAGACATTTCTCTAACACCAGAACATCCTGACCGTGCTCCTTCAGACGCACCGTGTTGGCCTCCACGTCCTTCACACACACGAGTAGACACACATTTTGCATTTTAATTAACAGTCTGAAAAAGAAGCTGCATGAGCTGATGGACACGGGATCAGATCTAGAAAGTTCAATACAATGAAACAGCTTGTTTACAAAACACTGGCTGGTTGTGTGTAGTTCTGTCTGAGTATATTTCTTTTTCAGTGAATATAAGATGGCTCTTTCACAATTAACTGAGGATGACATGTAATGAACGGTGGTCATCAATGAAGGTTATCATAAAGTGTAACCATCTCAAATTTAGAGGGATTACTTGGAGTACAGTCTCAGTTGAGTACTTTTAGGGCTGCATTGCTGAGGTTTCGCCAACAGAGGGCAACAGCGCGTTTTGCTGTTAGTGTAAAAGCATCAGTAGACGGTGGATGGAAACTCACCCTCAGAATCCTGTTGAAGTCTTCCTTATCTACTCTCAGGAAGTGACAGTTGTCTTCTCGCAGGACAATGGAGGCGGCGCGGGGGGCGTCATTGACAAGAGCGAGCTTTCCAAAGTCGTCTCCTTCGTGTAGCGTGCAAACAACACCCTGCACAGCACAGGGTACTGATCGGTTACCGACCAATAAATCAATGCTGCAGCCAGAGTTACACAACAACTATACTTACTTTTCCATAGATGACAACGTTGACTGAGCCCTTCAGAATAATGTACCATGATGTGCCCTCCTCCCCCTGATTGAACACTGAGAGAGAAAAGACACACAGGTAATCTGGAATTTGTTGGATTCATTCTAACTCTGTATTAAATGATTTCACATCGGCTATGTTGAAAAAGGTCATCCACTGTATCGGGTGTTTTTTGAAAAGGCCACCACGGTCACATCACTTTATTCTATCGCATTACTTACACACTGTTCCTGCCTTCGCATGGGACTCAAAGATCAGCACTCCTGCCAGTTCTCTCTTAACCTGAGCAAGCAGGGGAGACAGATTCATAACTCAGGAGGATCAATATTAACACAAAAACCTTTTACTTGGTAGTGCAACAGGGAGCAGCCAGACAGAGTACGACCATGCAAAGATTCCTGCTGATCAATACCCCGCTGGTGTAAAACAGATTTTTCTAAAATTTAATGTGAGGTTAAGTCAATAAAAAAGAACATTCAGTCTGCAGCAAATCTCCCTGCAGCAACACATTTCATGCTCTCCTTCAGAACATGTGTCCGATTATATGTATAAACATGTGATGACCAGTGCTGAGGTTACTTCAGTACACATGTGCAGGTGCCTGTGCGTGCAGATTGCAAGCTTGCATCTTTTCCTTCACTGTAAGCAGAGATGGGCACAAATAGAAAATACATGAACCACATCTTAGAATTGAAATGGCCTTTCAGGAGGTGAGGTGTGGGAGGCTGCGAATTCAGGGGTGCATGCTGGGTGGTGTCTGACAGTCAAAGCGACCATTGAACTGAGCAGTTGGATCACAATGATTTTTAGATAGATTTTCTTTCAGATAACAATAAGACTGGGCAATTATATATATAAATATACTGGAAGTGCAGCGGAGTAAGTCCATTTCTAAGATCCCCGAGCAACTCGTACAAAAGACACAAAACAGTAGAAACACAACAGAGCATGATAAAGTACAAAAACAGCAGAAAAGAAAGACTGATCCTGTGTCAGAGATTGTGATTGGGCTAATTGTTATTATCTGCTCATTTAAACTTGGGAATAAAAAAAATGTCTCTTAATCAAGAATAAAATTACATATTAAAATGTGTATTTTATGTATTTCAAATACACAAATACAAGCTTTTAAAGGTGCAATATGAGGCCCAAATGGAGGGCAACAAATCAGAAGTGACCAATCACTGCTGCTAATGGTGTAACTGTTTACTCCTACGGCACAGGAGCTTTTCACTGTGACAAGCCGGGGCTAGCTGATTAGCATGCTAACTTCAACAGATACCTCTGCAACAACATCATAATTGTTTTCTCTTCACATTCTTCAAATTTCATAAATACTTTTCTCATATTCTCTTAAAGTGTCTGCCAGGCAAAGTATAAATTAGAAAAAAAGCAAAAGCAATCAAACACAGTATAGGTTTCAAATACATTTCATTGAAATACTGCACATCTCTGAACTCTGCGTTTAAATGCGACAAGAGTCTGCAGGACTGAAACAGGGTTCTACTGTTGCACTCACAGTGGTGGAGAGGTGAGATAAGGCCTTTATATGCAGCAGCTCTTCATAAATGATCTCCAAATCATCTGCTGTTCTCTCAGCCGGGCTGGAAAACAGGAGACATGTAAATGAAATCACAAGCGCGTCACACACTGATTCACTTGATTTAACATCAGAGATTGCCGCTTTGGATCCGTACTGTTTCCTCAAGATCATTCTCATGTGGGCGTCGGGTCCAATCTGCGAGAGGAGGAGCAGAGTGTCTTGCAGCTCCTCTTGGCTCTCCTTCCTCTCCTCCTCGGTGGGCACAGGAGCGTCCTCCTGCTCGTCATCCAGGAAGCGGTAGAAGAGGTACTTGTCCTGGAAGCTCAGCTCCTGGTCCACTGGGTCACAACAAACCGACACGGACAGCAGAGCTTGTATTTAGAATCTCTGCTTCGCACGTACACGTGTGCAGACACAGACATCACACAGAGTCTCACCATGGTTGAGAACACCCTCCTCCAGCAGCACCTGCCACATGCCCACAGCCTGAATACGAGAGTGGACGCAGGAGCTCTGCTGCATCTGCCAGTCGACCAACTCCGTCCCCACACAACACTGCCTGGGAACAACACGAGTTATGTGATATGTTACATTCTTCTCTTTTTGTTTTTGTTCCATGTTTTTGTTTCTGATGCAAAACTAATCCGTCAAGAGCTTATGATTGTATAGTCCCTTGACAAATTGAGGTTAAAGAAAATAAATATATACAAAGTTGTTATATTCTCATTATAACAAAATGGAATTGTATTGTTTCTTGTTCAAAATGATGGCAAATCTACTCCTTTATTTTCTGTCTTTCCTACTTGTAGCTGATGAGGGGGCACCGTTATCTTTCATTTATTTAAAATTGTTTTTGTGCCCATCTGGTGAACTTAGTCCAATATTTACTCTCCTTTTAGCTCTATTTTGGTCTCCACCAACTTATAAAGGAAACAGGTTCCTTAGTTGTTGTATGCTCCACTATTTTCCCCACATTATATCTGATTATAATAGACTAGTGGATTCAAAGATGACGGCTATTCATGTAAATGGGAATCGCTTAACTGGCACCAAGTTTTAGGGATTTTATGCAACTGTATGTTATATTACATAACTTTAATATTTATCAAATTACCTGACTACCTTTTTTATACTGGCTAGTTGTTGCACTGCTTTGTAAGTGTTTGTCCCTGTTATTGCTGTGTTTTGTTTGACTTGATGTCATTTTAAATGAGGGTGACCTCTCGTTGATCTCTCGGGTTCCACAGATATTAAAGTATTAAGTCAACAACCAACCTGTACGTCTTCAAATGGTACTTCCTGTCTCTGATCATATGAGGCGCCCAGGAGAGGATGGCATTACGGAGAATCTTCCCCGCCCGCAGGATCTTCTCAGAGGGGACCTGCACAGTAGTAGTAATTCAAGTTAAATCTCAACACAATAAAAGCCCTGCTGAGTACCTGCTACACAAACAGGTAATGACTGGTCCCCACATATAGAAGGTGATGGAGTTTACTACCTGAGAAATGCATTTAAGGTGGGGTTTGGCTGGACTTTCAATGAATGACTTCTGCAAAATAAAATGAAACAAAAAAATAAAATACATCACAGATGGCAAGGAAATGATGCAAAACTCAACATCACAGGAATCAGGTGAAATCAAAGACTTACTGACCCTAACAGTCTGGTAATTGGCAATAAAAGACATTAAACAACATGTCAGACAAGTCAAATAACGAGTGTCTCACCTCACTGCTACTGTATGATTCACAGCTGACATCATGTGTTTATTAGCTGTACGTTTTAATTGAACTTTCTATGTTGCTTCTCAGTTAAATAACTGCCGGTCAGAAGGGTCTTGAATGATGCACTCAGCTGCTTTAATGGGACATATGTATTGTGCATTACTGCATGGAAGTGTGTTTTTTCTGTTTTATCCCCACTGGGGCTGCGGGTGGGCTGTGGGGCTGTGACATTTAAAATGCTTTCTGCATGCTTTAGAGAGCAGCGTAACTCATGCATTTATGTGAAGGCTTTAAAGTTCATCATTTATTTACAAGAAAATTGGTCCACTCAGCAGCCGAAGATGCTGGTTTTTCACTCCTTATTCTTTCTATATGTTAAAGTTATGGCCGTGTTTGTTACATAACAAGAAGGCACGTTTTGGTTCTTTTACATAAGAGACTAAACTCTGTGGAGGAACAAAGCACCATAAATCTGCTGTAGTGTCACGTTATCAGCCGGGCGTTCAGGAAACGGCAACAGGAGAAAGGTGGGACAGGAACTGATACGGTTGGAGATAAAAACTCCACTCTTCTTGCTTATATTTAGACCAACTTTAAACAAACGTCACATTCCACGCTCATTTCCATCCTCCTTTTAAGAGGTGTGCAACGGTAAAGGATTGCTGTTACGTCAGGCAGAACAGGAGCACAGGATGAGTTATGGCCTTCGTTTAACCCGCTGCCAAACTGTTCACTTGCAGTAACACTCCGCTGGACGGGAACAAGGCCAATAAGGCAGCGCTGTTTATCACCCTCAAAGCCACTCGCTGTCTTTCATAACATGTGGAAACACCAAGGCGTATAAATAATTCACGAGTGTCAGGCAAACTACCTTATTCTGATGTTTGGAGACTGAAACGAATGAGTTGTTGCTTATGTTCTCTTTGTCCGGCATTTCTGGGGGGGGAAAAAGACAGAGAGTACATTTATAAAGTGATTCATGATCTCGGACTTATCACTGAGAAAAATCTTCATTCAGAGACTGGAGGATATAGACAGCGCAGAGCTCCTGCAGGCACATGTGTTATAGAATACAGTAATGAGCGATTCATGACACCAAGTAAACTTCCCCGAAGCAAACACATAAACAACAGTCTGCATCTTACTTTGCATAAGGAGCCGAGTTGATCCTTGAAAATGAACTTCAAAGTAAGTTAAAAACACAGAAGGCCTTTTTGCCTCTAGGGGTCGTCCCTCAATCAAAACAAAACAAAAGATATAAGTAGCGTAGGATCATGGGAGTTGCTGTCTTCATCTGATGAAAATCTGCCTATTTTTAGTTTAGTTTTATTCACGCTATGGTTAGTCTCGTTCGCAGACTTGCTTCCTCACTCTCTGACTGTCTCAAAAGTTACAGCAACAGGGGATCGAATTAAATGCACTGTTACCTTGAATAACATGAGGGTGAATAGAGGTGCTGCAGCAAGAGACAGTATGAGAAAAATAATGTTTCTCTCAACATTAGAGCATGTAAACATTTTCTACTGGACACCCAAAATGAAAGTGTGAACCTGAACATTTTAATTTAAGCTGGACTTTAGTTGATTTTCAGCTACTGTTCAGACAAAATAAATAGATTAGACTGTATTCACATACTAAACAATTACAATTTCTCCTTAAATAAACACACTGTTAGGCTATTACGCTGAACATGTAGCAGGGGTTTTTTAAGGGCGTGGTTATTTCTGTGTTAGGAGCTTTAACTTCATCAGTCAGAGCAGCTAAGTCACAACTGTATCTGCAGGGCAAAACCCGGCTATTCTTAGACCGGCCCCTTAGAGTGCTGATACAACAAAAAACAGATACAGCACACACACAATACAAAGAAACTGGAACAGAAATGTAACATTATGTTTCTGGCTATACTGTACATCCAGGAATACACCCATCTGTATCTGGATATGTGTTTTCTCTGGCTGCTGTTAATATCTGGTTACTTTTGAAGTTCTTTGCTGGGAGGACTTCAATACTCAAATTTAATCAAATATTAGTTAACATGTTGATTGTTTATAAACTACTTATTAAGCAGTTGTAAGGATTTATAGACATCACTTGCAACTATGTAATGGCAATCTAAATTGTCTTTGCTACAGAGTATTTATTAGCCATCTACAAAGTATAATAAACATCAGTTATGACTTTAACTTAACAATAAATTTGATTAGATCAGAAAAAAAGGTGAAAACTTGTGTACAACTGGATGCACAGAAGTGTTTATTGCTCCTTGCGGACGTGTATCCCTAAGTTCTGAGGCTGTGCACAACCAACAATCCAAACAGACGCAAGATATGCAAGGCAGCCATGATGCCTACGCAAAAGGATTGCTAAAAGCAAGTATGAATTCAGTCTTGTTGTCAGGCTTGTCTCACCTCGCTGAGTAGCTTGTATGTAGTAGGTTTTTGCTAGGTTTAGCTATATCTTCAGTAGATTTTGTTTGTTGAAAATGACACCATGAGAACAGTAAGTGTGAACCAAAAGAGTAAAGCTGTAGGATGGATGGTTAAACAGTTACAAAATAAAGCTCCATCAAAGTGAAACTCTCACCAATAAGCAACCTTGGCTTTATTTGTGAATGTATATGAGTCAAACCTACCAGCAGTAGCATCTCCGGCGCCCCGCCGTCATGGCAATGCCCGTGCTCATGTGTAGAGACCCTGGTGATACTACGAGCAAAGTTTCATGTTGTGTTGAGCCTTCTTAGTGTTTTAAAAATAGCGATTTTGATACTAGCCTAAGAGTGCCCCTGCACTCCACTGAAAACGAAACAACAGAAAATCTTAAAAGTGCCTCTTTCGTCGTAATTATGCATTTACATTAACTCATATACATTCACAAATAAAGATGAGGCTTCTTTCTGGCAAGAGTTTCACTTTAAGTTGAGGAGCGCTACAGATTCAGATGATAATTCTACAGGTTCATCACTCTGAGCAACCAATTTCACAGTCTCACATATTTTTTACACCATCATCTAATTTTTGTACAATATTGATTATAATTGCTTTAAACAAGTGACTCACTCTGTTGAGTATCTTTATTGCACACTCTCGGGCTGCATCTGCTGCAATGTGTTTGTTGGCTGCTTTTTTGGTAAGTTAACAAAGCCGTCCATCATTTTATTTGTGATGCTGCCACGCTGGTCCACGTGACAGCATGCCACTCATTCAAGTGTCACATCAATTCAGTCACATCAAAAGGGGAATGCTGTGTACAGTATGCATGTGGAAGAGGAATCCAAGATTAGACTGAAGTTACGTCAATCTAAAACTAATGCAGTTTGAGCGTGTCAGCATGTCAGTGTTTCATTTTTCATTGATGGAGAACAAATGTGTTTTGTGCGTTAAAAGGTGCTCAGGTAAAGTGGTCTTGAATGAAACAAAGCTGACTGTAAAAGCTCCAGCTGTTAACCCCAAAGTGCTGTGATAGCGCAGTGTTGTTGTAACTAAGACAACTATGTAAAACATGTTTAATTCATTCGACTTAGCCACTAGGCTGCTGTGGATGTACTGTAACAGAGAGTGCATCAGCTTCCAGCTGCTTGACGCTTGTGTGATTTCTGTCTTGGTGCGTTCATGCATACAAGTGCACAAAGCTGTAAAGTACTATGCTGCATACTGCAGAAATACCCAGAGCCATGCTGTTACCATGCTGCTCCACGAGTGATGAATACTAAAGTAGCTACATTTACTTTTAAATGCAGCCCAAAAAGCTACAGCTTATCCACATTTCAGGGTTTAGAGGTTGAGTTTGTGACTTTTGTAACATATACAGAGTAACATTTTCTGTTAAATACAACCATCATTTATCAACTTTTTCAAATACACATGACAATGCACAGCGAACACACTGCCGGTAAGCCGACAGACTCTCTGGATTATCCCACTGCACGCTGCTGTTCGTCATTTTTATGGCACGTGACTTTGAAGCAAGTCAAGTGCTCTGTTTGAGCAAAGCTGAGTCAATATTGAGTTAACTTGCAACAGAAAAGCATAAACGAAAGAATCAGCCTTTATCACAATGCAAGAGGACAAAAGAGGGTTGCACAGTAATGGATTTAGACAGACAAACATGCTATTACATATTGCACAAAATGAGGATATATGTTATAATATACTACCTAAAAATTGGGAAATATCATTACATGAACTTCTGGGAATCTTTATAAAGTAACATGAGGCCATTTACGGTAAACTGGAGTTCTGAGTCTTGATAAATTCTAGACTGAAGACAATCACAGCCTGGAAACTAAACTCTTTCTTTACTGTGCCCTAATAATATCTGGAGAAACTGATGTGAAAGCAGCTGAATGTAAACCCTAATAAATTGCTAAACCTGTTTCTGATTATGTAACACTGCACTGAACACCTGTGCTCGGACGTCAAATGTTGTTTTGGCAATCCTGTTGCAACTAAATCTAATCCAAAGTACAAAGAATGCTTTCAAATCTAACACGACCTGTGTGAAAACCAGGGACAAACGTATGGGTTAAATGTGTGAATGCTCAGAAAACAGATGAGGGCTACTTACTGTCAGCGCTGCACCCACTTTCCATCACACCATAGGGTGGGACAAGCAGTCCAGCCATGCACTGATGATATTTCTGTAAAAACAAAGAAAATACAAGTTATTATCCAACAAGAAATTATCGATTTGAAAGAAATTTGTGATCCAAACCTAAAAATTGCACATTACCACACAGTGCGAACATGATTGCAGCACATTATGTTTGAGTCATAAGAAGACTGTAGCGGCATGAAGACGGCAGCACCGCTACGATTGGTTAAAGCCAGTATGAGAAAGCTTGTGTCTCATCACTTTATCAACTTGGCCAGTGGAGTCCAAGGTAATGACCCATGTCCACATTAAAGTTGGTAATACTGAGATTTTGTGTCAGGATTCTTGTTCCAGTCTTGTCTTTTTTGCAGCTGTACAGAGCAGGATCGACACCAGAAGCAAAACTAGTAATACAACAGTGTAATAATATCAGCAAAATGTGTGTGTATGTTTGACTCCATTAGTTTTAAATATGCATATCTAATAAATTGACGTCTGAGTGCACATGACTTCATTAGACTGTCATTACTGACGCAGCAGTTTGTTAAAAGCACTATGCTGTTGTTTCATCCTGTGATTTCCAGCCTGAGGGTCGGGCCTCCTACAAAGGATGATAAGACAGATCTAAGCAAGTTAAAATGATTAATGGGGTAAGAAAAAGAGAGAAAACCATGTAAAAATGTGAAGCCATTTTTTGTTGTGACATATATTGAACTTTTACATCTTTGGGCCTAAACCAGTCATGTAAATGGAACCATCTGATACCCCTTTTCCACCGACATTGAAACAGCCCCATACGTCCAAAATCTAAGTTTACGCACCTAATTTTGAACTGTTCTGAGCATTTCAACCAAAAATAAGTTGGTTCTCAGCCACATCCACAAGAAACTGGCTTTTCTTGGCCCAAAGTGGAGCACACGCTGCTTCACTGAATAGAACCAAGGTTTAAATAATCTTGAAATGGACACAGTTCAAGCTTATCTGCGGGGCGCAAGAAACAATGCATCATAGTTTATACGGTTATCATATTTTTTTTCAAGTAAAATCCAAATCCGTCGTGTAACTCCAGCTGTCAAATGAATGCAGTGAACTAAAAAGTACAATATGTCCCTCTGAAATGTAGTGAAGTAGAAGTATACAATGTATACTGGGCTTCAATACCTAAAAGTACAGTTGTGTACTCTGATCACTGAACAAAGAAGCAGATAGCAGTGCTACTCCTCTGTCAATGACTTTTGGTGTTACATGTACAGTAATATGGCCTTTAAATGTCAGAGGCATGTTTGATCCAGGCTGTAAATCTTTGTTGCATGTTATGTCCCTCGCTCTCCTCTAATTAACCCCTCTGACATCACTTGTCTCCAGGCTAGGAGGAAAAAAAGTCAATAAGAACTTGTTAATTCTTTTTGTTCTCATTAGTCAACGTGTAAATGCAAGTACATTTCAATGATTATTTACTCACAAAGAGAGGAGCATACCAGAAAAATCCATCTTATTTCTTGTAAAAACTGTAAGAAATGTGAAACTAGTTATCAGAAATCACAACATCTATGGTGTACATTTGTAAAATAAAAAATACAGCTCAGTTTCTTGTTGGTTATTTTATGTCTTACATCTGTTTCTTTTCCCTGTCATGCACTTTTGATTAGTCATACAGGACATATTCTTTTAATGTTGTTCAAGACGCAGAGAGCCACAGACCAAACAGAGCATGACAAGTGTACATGCTGTATACCATCACTGTGCCCTGCAGCATCGCAGACGTTATGTAATGAACATCACAGGGCACCCATGCACTCTTGTAAATGTCACGTTTTCCTTCATGACACTGGTGCACAGAGAGGTCGATCCAATCATGGACAAATGAGCCATATAAGAAATATTGCCTTAATCACTGCGAGACAAGATCAGGGGTTAAAGCAGAAACAGCCCGAGAGGACAAACCTCTGACAAGGTTGAACAATGTTCGAACAGCAAGAATGATATTCAGAGGAAATACAAAATTCTGAACATCGCCTCAGTCTACTGAATTTATTCTTTGACTCAAGCTCCAGCTGTCCACATAATGTTATGGAAATCTGTCTTCATCCTAGTCCGTTTGTTGGTTTGTTGGTTGGTTTGTCAACAGGATTATACAAAAACTGTTGAATAGATTTATAACAAACTTGGATGGGGGCTGGGCCTCGGCCCAAAATAGATCCCATTAACTTTTAGTGCATATCAAGATAATGACAATTTACATTGTGAGAGTCAGTTTTTTTTTACCTTTTGCGATAATTTCTCAGCCAGGAATGCATGGATATGGATGAATCAGGAGTATTTAAGGGGCCGGTATCTCTGAGTGAGCACACTTTGACGTTGGCCCCAAAAATAAATGCATGATTCACTCACAACGCAATGGAGATTATGATTCCATCTGCATTGTTTGGTTGTCATAGTGGTAAACTGTCACAGGTCTGGTGATCTTAAATTATGGTGAAGCAGTTTCGGGTGGTTTAAAATTTAGAGTGATACAGAGATGTTGGGTTTCATATTGAATAAGGCTTGTTTTGGAGACCTTGGTGTGGTGTTCTAGTTTCTGTTGTTTTTACAGCATTAATTCAGAATTTTTCAGCCATGTGTAACTGTAGAAGCTGTGTGCAGTAAATCACTGTCTATTTCCAAGGTGTCTTGGATGTAATACAATTTGTGCTATGACCTTTCATTTATCTATTCTTCTGTTGCTATTATACTGAACATAAAACATACCAAAACAGCAGATTTGACTAACTCTTTAAAAGAAAATACGTGGAGATAAACTCAGCAGTTACTATTCAGATGGATAGAACACATAGCTTTTCTTATGTTATTTATTTATTTATTTTGTGAGCCCATTTTAGTATTATTAGCATTTGTCCACTGTTATGACTTGTATAGCTTCTGAATAGACTCGCCGCTCCAATCTGCAGCCAGCTCAGACCGAGGTTCAGACAGGAAAAACAAAATAATCATTTATTCTAACATCATTTTGAGTAGGCCTTGAATTCTTTGCTTTGGGTACTTGCATGTAGCCTATCAATTTGAATTGGGCTATCTTTGTATTTAGTTAAAAGCTTGCCCACCACATGTAGTTTTACTCGCATAATATGTGCTGAATCTAAGTATTGTATTTTTAAACCTGATTTTCAAAATTTGTCAAGTAGACTGATGGCTCGAGATTAATTTGTGGCAAAAGCCAAACAGAACCTGATTATCAGCTGACGCAGCTTCGTTCTCAGTCAATAAAAAGCTGATTGAGGAACACTTAGTGACCGGCCAATTCTCTCTACTGTCTTATCTTCTGGATGGAAGAGACTGAAGGCAAGCGAGAACATGTGTTCCTGGATGGTAATGTGCTCTCAGAGGTCATGTTTTTAATTCAATTTTACCGGTCTGAGTCAGGTAATCACTTTAGCGACCCTCTAAGAGCACACAGCTTTTTCTCTCAATCAAGAAGCAGTTTTTCGAAAAAGCATTTTCACGTATCCACTACTCAATGTGTAGATTGACTTGCTGCTCATTAAGTTGCCAAAAGATAGAGATTAATGTCAGCCATCACCACGCTCACAAAGGTTGGGATGTGGGGAGGAAGTAGAATGTGACTGTCAACTGTCTGATGTTCACACTGATATAACATATATACATACACAAGAAGGACGAATTTTATGGCACTTAACGACATTTCTATTAGTGTTCAAAACAAAATTTTACCAAACAATTACCAGAACATGCTTCACAGGATCTATTTTGTGTTGGATTTCAAATATAAACCTCAGACCTTTTATTGTCAAATGTCAAATGTCAGTCCCCTTTAAAGACACTTGTGTTTGTTGGCTGGTGACTGTAATGAGTTTTTTTTTATCATCTGTAGAACACTGAAGAAATCAGCTAATTCCTTCAGGGTAATGAGTAGTTCAAACTTAAAAAGGAATTCATCATACAGGCCACTTCCGTGGCGCCTTCAGGAATAGCTAACATACAAACCACCTCTCACACACACACAATGACAATGACAATGACAGTAGTGGGGTGTGTCTTTCGTGGAGGGGGTGTTGTACACATGCAAACAACAGATTTAATTATTCAAAGTTAATGAAAGCAACAGAACTGAGGCCTTCAGAGTCACTTCGACAAGACTATCTGTCTTTGTTGACAATTAAAGGATTTTGGATTAGGGCGGAGCACTTAAAACTGAGCAGCGCATGAACAAATGAGCTCAACCCCTCTGAGCCAGTAAAGCTTCGCTCCCTGAGGGGTTGTATCCAGCACACAGGGCGGGGGTGTTGTTTAAGATGAGGATTAGGACCATTGTCAGGTGTGTAAAAAGCACTCAGTTGTAATGTTGTTGTAGTGACGTCTCTGACTCTTACGTCAAATAATGCTTTTTCTTCCATGAGGAGCCTTTTTCTATACGACCTCCTTCATGCTAACCAGCTATCCCTGGGTCTTAAAACCTCTTTCTCCCAATACAGTTAGCAGCAAGTAGCTACTCCAGTACCTATATGAGAATCGGGTGGCCAATTCTTACATAGTGCACCTTTAAACAACCACTACCGCTGATTAAAATGTATTTGACATGACTCAGAAATATTCACAGTCAAAGTAACATTTGGTCAAGTTTGTCGTCCTCGCTCTCTGACTCTCTCCGATAAGTTATAGGGACAAAATGACCAAATGAAACACAATATTACTTTGATGAAATCACAGTTTTGGTAACATCTGGAATACTGTAAGTACACAACTCAACAAAATGTATAACACTGGTCTAGTCATTTGTTTGTTTTTTACCTTTTAACGCACAGCTGTTACAAATTATTACTTGCTTTTGAAAAAAATCCTGCAATAAATGTGCTTGCCACGATCCCTAGTAATGCACATTTACATATTTAAGTGTTTCATATATAACCATAATACTGACAGAGATGTCCTGATCATCTATTATCTTCAGTGGCAGAGGGAAGGTGTGCTTTTTAGGACCACAGCTACACCACTGCTACACAGCAGCATTTACTGACAAATGGACAGTCAATAGTAATAAGGCCCAAACTCCACTGGGACTCACACACAGCTCTGCAGAGAACATCGGCTGTTGTACTAATGGTAGAAATGTTCCTCGCAGCATACAATGTTTCAGACGCATTCGATTATGTGTGGGTCACATAATCTGTCACGATATGGCATCCAGGCAGCAAGCACAGTGGTTTAGTCAGACAGCTTATAGCGTCTGAACCAACCCTGCCTCTTACAAATTATTGTTCAATTTTATCACATTAGAGGAGATTATGATCTGTGGCTTGGAGAGGATTAGCTCTAAGTAGCTGAGAGGTGTTACAAACACTACCAGAATAAGAATGATGTTGTTTGAAGTGATATGATCAGCGGGTGGACGTGTAGGAGTCTAAATCACGTCAAATCTGTGACTCAAGGAGGATAAACTATCTTCCAATTGACCTGAGGTCAACCTTACACACAAGCATCATCAATAGACAGCAGAGACACGACTTTATCAACAGATATTCTTCATTTTTTCTTTAGCTCACATAGCTCAACAGTGGTACAAGAATACAGATATCTTAACAATAACAGATGCTCAACAGTCTTAAGTTGTCATGTCAAGTTTAAAGACTACATTTTAAATTCAACTGAAGGAGACATTTGTTTTGATCTCAGAGTGATAGCACAGTTGAATGAAAAAATAATCTTTTTATTTCATCAGTGTCTTCATGTTTTTGACATTTAAACTCAGCTTTTTCTTGCTTATTAGTGGCTAGTTTCCAACTATGTGTATTACAATTCAATGATTTGTGTATATGTATTTAAAAAGTAATTATTTTGTAGATCACATACTTAGTTTAGATTTTTTTAGTTTATTTTTTTTATTTGCAGGGACAGTCTACATTAATCAATATCACTGTAAATGTGCCAATGTTAGCCAGAAGGCTAATTTTCAACTGTTTCATGTGTGTTTAACCTTCTACTTCCCGTCTTTGTCTTTTTCCCACCCTTTCTCTGTGTATACCCAAATTTCTTAGTTAAGTTAATCAGTTCCTGTGTTTCTCCTCACTCTTTGTCAGTTCGTCTGTCTCCTCCTGATTCGTCCCCTTTGGATTTTATGGTACATTTTTATATTACTGTTTTACATTAGTCTTTAGTTTTCTGTATTCTCCTTGTTGCTTTTTTATTTCCTGCTTTTCTGTCGTTCTGCTTTTGCTGGCTTGTATTTTGGACTTTGGATTTTTGGGCTTCAGGTTGTTATCAAAGCTCCATTTTTGTTTTTCAACCCACCTTCCTCTGTGTGTCTTGCATTTGGATCCATTTTTGAACATCTCCACTAGCTGATGTGCATGGCATCAACTAGTTCCAGTACCTCGTATTCACCATAAACATACATTATTACATTTGTGATACATTATGTTTATCACATGTGCCTCCAATTGTGTTATATTAAGAAAGTTGTTGTTCACATGATTTTTGACTCTGCAGACCCTGTGAATAGAATGTTTGATAAGGATGAGTTAGTCTCATTAATTAGTTTTTTATTCCTCTTGTTATTTTGAATAAGGACGATTCAACCAGAAAAATGGCAAGTCACTGCAAGCAGCGTTATGATGTTCGTAGCTCTCAAGATAGCTGGGAGCACGTGGGGCTCGGCTGTGGGACTGGCATTAGAAAAAGAACGTAAATAGTGGGCTACCCAAAGTAAGATGATTGATTAAATTGTATACCATTTTGCATTTTAATAATCCAATTAAATAGATGTTTGCTATTGACCCCAGGTCCTCCATTAAATTTCAGTTTCTCTCCCTCGATGGGAAAAAGGTTGGTCAGCCCTGGTCTATGGGTATTGTTGAAAAGCACTAAAACATGACTCATACGAGACCCATTATCTGGCACAAAATACTAATGTTCGCCACCACTGAGCATATTTGGCTCTGTAATTACAGGGAACATGAATAACATCCACAAATGGCCAAAGGCATGATTGATACTCATTTTAAATATACATAAAATGTTAAACATTACATGAAAGTGGTATTTTCTGAAACATAAGAGGTTTACACCATTCAAATAGATACTAAATGAAGTACTGCACTAACAATCAGGTAAATATAGAGTTCTGGATATGAACCATATAACTATGAACGTTACAAAGTCAGCGGATGTAAAAACAACATCTAAAACCCTGACCAGAAAAACATTTTATTCAGTTTTACTGACAAAACACTGTTAATTTATGGATTTTTCCTAAATCATTACCATCAAAAACCTTCACCTTTACATGCATTAAAAAGACAGAAAACGTATTACTGAGTTGTGTGTACTTAACAGGAAATTCAACTCATAACCAAGCAAGCAATGTTGAACTGTTTTATGCATGCTGTATTATGGTTTTATGGTTTTTATGGGTTCCTTCCTTTACAAAGCCAATTTGTTTTTTTCATCTCGAAGTGCATGTGCAATATCTTGAATATCTCTTTTAATCTTAATTATATGTAATGTATTATAGTATCTTAGTTGTACCACTGTACGATCCGTTTTGTTTTAATGTTGGGTGTGTGTGTATGTGTGTGTGTGTGTGTGGTAGCATTGCCCAAGCAAAATTTCCCCCTGGGCACCATTAAAGCACATCTTATCTCATCTTATCTCAGTAAACAGATATCGCGGCGTCATCTGACTGTGTTTGGAGTATGCTAATGCATTCATTCTTATAAAAAAGGGAGGTTTAGAAATGTTGGCAAAAACAGATGTGCCATTCTGTATTCCTCCAGTGAAGCTCGGTCAGCTGTTGTGATTATTTGCTCTCTTACATTGACCCCACTGCTCACAGCAGCAGGAGAGCTCTCACATATCCCTGAACACATTGTACACCTTGTGTATAAAAACAGACTGTCACCGTGGAGTGAAAGACTGATGAATAGAGTCCATATCTCTATCTGATAAGTCTTATCTGTATCATAACAACAGATCAGTGAAGATATCAACCTTGTCATCTCAGTGCATCCGAGCTCCACCTCTGCCTTTCATGCTTGAGCGCGTTATTGCATTGTGAGCATCAATGTGCATGAATGCACGGCTATATTTCGAATAACCAACCCCGGATTACATAACCCACGTAGTGCAAACTGTTCTCAAAGCACTCACTGATTATTCCAAAGTCTTACAGGCACACTTCGGGCCACTTGGGGAAACAATCACGGGAAAAACCCTCCCAAGAGTTGCACTTCGTTTCACTTCTGCTCCGTCACATTTCCTCCCAAACAGGAACAGCTAGAATACACTGTATATTCAAAAAGGAATGAAAATACCCAGCATTTTTCTTTGACTTTCTCAGTATACGACACAGTGACTCTCATGCAACACATGCACATGAAACTTGTTAAACAAGATTACCTAAAGATGCTCCCTGCGTCCCATGCAGCCTAGTTTTTATTGTTAATAACTGGAAGCTCCTCCACACTCTCTTGATCCGGGCGTCAACAGAAACTCCAAACATGTAGGTCCCAGAGCGTGGTCCAGCATGATCCAGCAGCTCTGTCACCGCAGCATGAGCAGAGCCTGTCAGCCCAGCGGAGTGCCAGTCAGCCGCTGACTTCTTCTGAGCAGCAGTTGCTAGGTGATTACTCAACTCCAGTCAGTGAGCACACAGGAGAGCATGCTCGATCTCTCTCTCTCTCCTTCTCTCTCTCTCTCTTTCTCTCTCTCCCTCCCTCTCTCTCTCTCACAAGCCTTAGCTAATCCACACACACAAACACACACACACGGTAGTTGCTCATTTGTAGCAACAAAGGAAGAGCTAAAAAAGACAGAGTCCGGTCAGTCTCACAGGGCATGGAGACCAACGATCAGAAATCTTTAAAAAATGATTGCAAAAGCGTCCCTGCTGCTTTCATCAACTTCAAACTCTATAGGGAGACATTTTCCCTCCAGCAGAATTTAGTTACACTTCGAAATTTTTCCTTCTCCATCTAAATCGTGCAGACAGTACGATTCTCTATCCTGTTCCTATCACAGAGCTCCTTCCTCTCAAGGACAGCGACCAGATGGTGTCTTATCTTTGACCTTGTTTCTTATCAACGTTCAGCTGCACTGAACTCCCTGAAGATTTTTCCAAACCAATAAGTTATCACATCAAGAATTTGAAAATTAAAATATGCTTGATTTATCAGGTTGTACACTGCGAAAAATAAATCTCTATTGAAAATGCCAAGTTAAAGGACAACTTATTTCCATTGTGGTCCTCTTTCCAGGAAGACGAAGATAAATGTCAAACTAAAAGATGGCTAATGTAAACTTGGTAGTCATCATTTGGCTCATTTTAAAGATGGTTGATGTGGTAATTGTCTCAGACTTTTACAGAGATTTGCCTGTTGCAGCCCGAGGCTTTAGTTTAAACTCGTCTCTCGTTGTGAATTTGATGCCTGACGAAGGTCCGTGTTGCATCTCTAATGAAATGGCTGCTGGCAGTGTAAAACTGAATAAAAATCTCACTAATCACTCTCGCACTTCACACAAGCAGCCTCATCAGCTCATTCCACTGGTGCTAATTTGTGAATGACAGTGCTGATAAAGGCTATAGGAGTGAATTTAACCATCAATGATGGTTCATGTAAATGCTTATTGATTGAACATGTCAACTTGATCAAAGATTGATCAAGATTTGAATGGGTTTTGTACATTTCTTTACCTGTGAAATAAAAACATGTTTGACCTTTACTTCACTTTCTCTATTTATGTTGTTTATTTAATTTAAGTCTTAATTTACAGCCCAGTTGCCGGTATAAAATGTCGGCGGTTCCGCAGACCACTGATATATTCACATTTGTATGTGTCAAAGTTCTACACACTGTATTCACATCTCTGCAATATGTGTCATTTCACGTTCACATTAGCTATATGTACATATGACCTGACTTTCATGTATGGAATTCAAGGGTGTGGTTGTGGAGTTAAGCGAGAGGGCTGCCAAGCCAATGACTGGAGTTCAACACTGCAAAGAGACCGCAGGACATCTCCAGCTGTGTTTGTGGCAACCAAAGCAGGTATTTTAAGTCAAACCATGATCTTTTCCTCACCCTAACCATTTGTTTTTTATGTCTAAACCTAACCAGAGCATAAGTGCAGCATTATCACAACAGAAAATACAAAATTAAAAGTGTCAGTATAAAGAAAAGTTAAGTTTCAACTGTTACGTGCAGTTGCAATGTGCATCACCAGCAGCAAAGTATTTTTATATTTTGTCCACAATCACACAATGCTGGCAGTCTTGGACAGCAGAGGAGGAGAGCCCCCAGGAACTGGGCGAAGCCAGCCTTTAAACTTATTGTTCCAAGGCAGCAGCCAATCAGCTCCCCGGGGCAAACTGCAACCACTCAAACACACCTGCAACCAATCATATGTGCACACATACTCTCACTCAGGTAAAAAAGAGGGATATTGAAAGAGACAAACATTTGACCTCTAGAGTCGTAACATCAATGTATCAGTTGTTTGCAGAAAAGTACATACACCAAAATTGATACCGATATAGATCTACCGACTGGTTTGTCATTTATCATATTAACGATACATGCAAAAAAAGTGACATATTAGTAACCAGCTTTTTAACTGAATTTGAGACAAGAGAATTGTGAAGAGATATAGATGGAAGTAACTGAGAAACAGAGATATGGAGTTGGAACAAAGACTGAGCAGGTGTAGATGTTTGTCACTGAATCCCCTCAAATCTGACTCCTTGTCAGTTCACGCAGAACCAACCAAACAGCTAAGCTGCTACAATTTCAATAAAACAATGTGACAGAATATTGTCTTATGACCAGGCAAATGTATAAAAATTTATTTTGGATGCCATTTTGATGGACTGAGGGGAACTGGAGAGAGAACCTCAGTTTGCCTTTTTTTCTAGCCAGTAAAGATTTGGGATTTGAAATGTAAAGTTGATTTACATTTTCTTTTTGTTTGAATTTAGTTTGGTGTAACTTATAGGTTAAAAATGTGTTTCTAATATTGATGATTTCTTCTGGGGTTTTTTGGCAGCCTGGTGAGATGACAGGAGATAGCAAACAGCACAGAGTCAATGACTTCTGATGTGGAAGACAAAAGCTGAGAGAGCTCTAGTCTGCGTACAAGCTGAATGTCCACTGGGCATGTTATTCAGTGCTATGAACATTTACAGCTGGTGTCACTAATGCAGGATCTTTCTAGCTTATCAATTCAATTTCATCTAAATCAGACTAAATTCTTATAAATCCTACAAAAGCTGTTACAACAACGCTATAATGTCTGGGAGAGAGACAAAAAGTGAGGGGGGAAGTAAAATGTAAATGTAACTGAATATAACATAACATCACAGAATATAACATTGATAAAACTTAAGCAAAATGATGTTACTACTTTACCTTGAAATAACAGCTTTAAAAACATTTTGATGTTAGTTAACTTCAGTGAAAGGTGTCCCCGTCTTAAATTAAATTCACATTAACACATAGACTAAAGTGAAACCTATCAGCTCCGCTGGCGTGGCGGAGACGTAACAACACGTATCCAGTGGAAATTGGGGGTAATGAGTGCCCCTGCACTCCATTGAAAATTAGCTTGCACGAAAACGAAACTATGGTAAATCTTAAAAGTGCCTCTATCGTCATAATTATGCATTTACACAAAGGTTTGACTCATACACATTCACAAATAAAGCCTAGACTGCTTTTTGGCGAGAGTTTCACTTCAACAGCAGCACATCGCACACAGCACCAACTGTCAAACTGGTGAAACTGGTTTATATTTTATGGAAAAAATGTCTTCTTGTTTTCCCTCTGATGTGCTCTACTCTCCCTATCCTGTGATTTATGGAGTTTCGTTAGAGCAACCTGTAACTGCCATGTGGCATAGCTAGAAGTTTGCTTTGCTAGGTTAAAACCTGGGCGAGCGAGTCAAGTCACCTCTGTTGGCATCATGACACAGGTGACGAGACCGAAGAGGACATTAATGGAGGAAACTAAGAGAAGTAAACTTGCTATAAGGCTATTCAGCCTATTTTCGACAAAGATTTAGCCGTTGGCATATTACAACCATTTCTTATTGTCTCTGGTTTACGCTGCGTTAGCCTGGTGTGCTGTTACTGTTCTGATTAGTGTGCAGAGCTTTGAGAGCTGAGTGTAAAAAAAAACAAAAAAAACCTGGGCATTCACTTCAAGACATACATTTTCAAGACCAAGCATTGTCACTCGTGCCGAGGTTTGAATGTAGTTAGCACGTGAGACTGTGAGATAATCTTCCTGCTTGTTCGGTGCACATATCCGCAGTACTCTTGGAGCGACTCCTGCCCTGGACGTGGCACACTATGTGGATGCTGAACCATCAGAGGATCCACGTGGCCTTGTTTTTCCTACCCCCCTCCTCCCAATCCTCAGACACCAGAGGGCACGCTGCGTCCCTGCCACTTCCTGTTCATCAGCTTTCTCCACTGGCTGCCCTCCAGGCTTCTTCTATGGACTGATGATAGTGACACACCACCACCACCACCACCACCCCCACACACTCTCTCTGCTCAGCACCCAACAGATACGCCTCCAGCCTAAACATGCATGCACAATACGGAAAGATGAAAGCATTCATAACACAAGGTTTCTCAAAGCATGTGCAGCACGCACGCTTACGAAACCTGCGATGTGTAATTTGTCACATCTAATATAAACAGCCAAGGCTTCCAGATATTGAAAGCAGGTCAGTCCGGGCCACACGTGGGCTGACGTGGCTGTTAGAGAGCCGTCTTAAGACCATACAAAAACAAAAATGACAATTGTGTTGTTTCAATCACGGAACCCCAGCGGAAGCAGGAAACAGAGGCGAGAGCAAATTGATGATCAGGCCATCTAAGCTTCGGTCAGCATGCCCAGCGTGCTGAGCTCGCTCGGCTCATGTCTGCTCTGTTAAACAAACAGCACGCGGCTGCCCGTTCCCGCCGGTTGTAGGAGTCAGCAGCATGAGAAGATAAATATCACAAAGTTGCGTGCATGAGTGGCACCCGCAGACACTCACACATGCGGTGAGTTTGCCACATGTACACGTACGTGCGCGGCAGTCACATGCAAGGAACATTAGCAGCGGTGTCATGGACAATATAATGCAATTAAAATCATTCTAATAACAGAGTCCATCTTAACTCTTTACAGAGACGCTGAATAATATGATACCTCAAAGCAATCTAATCAGAATATAACTTTTTTGACAAACACAAGGGGTTTTAAGCGTCTTATCTGTCTATATACTAAACACCAGCCGATATAGCACAACCACCTTTTGTTCTGTTCTATCGGGAGCCCCCCCTGTCAAATGAATAGGAAAAACAGAGAATGTATGTTTAATTAGGAAGCAACACTTAATAATAAGATAAACAGATAATAATAATCTACAAAACCAGTTGCAATTTCCCACGAACCCTGTTTTATTTTACACTTTGGACTTCAGAATGTAGGATTTTGATGATGTAACAACTCTGTGAGCAGAGATAAGGGAATACAACACAAATGTTTTGATATAATCTTCCTGCTCTTTCGGTGCAGTAATTGCAGGCATTTCACTCAGACGTCAAGCCCAGGGTGGGAAACTCAAATGTCGTACTGCTGTGTTCCAGGTCTCAGGTCGTACAAACGCAGGGAATCTGACCTATTGTTATCATTTCATTGCTTCCCCATTGATCAGCTACCTGAAAGACGATGGATAGTGAAAATCCAGAGGGACACTGGGCCACATTTCAAGGTAAAACAACATATTTGATATCCCCTAAGCTTCGGTTATAGACAATAGTTAACGTTAGCATACCACTGACCACACCACAGGAATGGGGGGAAATTAACTCAAATATTGATGCATATCTAAGACACATTTATTTAAGAAATGGAAGTAAAACACACTGCAATCAAGCAATACGGTTAGCCAGGAAGTGGCTGAATGCTGATTGATTATCAAATAAGCAGTTTTACCTTGAAATATGGTTGAATGTCCCTCCAGATTTTTCACAATCCATTGTCTTATCGGTTGCTTATCAGTTGGGAAGTGGTGAAATGACAACGATTTGTCAGATTCCCTGCGTTTACTTAACTTTAATCCTGGAACACATTTAAGCTTGCGCAGAAACAAAAGGGGAGCGGGTTAGAAGACAAGTCAAGCATTACCTCTCACTACATACTCTGATTTACTCAAAAGTCCATAAAGATTTTGGGAGGAAGAGTAAAACCTGGAGACATAGTGGACATACACTGAATAATTGACATGGCCAGTCATGAATAAATAATATCCACTGGTTCATTAGGGCAAAGCTGTACTCAGTTTGGCACAGTTTTGTATGGCCACAGTCGTTCTGTAGGACAGATCTGTGTGGGAGGAAGAGGAGGAGGTGTGCAACTTTGTTTCGGGGCTTCCTCCTCAGCTTGACGCAATGTAGGTGGTACAATTCCCTCAACGTTTTTCCTCTGCTGTCTCCCCATATAAGCTGGTATCAGGCATTGCTGTGAGTATTTCAGTAAGCAGTAAGAATCCAGATCTCATGCAGCTTAAGGTTTTCCATGGACACCAAACGGTAATAAGGCCTCTGTGAGGAAGCTGAACTTTTGTTTTTAACAGCCAGGATGACACCCAGGGGAAGCTGAAGGCAGGTTACTGGCACAGTTCATCAAAACTGGCAGGCGATGTCTGAGGTCTGATGCCACCAGTAACAAGATAGGCCAACCCATAGCAATCTTTCTGCATTGCGGCAATGCATGGAGGAATAACTGAACTCCGGTGCCAGGCAGAATAATTTGGTGAAACTGTTTTGCAAACAACAAACTGTAAAATACTGGGAGCTGGAGTAATCATTACCTGTCAGCAAGTTGATTATGTGAGCATTGACTTGATAGCCCTTCAGTCAAAGCTTGTGAGGTAATGCCAGCTCAGCACATCCAACAGCAAGAGGATCCATGTATTGATGCTGATGCTGGAAGTTATTGTCATGGATTTAGGGTGAAGTACATCTGGAAACACTACCGAGGGCAAATAAAGTGAAAATCACATTTGGAAAACCTGTTTGTCAATCCACACGTGTTTTAAGACATACAAATTCTTAGGGTGGTATGATTATTTCTGTTTGATATACTGTTTGATAGATTTTATTGAAAAAATCTTATCTGGAAAGTATCCATCTGAAGCCGGTTGAGACCAGTAACAACTTTTCCATGGAGAAAAAGCCTTCAGTGTGATTCTTTGCTCTTCTTTCAATGATATTAAGTCTACAGCTCTGATGCAGCTGATGTTAGCGGCATGTACGTTAACCTCTTGAGGAGCCGCCATTGTTCAGGAAACCAGGCGCTTCTCTCGCTGGTCATCACATATAATCTATGCTCATCGATGCCGTCCCTAACTGCCAGTGTTTCCTCAAAGGACGCTGATTGTGTTCAGCCACAAGCAATTGAAGCATGGCAGGATGGGTTTGTGAGATCACATGATGACATCATCTTGCAAAACCAGCTGCCTCTCAAGGTAAATCTACTCCCTCTCTGAGAAGTTTGCGTATCAGTAAGGTGGACAGCAATAGATTTTGATTCTTAATTGAAAATCAATCAGAATCAGCTATCATTATTTGATCAAAAGCAGGATTGCAATTTGTCCATTTTTTTTTTTACTGCACCCCTGACTACTCAAATGTGCACACAGGAAGAAAAACACTTAAAAAATGACGCAGCTAGCTTGCCAGAAGCGTGCAGTTGCACTTGAGATGTTGGGTTTATTTTTCTTCAGAGATCCTTTATTGATTAGTTTGGGAGGAGGGTTTACTCCGGACATATTTGGGAAACCAAACTTTGTGACAAAATGAATTTCTATCATTTGTTGTTTATTGTTAAACTGCATTATTCAGCTCACCCTAACTCCTAACAGCCACAAGGAGAAATATTGAAAAAGTAAATGACCGCTGTCAGGGTACAAAATCAGTGATCTGTTGACCTTTACAAATCTAGATGTGGTAATCTAACAAAGGTATAGATGTCAGTGCTGAAAAAAACAAAACAAAAAAAAGATAAGCGTGCATCTACAGTGTCACAGTGGAGGTCAAACAGAATGAAATAACAATAATCAAAGCACATTTCTGAGTGGTCAGAGCCTTAAAGATGAGACAGCGAGTGATAATTCTGTCAGAAAAATGACTTGCCGACAGTTTAATTCAGTCCCTAAAGCAAGTGCGCTGGCAACAATGACACAAGATCGAAAATGATTTACCCAATGCTGTCAGCCAAACTGTTTAAAAAATACACTACCATGCAATTACCAGAGCTGGAGCAGCTCTACACTCAAATCCTGTGATACAATAAGTATTTTTCCTTCTTTATAACAGGATTGCACAAAACAATACTGCAACCATGCCAGATCATTTCCAAAAGAAGCACATGGTCTGTTCCTACTTCATCTTAACACAGTTACTTTACCAGAGAGGTTTGACGACAAGATGTAACAATCAGAAGCCATAGAATCTCATCAGAAACAAACCTTAGTGAGGAGGACGCCCGCGGGGCAGATGTGAGATGTGCAGCCTATAGTAGTACTTGCACGTAATCCACAGTGCTACATCCAGACCTGGTTAACTGTCCAGTGCGCTCACACAGACACACACTCAGATCATAATTTAACAGCCCCTTGTGCCCTTGTGTGCCGGAGGGAAATGGGCTGTCTCTCTCTGAGTAAACCAGCCCACTGCAGCGGCTCCAGCAGAGGAAGAGATGGAGGGTTGACCGGTGCACTGGGACCAGCTTACCTTTGGCTTATCCACAAACATAACTGTTTCTCTATAGTATCATCTTACAGTTGATATAAGCTATTTTATTATGTAGTTACTATATAGTTCTAGATCGTTCTTACATGTGCATTGAGTCAGTGCATATAATGAAGACCTCAGTGAACACACAGAACCAGAGATAATCAGTTTATCCACAGCACTGCGCTTCCATCTAGTGGTCAGAAGGAGTTCACTAATGCTCACACACAAAGGTTACAGTATAATAAGTGGACAGCTCATGTTATACCTGCAGGGGGCCAGCAAAACAATAACTTCACGATCCAGCCTCCACTAATCCAAATGACACCATCTCTGCCTATTCGCCGCCCACGCTTCGGCTTGTGCTCAGCTCAATTCGTCATAGTTTTCACATTTCAATTCCAACAAGAACGAGCTTAGACAGGTGGCTGTTCCCTGGCTTAAAGCAGCCCCCTCATTAGGTCAGAAATTAAAGGATAACTGGATAGAAAAGTGCGCTGGCTTTAACTGACTCACTCAGCTGTGAAGGATCTGCTTTGTATCCACAATCAATGACACAATCGAACACTAGGATGCGTTGGGAAGAAATTCACAGTCAGAATTTTTCAATATTAATGAGGCAACAATACAAACTCTAAAATATTTATTATTTCTATAACTGAATACACAAGCTGTTTGCAGAGGAAAATAAGATCCCCAGAACACTGTTTGATTCCAAACAGATGGCAGGGTCCGCCACATATAAACAAAGTAAAACTGTATGAAATTGTGTTGTCAGGGTCAGTTTGTTTTTACTTAGTTTGTTCAGTCATAATTAAAATCGGTCAATGAAGATTGACCGATTCGCATCTGATTAAAATTTCTTCCCCTAAACTACATAGTTCACCTTTAAGAATGTAAAACAAGTCACATCATAGACAGTCACAACATAGAATCTTGATATTTTACCTGTAAATGCAGGTGACTGTTTCATTACAGCCTCAGAATCAGGCTGAATTTTGTTTTTCCACTTCAGTATTTTAGTGTGCCAGCAGAGATTCGTCTGTCACCAGAGTTTCATTCCAGAAAACGCACATTTAAATGCGTCACTGACATTTCTCATTGCTTGAAGAGTGCATGGTGTCTTGAATCTTACTCCTCTGACTCAAAGGAAATAAAGTCAGACTGAACAAAAACAGCAAAACGACCTGCTTAGTCATATTTTCTCTCACAGCCTTTTCAGACGTACCTTGAGTTAAGCTCAGGGATGTGTCACACAGTTCAGTGCAGCCAGAGATTTTCTGGAGGCTGATACAAATACAGATGGAGCAGACAGAGGCACTCACCTCCCACAGAGACCTGAACTCCCTCTGCTCAATGCGGAGGAGCTCGCTAAATTCCCGTGTGACAATGGTGGCATGCCGGGGGGTGTTGTCCAGGATCGACTCCCCAAAGGCCGTGCCGGTGCCCAGTGTGCAAATAGTGACAGCATCCTGTATCAGAAACAGAGGTGGTGCTCCACATCAGGGCTGGACAATATATCAATATATCATTATCTTGATAACAGACCAAATATTCGCCTACCTTTTGGATGTCGTTACATAGTGATAGTGTTTTCTTTTATTGATTTAAGGGCTGCATTGCAGTAAAATGATGTAATTTTGCCCATTTAGTCATCATATTCACATTACTGATGATTATTCATCCAAAATCTCATTGTGTTCATATTTTGTGGAAGGACCGATAGTCGTTCCTACAACATTAACACATTATCTAAGTAGGTGGTGAAAAGTATGGTGATATTTCAGCATTTATAACATGATTTAAGGGAAAATTTAAAAGATCGAGATATAAATTGTCTATCACAATATAGCCTAAAAATATCATTACAAAGGAGTTTTTTTTTTTTCTTACCTTCAGTGTGTTATTTAGGCTCTTGTGCATGTAAAAGGTCTTGAAAGTTAAAACGTACACACCAGTAGAAGCTCCTCTATTCCACCAAAACACTGCTCCTGAAACGCCTCGCCAGTAGTCCTGCCATTTAATTCTGCGATTTTGTGACATCACACTACGTCACCATGACTCACATTTGTATTATTTATGTCTAGCGGCTAGTTTGGCACCTAGGAATTGTTTTAGCACAGCCTCTTTGTTGTTCAGCTATGTGGGAGCTGACCAATCGGAGTAGACTGGGTATTCGGGAGGGTGGGCAGAGCATTTCAGAATACAGAGCTGCAGAACTTGACGGAATGAGAAAACTGGTGTGTTTTTGTAGCATTAAAGCCCCAAATAAAATGATGAACCTGAAAATGAGCGCTTCTACTTTAAGTACATATGACCCAGTCCTACTCCACATGGATTACTCCTCCATAAGGACAAAATGTCCAGCCAGACAACAAGCTTGTCAATCGTCATGTAATGTCATTACTCTGCCGCACAAATGGCTTTTGTGTGAGGCCCTTGAGGAGCAGTGCTCTCAAAGGCGAGAGGCAATCACCTGAACACTTGTGGCAGACAGACAGATACACTTCAATCTGCAGACATTACTCCAATCAGCACCCACACAAACGGACTGAGGTGCATGAAGCTGCAGTATTAAAAACTATTCAGTAATGTCTCTTAATGTAATAAGCTAAATTCTTTTTGCAGCACGCACTCCAAACCAGCTTGAGGTAAGATGTGAATTCTGCTACATGAGGGATGAATTTCAATTGGCGCTTGATGGCAGTATAGAAAAGAGAGTGTCACTCCGATCTGTAAGTCCCACTTGGTTTAAACCCATCATTTTCAGTGGAAACCGTGGCCTCATGTAATGTTTGGAAAAACGTATCAGTCGTACCTGATAACTTGATGTCTCGGAAACTCTGACGTCTAGTGAACCAGAGAGGACAGTGTACCAGCTGGTGCCGATGTCTCCTTGGCGATACACTGAAAAACACAAAAAATCAACACATCTTTAACAAAAAACATCCTTCTCTCTCCTATGCCAGGTTGACGGATTAGAGCCCGTGTTTCGGCTTACATGTGATGCCTTTCTCCAAGCACTCGTAGAATCCACACAGACAAATTCGCTGCAGCAGACTGGGATGGAATCGCTCGAAGGCCTTCACGTTTTTCAGACGAGCCAGAATGATGTCAACATCTTCTCCAGAGCGCTCTGCTGGTCTGGAGAAATAAACGGAAAACAACATTATACGGGCAATTGCTTAAATAAATTTAAGCAGAGTTTGAATCAGCCAGAACAGCTTAGGGGCATCTGAGGCTTTGCAGAAGGAACGTATGAGGAACACTCCTGGAACGGTTACAGTCTTCATGAACTCAGACAACAAACAACTTTGTGCTACAAGTCCTTATCTGGCTGCCTGCATTACCCACAATGCAACTAGTGGGTAAGAAGTGATTTCAATTTACAATTTACAATTATTCAATTCCCAGTGAACTGCACTGTTTCAGTTCACTGATGTCACTTTAGACATTAAAGTTTATTGCTAAACAGTAAATATCATGCTTCCATGAAATATCACCTTGTCTCAAGTGTTTGCTAATTACATTTGAGAAATTATGATGAAACGTGTGCGTGTATCAGCCAATTCATTAATATCAACGGCTTTTCATGGCGAATTATTGACTTTTAAAGCAACAAAATGTAAGATAGTCGATTGTTGCGTCTATCTTGCGTCCAAGGTAATAAAATACCGACACCTTAAGTTGTCAAAGAATCAGTATCCGACCTCCTGAACAAGAGATGGGACTCAACAAACAGCTATCTGTCTCCAGGATGTGACATTTTGTTGCTTTGAAAGTATATAATGCACTTTGAAAAGCCACCCAGAGCCTTTCATATAAATTGAGAAAACTGACCACACTCTGCAAGCTTCTCACTGCCTGTTTCAAGTGGATCATGCAAAAAAAAGATGATTTACATAAAGAATTTGAGCTGTAACAATGTGAGTGGCCTCAACAGTGGCAAAAAAAAAAAAACGTTCACAAAATCACAGATGTGTCGGTGTGTGTTTGATCCCTCTTTCTCCTCTGTTGAGCTGCATCGCACTGCCCCAAATTTGTTCCACTGAATCAGGAGCCTCTGATGTAACATGTGGGTGGTTGTACTGTAGCTTACATCACCTTTGAATCCTTCTCCATCCTTTAAAACAGAAAACCAAACAGTACCGATAATTCAGAAAGGGAGACAAGTGCGTGCTCCACTGCTGCAACAACCCTATACCATCGCGTGGCCCTGAAAATGAAACATTATTCTTTTTTACCCGCTGTGTCGCAGTACAATAAAAGTGTTTTCACCGAGCAACAGCTTGCAAGCAAATGCCTCCTCGTTATGTTTTCCGTGACAACCTTTCAACACACGGCAGGAACAATAATATATCTTCATCGTTGTCTCTCAGATTGGACAACAAGGCAAATGAGGAAGTGTGTGGGAGCCTGAGTTTCAAAGCCAAGGTGTCTATTTGGAAACCAACCAAGTCAACCCAGCCAGTCAAAAAGCTTTCAAAAAGTGCTGATTAAGAGTTCAAGTGAGGACAGAGTGTTCTCATCATGAGGCAGCTTGTTTCAGTACGAACACGACAAACAATGCTGGCCCGTAACTGCTTCTCATTTACAGTCCTTTTGCAGAGTGTGAGACTTTGACGCATAGTGAGCGACATAACACCTGCATCTCCAGAGCTCTGTGGTCAAACAAACTGTTTTATAATGAAACAAGTGAAACGAGTTGTGTTTGTGTTCACCTGACTCGTGCTTTGCTGTAGAAGAACTTTAAAAGGGAAAAGCGTTCATGCAGGTATTTGCCAGGAAAAGGTGACTCATACAAGATCCATTTGATTTGAGCGACACAGGTGGCTTCTACAGCACCACTCAGCGGAGGATATCACTGTGCAAACACGGCTGGCGGCCTGCGTCACCTTGCCGCTTTTAGCTGCCGCACTTTGGACCCTTTCTTTGTTGCTCCATCCTCAGTCTGTGTATCCAAATAGCCAGTTTATCGTTTGTGCCACATCCCTGTCTGTTTAACACCTGCAGCACCATGTTCACTTCCATCACTGTGTCATAAGTCTGAATGTGTGAATTCAAAGTGTAATATTCATCCCAAAATCCCACAATCGAGTTCACTTAATCAAATTAAATTAAATTAGTAGGGCTGCAGCTAATGATTGTTTTCACTGTTGATTAATTTGCTGATTACTTTTACAAATAATCATTTTAATGTCTAGTCTCCGGCAGTGATGCCCCAGCGGGGGGACGGGGGGGGGATGACCTCTCTCATATAGTTGTTGACCACCTACTCATCTTGAGTGCCCCGCCCACTTCACATGTGGCCCCCTTTCCCCAGGTGAGCTTCTCAGTAATTTACTTACAGTAAATAGATAATGAAACTAAGATGAAAATAAGAAATAGCCAGACAATTTTGACCATCTGTTACCCATGCCCACCCTTTTTGTTGGTCACCCCATGATTTTTGGTGGCCCCCTCTGACCCCCTAGAAAAACTTTCCAGTGGCAGGGGCCCCATAGTTGAAAAACAAGTGCCCTCTTGTTCGCCCCTATAGTAGATAAAACAACCCTAGAGTGTCCTTCCAGTGGACTCAATGTGTCCAGGTGCCCAGTCTTCACTATAAAAGTATCACAACTCTCCAGGCGCTGGTGCCCCGCCACACGCAGCTGGTGCCCTTTTTAATTTCTTCGCCCCTGCCCCTCAAACATCCTGAGTCCGCCAATGTCCCTAACAGAGAAGTCTAGAAAGTGTCAAAAAATGCCCATCAAGATCTCCTTGCGCCCAAAATGATGTCTTCAAATTGCTTCTTTTGTCCAACCAACATTCCAAAACACAAAGACTCTCCACTTACTGTCATATGTGACAAAGAAAAGCAGCAAATCCTTTTTCATTTAAGAAGCTGGAACCAACAGATGATTGACATTTATGCTTGAAAAATGACTTAAGCAACTAATCAATTATCAACATTGATGGTGATTAACTTTCTTTCAATGGACTACCCAATTAATCGACTAACCATGGCAGTTTTGAATTAATTCTAACATCGCGGTACTACATTGCAGTCCTTTGCTGTGGATGAAGGACGTTTACATTACAGTTGTGCAACACTGCACCTGTCAGTGGCCGATGCAGGATGATGATGACCCATAAATAGCCTATCTGAAAACAAATGTACCAGTCACTGAAGTCTATCTGAACCGATCAAAAACAGGTCTTGTAATCTGATCACTTGTAAAACAGTCTCCCTGCAGCTGCCTGGTGGTTTCTGACAGGTGTGCATGCAGTAGTTTCACCTCCTGATCAGGTGATGTGCAGCAGACTTCAGTATGAAGCCAAATTCGTCTCGTGGACAGTTCTACCATCCTGCGTTTTCCTCTAACAGTCACAGAAGTGTGCAAATCCAACATCTGGAGGAAATATTTAAATATCAAACGCCTGTCTAAAGTTGGCAATCTTGTTGCACAGACTGCTTTTTCTCTCTGGCCATCCAGTTCCCTGCTGATCTGAACGGAGTGACGTTACGCATGGCGCTGTGAAGGATGTCCTGATAAAAGTCCGGATTCCGTTGGGAAATTAAAACTAGAACACCTTAATGTTTCGTTTCTTCTTCTGTGACACATCGGCCAAACACCGCTAGAATTTATTTTTATTTTTTATTTTTCTTTAAATCGCGTTATTCCGCCATTCTTCGCTCGCACGGTGGCCTCAGACGCTACGCAGTGACACAGTGTACACGGATTACCTTTTATCCAGACAGATCATCCACTCGGCCGATTCCGACGAGTGTGAAGAAGTGTGCGCTGCTACCATCTTGAGATCCTGCTGCTGGTGCTGCTGGTGCTGCTGCTGAGGGTGATGATGATGGTGATGATGATGCGGTGGTGGAGAGGGCTGGACCGACAGCAGCACTTCATCTGCCTTCTCTCACTCACTCACTGCTGACAGCCGACACTCCTGTCCCTGCTGCTGCTGCTGCTGCTGCTCAGTGCACCGCTCACCTGACCAGCACACACACACACACACACCTCCTCACGTCCTGTTAAAGTAATGATGCTCAGTTTGTCAAGACCAAAACGTGACTCACTTAGCAAAGCTGAAAAAAGGTTTTCAGCAGAGCTTCAAATTTAATTTAGTCGATCATGATCAAGTTTCAGTCAGATTTCTCAGATTTTTTTATATTTTTTGTGATAAATGATCTACTGGATTGGGTTATTTAAAGAATAGATAAATCCAATCTGACCCTTTATGGATTACTTTACTTGTGTTTTATAATAATATTTCCTCTTCTATACCTGTCAGTGTCTCCCAGTAGTCATATATGTAATGAATAGGTGCTTTCGTTGCATGCACCCCAGGTTAACAGTATGAACAGGCTGTGGCTCAGGGGTAGAGCCAGAGTCTTGTTATTGGAGGGTCACTGGTTCGATTCTCCTGGTCTGCATGTTGGAGTGTCCTTGGGCAAGATACTGAACCCCAAACTGCTCCTGATGTGCTGGCCGGCACCTTGCATGGCAGCCTCTGCCATCAGTGTGTGAATTACTCTAAAACACTTTGAACAAAAGCTTCTGCCAAATGTAAATCAACACATTTGTGACCTTACTTAAAGTACCTCTGCCACTGCAACACAGTTTGTCCTGTGTTTCATCTGTCTTAGCTTTATGTTTGACAGGTTAGCTGTCATTTTCTGAAAATGTGTGTGTGCAGCATATAAAGTTCAGTGTTAATGTTAAAATGTAAGTTCCACGAATATGGTTTCAAAACATGTTCAGTGCTAATACAATGCATTTTGCGTACTCAGCATTCACAGTTTTTCCAAGCAAATGTAAAAGCAGTTCTGACACAGACTACAGGTGCCCTGTGTGTGGTCCGCAACATGCAGGATGCTGTTGAATCTGAAAAGTAATCAAGTAGAGTGGGACTGCAGATGTCAACTAGCCCAAGGCTAACTCTGGTGCAATGCATTGAATGGTCACATTTATGTTTTAATTGCACATTGTCCCTTACAAATAAAATTGAATTGAATTGAATGAATAATCCTTGATAATGTAGCTATGATCTAAATTGACACTTTATTCAAATGTAATCTGGACTAAACTAAGTTTAGTTATTCAGCCTATTTTTGCAATGAAATGTGTAATATTGAACACATATAATCCAAGAAAGAGTGTTTTAAAAGAGCATTTCTGATATTTTTTTTGGAGGCTGCAGTTTGTGATGCTGTTTAATTATTTGGCGCTATACACTGGAATGTGTTTCTTACATTTTGTCCACCCTGCTTATATAAGAGGGACAACTTTAGATATTACAAACACCTCAACAAACCTTCACGAGAAAGGGATTTAATGCAGGGCTGTTCTTAGTTTGAACTAGATGGACCTGAAAGCTGGATACTGAGTGTAAACTGTCTAGTAAAAATGCCATTTCTGAGAAAAACTGCAAGAAATTGCCTCTATTATCAGTCAGTAAGGCAGATCCTTAACTGATAAAAAGACAACTGAGTCTTAATCAAATTGCCTCATGATAATACATAACAATGGTGTGAATTAACAGTTATTCTGGTGTAAAATGGTCCCACTTGTTGGACTGATACAACATAAGTTGTGAAATAATAGAAATGTTTTTCAACAGTTTGTCTCAGACGTGTGAAAAAAAAAAAGTCGCCCACACCGTGAAGCTGCTCGACTAATCTTTACTCTGCTTTTGTCACGACCTAAAACCATTTCACACCCACAGCTCACTGATCTAAAAGAAAAAAAAGAGCACAACTGGAGGTTGAATTAGTCAAAACCTTCATAATTTACTGTCAAAGCCTTGTGATTGTTAGAGAAATATTATGTTGCCATGTTGAAGCAGCTGTCTGCAGGTGGAGGACATGATAAGTGGCTCGTCAGCACAATAGCTGACCTTTCTTCTGCACAAGATTAACACACACAGAGGTTATCAAGGTGACCTTATGGGTATCTTATAGAATAACAAACTCACTGTTATCATGATAGCTCATGTACATATACAGGGACTGAAGAAGATGGCATAAACACCCTGCATTGTTCTCTGTCAGTAATGGCCGCCTGTATAACTGACTGCAACTGCCTCCTGCAGCACTTTGCACAGACACTGACGGCTCGTCTTCTATCAAGGTGGGAATTATCATAATGGCCCTGAGAAAATGACGCTTTGTAATAAGAGGGCACATAATGACGGGTCGTTGGTCGCTCTCAGTTACCTTGGCAACAAACGGTGACAGTAGAGACAGTGGTAACGAGGCTGAGCGGTGCCACAGTGCCTTCTGTGCTGGTGAAACTGTGAAGGAAGCTGTTTGTGTGCTTCCTTTCTTACTTTTTCTTTCTCATCACTTCAAACAAGGAAATGTGTTTGGTTTTTTTTCCCCCATTTTCTATGATTATATACAACACAAAAGTACAAGAACGATAATAATCAAACCAAACATAGACCCCCTTGTTTTAAAACCTTTGGCTATTGATGAAAAATAAGTAATTAACGTTTCTCTTACCTGATGATGCTCTTAATGGGACATTACTGATAGGTGTCATTACTAATCCAGTTGCTGTTTGGGTTCAGTTTTCTCCTAAATAAATGATTGAGGCTTTTTTTCCTCCTCCACAAAAAAATTGTGAGGCATCTTCTGCTTTTCCTTGGTTTCAACAGAGAATACAAAAATCATTACATCTTTCTCTGTCTGTCTTTCTTCCTTACTTTCTTTACTCCTTTATGTTTTTTCTTTCTTTCTTTCTTTCTTTCTTCCATTCTCTCTTATTCTACTTTTGATGTTTCTATCATTTTTGGGACCACAATTTAAAATCATGTACTTCTATTGACCACAAGATGGCAGCATTCTCCAATTAAAGGATACGAATGTGAGCATATCAGGGCAGAGGGGGACTCAGTTCTCACTTGAGAGTGAACATGGGGCTCACTCTGCCTTGGAACTGTTTAAGAGATTGTTTAAAAGCCACAGAGTCTGACAGTCTGAGATATTTAGGATTCTTTAGCATTAACAACAAAATGTGTGCGCAAAAATGTGTTGGTTCATTTTGAAGAAATTTTGAGAGTCAGTTTTACAGATATGTATACATTCCTATTGTGTCCTGCACCTGAGAGGAATTTTGAGGGTCCTTTATTTGTCATATTACCAATCCAGTGGTCAATATTAAACATGCTCTCATATTAAAGGTGCGCATCTTCATCTTCTTCCTTAGAATGACCAGCAATTGCCCTACCCATCACTCATATACCCCCCGCCCTGCTCCTAAGATAAATAATGGGGCTGAGCTCAGGCCGGGGCATGCACAACACAAAACACGCATTCCTGTAACGCTGCATACCACCAATTCCCAGCAGCAACAGACCAACACATAACAATGTGCGAAGATTTCAATATGCACTGCACGACTCTGCCACCACAATCTTACATTACTTGTCATTAAACAGGCCTACAAGCTCCCAAACCATTGCAACTTCTCGCAGAGAAACATGCAAATCACACATATTTGGATGTGATTAATACTTTTATTCACTGCAAGTAAACATGCCAACAATCCTTTGTTGCAAAAAGGCGATAGAATTGCTCTCTAAACTGAGAAGCACCCCACTGTCAGCAGCAATATTTAAAGATCCCCTCCTTTGGAATACAAAAATGTGTAAAAAAAGAAGAAAAGGAAAAAAGAAATTATAATTGCCACATCAAAATGCAAGCAAACTCAAGCACACTTTCAAACTTGCAAAGATACATTGCAGTTTTAGACCATCATCTGGCAAAGGCTTGTGTCTAAACTACTTGTGTCATGCATCTAGGCCCGCCTCTTTAAATCAAACGTCTTAATGAGCGCAGAGAAACTTTAAGCGGTCAGTAGCAAATGAGAAAGCAGCTTCTTTAGTGTCAAAATCTGCACATACAGCCTTCTTCGCAGTGAGTCTCGAGCATTCAAGAAGAAAAACACATTTATGGCTGGAGGGGGACTTTAACCGCCACATGGTTTTCAGGGAGAAGGAAAAGCAGCAGGTGTAAAGGCGGTCTTGTGCGTGGCTGGATTGAGTTTGAGACGTTGCCTCAGAAATTCCACGGACTCCGACCTGCTCCTCTCCTGCTACTGTTTCCATGTGGCTTGTCCTTTTCATTGGATGTTGTTTGAGGGGTTGCTATAGGGACCAACGGCTTGGCTGCGGCGTGCCATGTTACCCCTGGGAGAAAAGCCCACTGACCGTGTATATGCTGCTTCTCAGACACGCAGTTGCTAGGAGATGGTAAAGCAAGCTGGAAATGATGAGGATACGGACACACGGCATCCTTGTGTGCACACGCAGCACGATTTCAGATGCAGATGAGCATTTGGAGAGCGGTTTGCCACTGCTGGTATGTGACTCTTGTGAACTCGGAATTCTTCGGGGTCAAACTTGCATTGATATGCGTTTGTTTCTTCTTGTCAGCTGAGAGCAAAGTGCGAATTCCAGAGTCAAAGGAGAAATGATTTTTAAAACATTAGTGACGCTGTTTCGATTTTTCACTCCCAGTCTGTGAGCTCACACTTCTACCCGGAGCCAAAAGCCAATGGATTTACATTAAGCAAATGAATACAGAACATATCAGGAAGCCATAATGTGCAGTAAACTATGTGAGTGGCTACATGAAGCTATATAAACCGTCATATATCAGATAACCGCGTCTCAGTGGAATGCGAGGGCGGATAACTCCAGAGGAAATGCCTGAGAACCTTTCCCAGAGACGTCCCTCTGAATGTTGTAAAACACTAATTTACAACTTTGATATGATGGGCTGCAGTAGCCCCAAAACGAGGCACTTTTGTCACATTATGCTTCCAAGAGAGTCTTTCGATCGAGGGTAAAAAATAATGATCACTGAATGGAACTACTCAGCGTTGAGGGTTCAATTTTTCATGCTTTGTACAATTAAAAATGTATACAGGATTTCACTTTAGGCCACAGAAATGTTCTCATGCTCACAAAAATGCCTTCGAAATAGATCACCATCTGTTTAAAGACCCCGTGCTGCAGTCTGGCTCATATTTATCAATAATTACTTCCTCATTTGCATTTTGTTACGTAATTCACCTCATGTTTAGTTTCACACAAGACTGCAGTTTCAAATTGTCTAAAGATTTGGTCAAACACATCAATGTACGATCCTTAATCTTTTAAAAAAAAAAAGTAAACAAGAAAAAAAAACACAAAAAAAACAAGCAAACAAAGTTTTTTGTCTTGACGACCTGGTAAATGAGTAATTCAAACTTAGATTTAAAGGCGTTGCAAACTCATCATGTAAAAATATTCAGTTATACAAGTGAGATCAGAGAATATCTCGTCCCACTTGATTTGCCTTCTATATCCCAGGTTAGTCGGATTGGATGATATTTTTGCAATGTAGGTTCCCAGCCTCCAAGGGAATCTCACTTTCATTCAGTATCTTTTCGAGCTGATCTGAATGAAAACAGCATCTCTCTTTCTTTTGTGAATCAAGCAGACAGTGAGTTAACTTGCTCTGCTCTCTGGGGAGGGGACCTGATTTTAAAATACGACTGGCAACAAAAAAACAAAATGCATTTTGTTTCACAGTTCGGTGGAACCAATTTCCAGCATAATGAATAAGAAATTAAAAGTATAAAATTAGAAAGAGGTCCCAGAAGACTTTTTCACAGCCAGAGAAAATGTATGACGACTATAGGATTTCCGTTGGTGACCTACTTTAATAGAGACCAAATTTAGAGTGGAATATGAAGGAATTATGTCTCAAATCTACTGTGACTTCAGAAGGGAGACTAGTCCCACATCATAATCTGGTATAACACCAGCGAGACGTTGTTTAATTACCGTGCACAAAAGAGCCGGAGCGAACCTTCAGAAGATTAAAGGCCGGATTCAAAGACAAGTCTACTAAAGTTTAGATTGTATGTTCTCCACTGCATATTTACCTTTAATTTTTCCAACAAGATGTTTTTCTGTCCTTTAATTTCTATCTCTGTGTTTTATGTTGCATTAGAAAATTAAATAAAGCACTATGAAATGCCTTTGTGTGTGAAACTAATATACTTTACTCATAAAACGCATTGTTGCTGGTTACATCTCACTAGTGAGTAAGATGTAAGGCCAGACCGATCCGACTGCCGGCCTGTGGGCCAAATGCAGCCATTTAACAGCCTTATTCCTGTCCTTTGATCATATTGTTAGCAGGCTAATTAGCCTATAGCCTATTCATTACTTGTGTCTTTTGCTTAGCACAAAAATACTCTTTACTTTTATCAAGTTTTTCACCCAGGCTGTTCAAGCAGTAGGAATTTATGAGGGTCAAACTGACAACCATTTTTAAGATAATGAGGTGCAAGGTTTATTCTGTACTTCTGCAAATAGTTTCTTTTTCATTTGGGAAAACTAATAAATAAAGCAGAAAAAGAAAAGATAAAGAGTGCTCATTTTAATTCCGAGCTTTGCAGGTCAGACATAGTGAATTTATAGCAAAAGTCTGACCCCTGGCATTTCCTGTACCAGGACTCCATCCCCTCAAGTCGTCCCAAGATAAACCAGTGGTCAACAATTAAAGGAACATTCTATTCTTTTCTTGCACAAATCTATGTTTTCTTTTTTGTCACATTTTCTTATGAAATACACAGGGAAGATCGCTCTGGTATCATAGTAGTGTAGTGAGGGGTCATAGGTTGACTTTTTAAAATTTTGGCTAAAAATGGATCCACCTCCTGAAGCATGCAGCCTCTTACTCAACATGTCACCAGTAACTGCACCAGTGTGCCAAGTCATGGCTGGACTTGCCAGTCAGGGGACCTCAGCACAACGTTTTTTATGTACCTCCCATCCCCACTATCCTGTCCCCATTATCTGCACAGTGCACACAGAGGATATCCAGAATCCAAGCAATACTCCATAATTGGATATTTTATTCATAACTTACGAGCAATATGTACCATGTGTACACAATACAACAATGGTATTATGACTAGATTTGTCTTATGACTAGATTTGGGGCCCTCTACAAAAAAAAGATAATCATTAACATTCTGCCAGATCAATTTTGAAATTTCTCACAGCAGATAACTTTTTAAACAGGCTACAGGTGTCACTAATAACATTACAATGGCGGTGTCCCAGTAATAGTGTGAAAGAATAACAGTGTGACAGTGAATCAGCATGAACAATACCATTCCTCAAGGAGAAAATAACACTGAAGCACCCAACAGTCATTTGTTTTATTTACAAAAGTGCTTTCTCTGCTTAGAGTGTGACATGTCAAAATTTCTTCTGTGAAAAAGACCATTCAACAGATGACCAAAACCCACTGACCTCAGGCCTTGGGGTCGTTTGGGGCCATTTAGGGAAGTCTGGCAGTCGCCTGTTGGCCGAATTAGTAATCCAAGTCATATAAGAAGGGTTACAGCATTAGGAAACTGTTGTTTCAGCAAAGTATCCTGAAGGGGTCCTCCAGGAATTTGGTATTGTTGATTATTAAAAAAAACAAAAAACAGACGGACGGGAAAAACAAACAAAATGAAGCAGTGAGGGCCAAGATATAAAGCTATAAAAGCTACAAAAACAGTGTATCTTACATTTCTACAGGCCTAATGTGACTTAATAACATCTTTTATGAGACCTCTTCTACCTCCTCAATGCCAGTTCTTCTCAAACACCACACTTTTAGTTTATAATATAGTTCTCTGTTTTAAATCTCAAGCCTGAGCTGTGAGATAACTGTTTGACATCACCTTTTACTCCCTTCAGAGCAAAAAGACATCTTGTTTTGCAGGCTGAATAGCAGTCCTAAACCTGATAACTTAAAGGAATAGTTCTGCCAAAAATTCAGTCATCATCTACTCACCACGGAAAGTGAGGTGCAGCTTCATCGGAAGCCCCGAGATTCCAAATTGAATCGAAAATATGTTATTTATTTTTATTTGTGTTTAAATCTTAACTGCAGCTGCCAAGCTAAAAGCATTAGCCACACCAGGTCTGGGTGCAAAGCCCGTCTGCAAGTCCAGGGTACAAATAACATCTTTTAGAATTCATTTGGCATCTTGGGGCTTACAGAGACTTGGATTTCAATGGATGAGCTGGAGAGGGACATTTTATGTTTTTTTGTAGTTTGTGCAAGCTAACACCATTAGCTTAGCAACTGCAGTTAAGATTTTTGCCCAAAAAGGGTGTAAATACATTTTTTTCGAATTAAATTCGGATCTCATGGTTTACAGTGGCTTGGATTAAGCCAGACAAGCTGTGTAGAGCCATTTTCTGTTTTGTTTTTTTTGGGTTTGTTTTTTCTTTAAAACAAGTCCCTATCCACTTGTTTAGGAGACTGCTGTGATACTGCTGGAAAGCTCCGGAAATGTTTTGAGGACTACGAAACTTCGCCGGACATTCCATTGGCATGGGGGTGAGTAGACGAGTGAATTTTAATTTTTGGGTGAACTTCTCCTTTAATGTGTAAACTCAGCCGAGGGCCTCTCTAACGTGAAGGTATGATAATAGTCTGCTGTTAAACTTTTCCAGTCTTGGTTGCAACACATGCGCAGTGTAGTCTCCTGGGTCGTTATTTTAGTCAAGGTGCGGACTTCAGCCCGTGCAGATTTTCTAGGTGAGCTCTGATGTACAGTAAGCTATTTCCCACGCCTTTCTTCCACAGCCCCTCGTGTCTGTGGAGAAAGAGGGGTGGAGAGGGTAGTGGTGGGTTACAGTCCTGGAATGTGCGCGCGCTCCCGACTCCCAATGTTCCAGTCGGTCGCGGCGCGCGGCACAGACCGACTCGGGTGCGCGCGCAGCCCGCGACAGGTCTGGAAGTGCAAGGAGGAGGCAGGACAACGCTGCCGGAGCGGGGAATGATGGCGGTGAGCACGAAGAAGGGACAAGTTTGATACTGCAAAAACTAAGGGAATTGTGGGCGAGATTTCGGCGCCTAACACGATGAAGCAAGCAAGAGGTGAGGAGCTAATGAAGTTATTTACCTTTTCTGCGGGGTTTGCGTGCAGAGCCAGGGGAAACGTTTTCCACAGCTCGTACTTGGAAAGCCACAATGAATTGTTCAGACCGAGGACCGACGTTCGGGCTGTAACGTTATTGAACTGTTGGCCCAGTGAGTTTAACTTCGCTTCGCCTCTTTTTTCCCCCCGACAATGTAACGTTAGATAAAAAGCTGACAATCTTTAACCGGTTGAGATAATTACATTAAAAGTTGAGAGCTGGTTAAAGTTACCTTCGTGGTTGAGAGTTTTAGTTGAACGAGCAAGCTAACTCCGCCGAACGTTAACACTTCAGCGTTCTAAAAGTCAGCCAACGTTTTAAAAGTGACCCACCGCTCCAACATGCTCTCACTTACCTTTTAGCTTTCACGCAGTTTTGCTTTGAACGCTGTTATAGATAACCACGTATTTACTAATTTGAAATGACTTACGTCAGGCATTGTGAGATAATCGTATCCGGTCTCTGTATTAACAGATTTTTCACTGTCCGTTTCTCCCTTTAGATGACTTCCCTGCGAGTGTTTAGTTGAGTCGACAGTGCTCAAAAGAAGCCCCCGCCGGACCCATGGCACCGCTTGCGTGAAGTAGAGGGATAATAGTTCACCAAGAAGCGGCAGCACTCTCTCCAACACTGGCTTTTTCTAATTGGGCTGCAGCCACAAACAAACACAAAAATGATCAAAGCGGAAAGCAAAGGAGGCGAGAGGACCCTGAGGAGCGCGTCCCCTCACAGAAATGCATACAAGTCTGACTTCCACGCCATTAAGTGCTCCTTTGATGGGCCAAAATCCGAGGGCGCCGCCAAGTCATATGCTAATGGCTCCAGTGACACCCGGGAGGACTCGAGGGGAAGGCCTTTTGGCACCAGAGTCAATAAAATAAAGAACATTTTCCTACAGATGGATGGTCAGCAACAGGAAAGCCAAGAGGGGAAAGTGGCTGTAAAGCCAGATGTGCCCCAGGTGTCCCCAACAAAGGCGCAGTTCCCAGTCAGCACCCACAGAGCAACAAGCCCAGAATCACAGAATTTAGATAAAACACCCAAGGGGGAAGATGTTGAGATTGACAAAGTGGCTTTGGCAGAGAAGTTTTCAGTGACCAGAAAACTCTTTGAACGAGGCATCAAAGAGCAGCCTGCAGCTGAAAAGCAGTCTCCGAACAGAGTAGTAACTCGTTTGTCCCTCGGCAGTGCCTCTGATGAAGGGAAAAGCACAAGGAGAGTCTCTGGATCCTCTGAGACCACCATCAAGTCAGAGCAAACTCCTACATCAACAGTCGAATGTCGATCAGATGAGAAGGCTGATGGTGAGAAAAGGCATTCATCTAGAGTTTCACTAAATGCAGGACCCATGTCTAAAAGGTTGGGGAATTATATGACAGAGAATGACTCAGAAGACAACAGCACAGCTGCTGCAACAGGAGAAGTGGTCTCTGCTAAACAACACAGTACCACTGAAGACTTACTGCCTACCTCTCCAACTAGGGACAGCTCACACAAATCTACAACCCCTGTTAAAGAAGCCACTAACTCTACACCTGTGACCACTAACAAAAATGCATCCCAAACGGCATCTGTCATTAACAAACCAGCGTCCTTGGCATCTAAACCCACATTCCCAGTTACAAACGCAGCATACAAATCTGTTTCTCCAACAACTGATGCCACTCATAAACCCATCTCACCAGAGCAGACAACCCCGGTTAGCCAAGGCTACAAACGCACCTCATTATCCGGTGATGGATTTAGTAGGACATCTGTTGGTGGGGATGAAGGCAAGCCACATAGTCCACCCCCAAGGGATGTGAAGCAGTCTCTTCCATCAGCTGGTGGATTTCATAGCAGGGCTAAATACCCTGAAAAGGCCAGGAGTCCTGACAGTGTGGTACATAGTCCGACCATGGACAAGCCACCCAGCCAGACCTCCTCACTGGACTCCAGGGGTGTGGGCATGGTACGAGCAGAACTGGTAGTGGTTCAGAATGAGTCATCAGAGAGCGAGGAGAATGAGGATGAGAACGTTGAAGATAATGTGTTTGAGAAGCTGAAGGTGCAAAGTTCCAAAGACCTAACAACAGAACTAAAAAGAACCTTTCTACAAGAAAAACTGAACTGTAACCCAGCTCATCATGTCGCAAAAGACGCACAAAGGATAGCAGAGACTGTGGGTGAAGGTAGAGTCTTGGAAGACAACGAGCAATTTGGAGTAAAAGAGGAGAACGGGGAAGAGAGTTTAGTTAGTCAAGATGGTGACACTAATCGTGAGGAAGATGATGAGGCAGCGGAGGAGGAGAGTGAGCTGGAGGAGCAGGTGGGCCAGAGCGTCCTGGATGGAGCCTCACCAGTAGTTTATGGTATTGAGAACGCAGCGTTTGTGGATGACAGAGATGTAGACCAGGTCCTCAGGGAAGAGGAGGAGGAAGAGGTGGAGGAGGAGGAAGAAGTAGAAGAGGAGGAGGAGGAGGAAGATCAAATGTATAGAGAGTATGATGACTGTTACGAGGCCCCTGGTCTGTCGGATGAGGAGGAGCCTCCCCTAAAGAGAAAAATCAAGTTCTCCACAGACCCCATTCTGGTAAGTGTTTAATGATGTACTGTTTACACTTGAATTATTGCCACTGAACTCAAGCACTTAAAAACATATAGCACAGGCCCGTCATTATAAACCACAGCCTCACTGATTCAGCAACTGTTTCTGACCTCAGTGTTTCCCTGCAGACATGAGACAAATTAGTGGAGGCTGAGAATGAATGCTTCTTTCTGGCATTCTACGTCACAGCTGTTGCACTGTATTATCAGACAAGATTATCACAGCTCTGAAAATCTAAACTATGTTTTATTTAATCTCAGTGAACAGTGTGGCAGGTGGTTTGACACGCTCATCTCCTGGTGCATTAACCCTGCAAGAGATAAAAGAGGAGAGAATTTTGGGGACGTGAGGAAGCAGTATTGTCTGTGATATTTCTGGAAATATTGTTGACATTGCATAAGAGTTGGTGAAAGCAGGAGAACAGCTGAACAAGGGCAGCAGTGAGGTTGAGACTCGTGGAAGACTATACAGTAAAAAAAAAAAAATCATGGGCACCCCTGAGTCACTGCGCTGCATGGGTATTTTTGCTCATTTTCAGTGGTTCCCCTCCGTGCATGAATCATGTGTTACACTCATGAGGGAATTTTCACTTGGATATGAGTAATTCTATATGATCTCTTATACAGACCATGGCTAAGTTATCTTATTACTAATTTTAACATTTAGTTGATAAGGATGTGAATGATTTTTCAAACAGATCCACATTCAGTTTTTTTTTCTTTTTCTTATGATTCGCTCGTGTTGTTGATCATAGTGGTTGGTATAGAGTTATAATGTCCTCATTAGGATAGAAGTATTTGAAGTTCTGCAACTGGGTTTCTAAATCTGGGAGATTGACAGAATGACTAATATTAGAATATGTTTTACTTAGACAATTGTATAATAGTGGTAATGTACATACATGTACATGTTTCATACACAATCTAAACTTAGCTAGGCTTGTTCGTTTTTGCTCTCCAAGATGAATTTTCAGCTGTTGTAATATCTTTTTGGCACGATGGCATGCATCATTACAGGTCGATGTTTACGGTCTCATTCAGACTAAATCAGCTGTTATGATGAATACTACAGCACATCATTTATTAACTGCATTCAGGACGTTATGTTGTTTCTGTTATGTTGCCCGGTGTCAGGCAACATTATGCTGTGAGGAGACTGTACCAGCAGGGTAGAAGATCTAAAAACTTGAGTTGTTGCTTTTAAGCTGGGACCAAGATTTAGGGCACCGTGAAACAGAACTAGTTGTGTCTGCTCAAACCGATGGCCAACCCTGCTCTAATCTCTACAACACCTGATTTGATCTGAAGGGGTGTGGTGAAAACAGAGGTGATATCTTCTACCATAGATATTCCACCATCACCATATCTACACAATATTTTTCTAAAGTGGGGAAAAACAAGCCACTCTAGTGCATTCCACAGAGTTTGTGCACAGCTCAGTGTTTATCCAGGCCTTCAAATGCACTGTTATCTCAGGGTGGGGATCCCCCTCCATCCCAGTCATCCTGGCAGGGGGTCCTGGGAGAGGGGACCAGAAGCTGACCTGGAGTGGAGGGGACACAAACAACAGTGTGCCTCCTCCACCCAAAGTGGAACTATGACAGACATAAACACAGCTTTGTAGTTCACAACAATATGTTAAACTGCCTCCTCTGTGTAGCAGTTCACATACTGCTCACAACAACTGTGAATAGGAAACGTTATGCAAAAGAGAAACGGCTGACACATGGTTGTAGTTGTTGATATGTGAGATTGTATCAGAGAGCTAACTGAAAGATACAAGGCGGTGTCCAAATTTTTCATACAGCCTACAATTATGATAATTATTATAATGTGCAGTGCAAGTATGGCAAGTCAATATGTGAAAGGTTTGCATACAGCAAAGATATGAGTGAAACTGATGGATCTCATGTGGGAGTGATTATCAGTAAATTAGTTAATAATTTCTTTTTGTCAACGGTTTGATTGAAAATGTTTTTGTTTGTTTTTTTAATCCCTGAATTAGACCTAAACATGAGGGTGGGAAAGTAAATTAATACATTTTGGATGTCAGGAAAAACACTCCCGACCACTATCCACTTCACTTGCGATTAAGTTTAAAGACAACAACGTTTTGGTACTAAGACGTTCATCAGCTTATATTAAATGACATGCATTTTGGATTTAAAATTAAATTCAGTGTTTAATTACATGGACAAGATGATATAGTATTCCATTACATTTTTAATATCAGTTGCATAGTCTTTAAAGAAATTGGGCACAGCTTTTGTACCCTCTTTATCCTACCCACCTGGTTGCTGTAATAGCACCTATAAAGATCTGCGTATATGCAAAATGTAACTTGTGTCATTACGTTCAAAAATGTCCAAGCAATCTTTTAAGTTTCCATTTAGCTTATTTATGTAATTGCATGACTGGTTGCATGCAATGGACAGGCTGGGAAGAACAGAGAGAGAGTTGTCAAAACAGTGACATGCGCCTGGATTAAAGCCAAGGTTCAAGGTTACGTGGTATGTTGGCAAATTCATTCATACATTCATTCATACAAAGCAAGCTTTACGTTAGCACTGCATCATTCTTTACAGTCTGTTAGTCAGAGCTGGCACTGGGATCGAGTACAAGTGAGTTGAAGCTAACTAGGAGAGAGGAAGTGCTTTGTGCTGCTGCTCACAACGGGATTAGGTCCTCACGTAACCCGAGTCATCTTGACAGAGGAGGTGTCCTGTGTGGAAGAAAGGTCGTCTTTGTGAAATGAAGTAGATGTCCAGTTTCGGCGTGTATCACCCTAATCAGGGTTGAAAAACAAACTTTGTTAAAGAGGGCTTTCTGAGGCAGTTAGGGGGATTAGTGCACCTTGATTTGATCATTTCTAAAGTGAAAGTCTTGATGTTCAGGCAAAATTTGGATGTTTAGTAATTCATGCATTTAATATACTTGTAGATTGTCCTTACGTGTAGTTGCCTTGTGATGAAAACACTTGTAATGTGTGATATTAGAAAGAAATTAGCTTAAAAAATGCATTTTGAAAAGCATTGTTATTTTATACATTAAATTATGTTTTGTGAGAAGATTGTTCTGCAAAGTATGTAGTACAGAGTCACATTTTAGTAGGGCATTGAAATGCTGCATTCTCATCGCTGCTGTGTCAGTATATAAGTTTGCTACACCCTCTGGCTGCAGGAGCAGTATGAATATTGCACCACTGCTTTAAATTATATCTTTGTTTTTAGTAAGAAGGTTCTTTGCTCCGTAACTGCAACTGTAAAGCAGCCTGTAATATTATATCTGTGTGTCTTTGATAAAAAAAAAAGTTTAAACTACAGATCACTTTTGTTTAGCCGTTCACAGCTTTGAATTGGCTTTCTCTCTGAACCCTATAATTTGGCAAAAAGCTGAAAATTATTCAATGATCAACACTCTCTGCTGTAGGTGTGTGTGATCAGCTTGGGGACAAAGACTGCAGTCCTTTTCCAGTTAGTCATGTGGGCTCTCCACACACGTTTTGAGTCATGTTGCACATAAGGACATTTGGAACAAGAGTCAAAAACCAGTTAGCCTTAACAGAAAAGAAAATGTCTGGAACCAGGATCTGCACCTGCTGCTTTGCCCCACCCCCATAGAATCACAGGAAGTACCACCGGCAGTTATTGGTCAAATGAACACATTGTGCCTTCTCAAACACACGGGGCGTGGTGAAGGATTGTTGAGTGCACTGTAACTGAAAGAAGTCAGTGATATTTTTCTTTGTTTGCACTGTCAGTAGTTACTTTGTCTACATCGGCCACTGTTCAAGCATACATGCCATTCTGTTAGATTGGCTTCACATATGCCTCCAGTGAAACTTTGTTTAGTCTGTGCAGTCACCTATTTTATTTTTCATTTTCATTTTGACAACAGGTGACACATGTGTGGAGAAAGCTTGTCATTAATTATGTAGCCTCGAACTTTTAAAAACCAACGAGGTACCGAATGACATTGCAACAATCAGGTGCACTAACAAGCTTGTACATAACCGCATCATCTGAAGGCCTCCATTAATTGATGAAATAAAAGTAGAGATCACATCACAATCAGTGAGTTTACAGGAGGGACGCATACCAAACATATCTCTCTCTCTCTCTCTCTCTCTCTCTCTCTCTCTCTCTCTCTCTCTCTCTCTCTCTCTCTCTCTCTCTCTCTCTCTCTCTCTCTCTCTCTCTCTCTCTCTCTCTCTCTGCAGAGCATGTGCCAGTGGACAGGGGGTAGAGTGAGTGCAGATTGTCTACTAGTTAATCAATTGCAGAAATAGAAGAGTAAAATGCTAAAATAAGTTGCCAAATATACTTGGCCTGATAAAGATATACCTTGGCAGCCCACCCAAGTAAAGTCTAGGTATGGGAAACACTGGATAATGTCAATTAGTGACATTGTAAGGTGTTTTTGCAACTGAAAAATCTGAGCACTGCATAACTATAAATGTTATATCACCACGAGTGGAGAACAGCCTCTGATGCAGTGTTAGTAGAAGCAAAACCATTGTGATGGAAAATGTTGTACAGGCGAATGTCTTTTGAAATTAAACATTTGTGAATGGAGTTACTTTCTCCACCCGCATGAAGATGTACATTGTGAGATAACACTAGCTTGTCCATGCTGTACATTATCTATTCTCTGCACTGTCCCCTTTTTAGATGTGATCACAGCAGGACGGTTCTATTTATCTTTCATGATTCGTGGAAAGCAAGAGGGGCACACTCCATATTTTGACTCTGGCCAACCTCTCCCATAGTGTTGTGCTTTCCATTTCCTAAATGAGATGAGTCTTCTGCTGACCAGAGGAATGTGTCTGAGTAGACTCCACCCTCATCAAACAGGCAGACAGGCCCTCCCCTTGTCGGCCTTGAGTTCCCTCCAGACACCTGGGCAAGTGGTTGACTATCTGACAGAATGGGGCAGAATACCAATGCAGTCAGCTCAATGCTGTTCGTTAAACAACTTGGCATGGGATGAGTCTTGGGCTGCTATTGCCTTGAACGCTATCATTATGTGATTACAAACAAACACATTAGTGGGCGCTATCTGTTTTCACTGAAAGTCATCAGTTATGGCGTGTTAAAGATTTCAGTTCCTCTCACAAGACAAAAGTAGCTTTTGTGGGCCATTTATAAACAAACCTGTTCAACCTGTTTATGTTCGCAGTCCTTTGGAAATCTGATGCCATTATGGCACTCTGCTCTTCTCAGACTCCACCTCCTCTTGCTGTAGGTCACCTATAAACACTTAAAACATAAACATTGTTGTTTTAGGTTACAGTCAAAGTGTTAATAATACATAGGGCACACATACAGGAAGTACTAGATATATATTTAGTTCTTGTTCATGGTGTGTTTACACAGGGTCTAAAAACTGGGCCCCATGCCTTCTTCCATAATTACTCCATGATCTGCGCCAGCCTGCCACCCCTGCCCCAACTCGCTCTCACAGCGTGTTTTGATTTGTTTTCTTTTTGTAGGCCTGCTTACTTTACAAGCTCCCCCGATCCAGTGGTCAGCCCTCGTTTTGCACTGGCAAGAGATTTCTCTGGTTTGCTTTTCCTCGCAGCTGCTGACTCATTTCCCACATTGGTATTCTGTTGTGGGGAGGGGAATGAGAGAATGATGGGAAGGATTTCAGTTTGGGTGTGGGCATGTGTGTACATCTGTGCGTGTGAGCACACGTAGAAAGGGTAAACCACTGCAGTTGTCGAAGATGGATGGAAAGCCCACACAAAGTGCTGGAAACTAGAGTTTGGAGGAAATGGAAATTTGAAGATGGTATTGCAGTCATTTGACCCACATCACAACCTCAACGACCGCAGAAATAAGAAGAAATTTGCAGAAAAAGATGATGTTCGTTTGTGCTTTATAAACTTTGTAGTTCTTCCTTGGTCTCTGGAGTCTTTATGTCTGATCAGAGTGTTTTAGTTTTAGCTGATGGTGGACTGGACATGTGCTGAACAGTAAAGTAAAATGGGCGTTATGTCTGATAACTGGGGAAAAAGTGATGATTGTGAACTTGTTGTATGGCTGTTTGTGAGGGAGAGGCTAATAAAGAGATTGATTTCTGTCTTTCTAGCAAAGAAAACAGTGACTGAGTGATTAGGTTTCAGCAAAGAACGGAACATTGTTTGAAAAAGGCCTGGGAGTCCATGGCAACGGGAAATGAAGTTGAGAGGGAAGAGAAGAGAAGCTAATCTGAGCTGTTGCTGCCAAGGATGCAGTGGTCCTCGCTATATTCTATTAGCCTACATTTTCTATGTTAATTACTAAAGTCTCCAACGTCTAAACTAAAAAGCATCTTTCATCCTTAATGAAATTTCTGTCTGCTCTAGATCTGGGAATCCATTTATAACTGTTTAAATTAGAAGTTCATAAGCTTTGTCAGACCTATTTATAGAAGTGCTTTCAAGCTTTTTATTTGTAGACGAGCAAAAAATTTGTTGAGTAGCTAGTTAATTTTCAATGGTTATATTCTTCACTGCTACGTTCAGGGGTGATGTATGATAAATAATGCATTTATCTGCCACTGGAAAAAGTGCAATATGTGGTTCATAGATAATAAACTTATGGCATTGGGTTTAAGTAAAAAGAGGAGGAGGAGAATTTGGAAGGAAAAGGACTCACTTGGGTTGATGGAGGGTCGAAGTCCCATGAATAGCATTCCTGTCTGTATGACGGGGCTGCAGTAGTGTGCATAATCTCCAAGTTTCTAGTCTTCTTTTATTTAGTTTGGGAGGCTACAGGAGAGAAATACCTGTACCAAACCAGTACATGCTCCTTGTTTCCAAGATAATGCAATGCATTTCCACTTGGATGAATGTGTGAGAAAATCAGCGGGATGTTGTAAACCAGAAATAGTCATAGTAATTCACTTTGACGAATTGAACAGCAAGCTCAGTGAGTTATGTTGGAAGCTTACTATCTGCACTGTTTTGGGCTGCATCCAAAGGCTACATAGTGAGGAGACAGAAAGACAGAAGGGTAGGAGGGAATTGTTTGTGGTTGATTCTTCAAGTCTTGACAGGCTGCAGGATCTAGACCTCAGACTCTGTTGCCCAGAAAGGAAATGTTTACTTAATTACATCATACATCCTCATGGCAAATGTTGCAATCAATCCTATATGCCAGTAGCCCTACTCCTTCTTTAGTTTTTATATCTCACCCCTTGATGTTTACCACAACCTGGGTTGCACACTTTTTGTCATGGGAGCAGTGTCTGAGCATAGATGTGTCTCTAAGTGTCTCTCAGGTATTTAAGGTTGCTACACACACCACATGACAACTCAGTGTTTGAGAGTAAGCCCATTTGTGTGTGTTTTGGTGTTAAGTGAGACTATATACAGCTGTACATGCAGCCCTTTGATGCAGACTTTAAGTCTGCTCTAACAACATGTTTGGTAAATCATTTGATTGAGCAAATTCAGCACCTTTGATATACAAGATGGAATCACAGAATTGTATGGTTGGAATCACGGAGAAATACAGCTAAAGAAAGGGCCGTAGAAAAACATAGAATAAAAAAACAAAGTTAGTGAATGTGTCAGTTTTGTTAAAAGAAAATCGATTAAACATGTGTTTTGAGCATTTGTTTCAGGCAGATTCTCTGAGGGAAAAACATATTAGAACATTGTCAAACCACGTCCACCAGATAATATGACTGAAATAGACTGCTTCTTTCTCAAGGCTCACAGGTGATCTTGTCTAGCAATGAGCATTTGCACATCTGGATTTGCACGTTATAACCTGGATCCTGCTCTTCCAAGAACCAGCCCAGTGACTTGACTTAAAGTGAAACTCTCGCCAAAATGCAACCTAGGCTTTTTTTGGGAACGTATACGAGTCAAACCTTTGTGTAAAAGCATAATTACGATGAAAGAGGCACTTTCAAGATTTGCCGTGTTTTCGTTTTCGTGTCGAACTCATTTTCAATGGGAGTGCTTGGGGCACTTTAGCGATAGCATCAAAATGTTGCTATTCTTAAAACACTAGGAAGGCTCATATAACATGAAACTTTGCTCATAGTATCACCAGGGTCTCTACACATGAACTCGAGCATTGAGAACATTGTTTGTGTACACAGAGTTTACTAAAAAGAGTGTTTTTGGACAACTCACGGTCGCTGCCATCTTGCCAGTGAGAAGTGTCGATTTCCGAATATAATGTAACATGGACGAGAGTTAAGGTGGACCACTCCTAAAGGTTAGTTCCATATAAATCCACAGATAATTCATTGATTTGTCATTAGCGAAAAACAATATTGACCTTGAATTTGAAAAAGGAGCCTCATATAAGAAACAGTACTAAAATCAAAAGCCAAAAAAGTCATGTGAGATATCGCATGGGTAGTTGTTGCCGGGAGACAGTAGCGGTCCACCTTAACTCTCCTCGAGGTTATGTCACATTCGGAGATCGATACTTCTCGGCTGCCATGACGGCGGCTAGCGGAACAAGCTACTGCCAAGGTGAGTTGTTCAAAAACTTTGTTTTTAGCAAACTCTGTGTACACAAACAATGTTCTCAATGCTTGTGTTCATCTGTAGAGACCCCGGTGATACTATGAGCAAAGTTTCATGTTGTGTCGAGCCTTCTTAGTGTTTTGAAAATAGCAATTTTGGTGAGAGTTTCACTTTAATGTGATAACTTCATGCCCAGATAATACAGTTGAATAAATAACATTTGAGAGTTCACTGACCTGATTCCCAGGGGTGACTGTTCGTAATCCTGGGACATGATCACTTCAAACTATCTTTTAAATGTTTTCTGTATTTCTCTTACAGAATGCCATTCATAAATTATTTTTTTTAAACAAACAAAAGAAGGTCAGCAATAGGAGGACAGCTTCATTCTTTGTCTGTGTTCATGTTCTCCCTGCTTCCTCTATTTTCTAAGCTGCACCTGTTCTGTTTTGCTCTGTGTAATTAGTGAGCCTACTCTGTAGTAGAGGTGTGGAAATTTCTCAGTTATAGGTGCATCGCGATGCAGATGTGGATGATTTTGCATCGATTCTGAGACTGAGTATAATCGAGAGTCTGCAGCTTATGATTGTTGATTGTCCAGTCTCAGCTGGACAATAAACTTACGTTGATCCCATGCTTTGAATTGTGGGAGGACATTAAGCTATTGTTACTTATCTAGGAGGTCCGTTTTTTAAACGGACGTATCGGGGCACATCTGGATTTTATGAACTTGCTGGGAAGCACTAACTGGACAAGACCCACCCTGAGCATGACTTATGCCTCACAGCAATTACTTGACATGTTAATCACTTTCACCTGAAGCTAATGTCTGCAGCCATAAATAATAGCTTATTTAACAGCAAGCGCAGCTAATCAGCCAAGACCTGAGGAGGCACTGTCAACTTTGCCACCCAACTCTGAGAGTCAATAAATACCTTATCTTAAAGCTTCTATTGGAAAACAATATTACTGTAGATTACAACAAATGTGTAAGGCACTGCTGATGGATTAATACTTTGGTTTTGTAATGTATTGAAAAGATACAGCTTTTATTTTGTACAGTGCTGTAGTCTGATTATTGAAAGACTTTATGAATAAAAGGGGAATTTAAGTAATGAAAAAGTAGCCATGTGCAGTAGTATAGATCACTGAGGATGCCATGCACTGAGATGCATTAAGATGCATGGAGAATTGTGAGGCCAATGATGACTCGCACATCCACTCTTTAATAAAACTACAATTACCATCTCTAATGAACAGTGGAGCCAAATGATCAGTGCGCTTCTTACCAACTCAGTCATGGGCACCTGTAGAGTGCACATTTGACACTCATGCCAGCACCCTGCCAACATCACCACCAGTATCATAGAGACTCCACCCAGATTAAGTCTAATGATGACCAAGAAGAGGTTTTATGTTACCGACCTACTGTTGAGTTCATCCCCATAATCTGGCATTAGGCACAGATGGAGTCTGGTAAATTCTAATCTACTTTTGTATCAACAGTGTTTGATATCTGTAATCTAGTCTCTCATAATTAAGCTCACTCTCACATTACTTTGTAATTGTTTCTCAATTGTGCTGTTCATTCCTTTATGTTAAGTTAGAAAGTGCTCTGTGTTGGACTTAATCAATATGGAAAATAATTGTTTGTTGTGGCAATTAATTAACTTTACTGTTATTGTACATCGTAGTAACTGAGCTACAACAGATGTGAGTGTATTTCAGAGTGATTTTCAAAAACCTGTTCTACTTAGTAGTATCAGTGGCATTCATAGTGAATGGCACAAAGTGTTGTCGTTCATAATAAGCCTTAATACTGGAGCTGAGTACTGAGTAATGCTCATTAACTGAAGGTTAAGGGATTGGGTTACTTTTTGTATTGCTCTTTTTTTGATTTCTTTCTGTTGTGCCGATGATAACACTTGTCGTCTGCCTCTGAACATTGATCTTTGCTACATTCACTGCTTAGCTCTCCCCAGCTGTGCCCTACTTTCCACACTGCTCATGTTCTGCTTTATAATTCCAACCAGAAAACAGCCTCTGGGACACATCCAGTGCTTTGCAAGGCCTGCCTGCAAAGTTCACAACTTCATAAAACTCTGATTAAAGACCTCATGAGCATGTCTGGGGAATGCATCTTTTGCTTCAGTGTTGTTGACACTTGATTTACATCTGTGATGTAAATGCATAAAGAAAACCTGCAAGAGTTGATGATGCAGTCTGTGCAGTTAGATAAGCTCAGATCCAGGCACGATTTTGAGAACAGTGGCTGCAGATGATAAACAAAGGAGTGAATTCAATGTTAGTGGTCCAAATCATCATCAAAGGGCTCTGCTGTCCCTCAGCAGCTGTTACAGTGTGCTCCAGTAGTGCACTGGTGCCATAATTTCCAGTTATGGTCCAAGTTATGATAGTATTTCTCCCTCGCTGTGAAATTTATCTCAAATGAAGAATGCGCCCTTGTTCAGTCTGACAATATAAATAAGAATAATTGAGAAGTGAACATAATATGCCCGTGTCTGAGTAGATCCCAAAAATACACCTCAACATAAATCAGTCCTGTCTTGTTCAGGACAATAGAAACTGGTGTATTGAAGCTATGCACTTGTTATTTTTACAACACAGGTATTCAGTACTTTCTCAAATGAGGATTATGATCGGCGAAACGATGATGTGGATCCAGTTGCAGCATCTGCAGAGTATGAGCTGGAGAAGAGAGTAGAGAAGATGGATGTGTTCCCTGTGGAGATTGAGAAAGGTGAGTTTAGTAACAATGGAGGTCAATTTCAGGGAAAAACATTTATCTGCAGCCCCACAAAGATGAGCAGTAATGCCTTCTAATTGTGTATTTGAACAGTTTATGTGCTGATTGTAAGTCAGCAATATTTAGGTTGACAAATGCGATTAGATGGTCAAGTCTTGTTCACTTGACAGCAGTTTCTTTCCACAACTCACACACTACTGATCGTAATCTATTGCTAAATCATTATTGAGATTCAGGGCATAAACTTGTGAAATTGAGCCTATTTCCAGTTCTTTCTAACCACCCTTGAAAAATCTCTGCGTTCAGGAGACAATGGACTTGGCATCAGTATCATAGGAATGGGAGTGGGGGCTGACCAGGGTCTGGAGAAGCTTGGCATTTTTGTGAAAACTATAACAGAGCGAGGAGCAGCTGAGAACGATGGACGGTAAGTTAAAGCGCGGAAACCTCCTTTTTTGCACAACCCCAGATTTAAGTCTCATTACAGAACAATCACTTATGTTTTATGTAGAACCAGAAACATGGCACACTTTTGCTGTAAACTACACAACTACATCCATTGCTAATGCCGCATTCTAAGAATTTTTCAACCCCCTGGGGCCCAGACACACACGAGACACAAACAACCAGATTTATTAATAACGTTCCAAGAAAGCTAAAGAAAATAGTCTCACTACGTCTGTTTCCCAGGCATTTTTAGATTTGTTTTATTGCCAGCTGCACTGAGGCTACTTTTTTCTATTTATTTTAACCACCGTTCTGTAGGCGGTGCTTTACTCAATGTGGAAATGCTTGAAAACCTCTTCATGTGATAACTGTCTTCTGTATCTCCAGCATACAGGTGAATGACCAGATAGTGGAGGTGGATGGCATCAGTCTGGTGGGAGTCACCCAACTGTTTGCTGCTACAGTCCTGAAGAACACAAAAGGCACAGTGAGGTCAGCTCAAAGTCCATCTTCCGGACCTCAAAGACCTTTCTTTAGTTTGTGTTAGGGTTATCTTGTTAGTGACAAAAGTGAGCCATTCTGCAACAATTGAGTTTGTACATTTCAGTCCGGGGATGTTTTTTTTCTTCTCTCTTTTAAGTGAAAGGGGCCACATAAAGTATTACTGCATGTTAATGATTTATCATAGGGAAATGAAACACCCACACATGACCAGCATCAGGCCTAAACTGGATCAACCAGACAAGATGTGAATTGTTGCATTAAATTGTGTACTAATAACGTTGCATTCTAAAATCACAGATTTCTGATTGGACGGGAGAAGCCAGGGACTCAGAGCGAGGTGGCTCGCCTCATAAGCGAGACACTAGAGCAGGAGAAGAACCAGCAGCAACAGCAACATCACTTGGATGACCACTATGAACACTCTACAGAGGAGGTGAGTCATTAGACAGCTCAGTCGCTGCTTCATGTCATGTGACTGATGATAGTCATATAAGGATTAAACTTCTTTTTATTGACAACATAACACACTGTTCATTAAATTGAGAGACTTTTGCTGTATGAGGTGTCCATGCTTGTCTGGTTCCACTATGATTTAATAGCAAGGTGGATTTACTAAAGCTTCCAGGAATAATCGCTATTCATTACCAAGAAAAAACACTATTTACAAATTCTAATTATGATAACCCCAACATGATATGAACACAACATTAGCCCCCTTTCCACGCCCAGTCCTATCCCACTCAGCTCAAACAACAGCAGGAGCAGGATGCAGCTGACTGTGAGTAAGCCATGTGTCACCATTCTGCTGTGTTGGAAGGTGTTCATTCGACTGCTGCATGTCTGCCTGAGTTGTGAAATGTTTGCTTTCTGAAGTTCAAGCAGCCACAAGCCCTGTTTTTACGATAGAGCGGCTGGGCAGGGAATATCTGTGGGATTTACTGAAGCAGCCAAAGTAAGTGGACACTGTTTTAAGTGTCTCTGTGGTTATGCAAAGTGTCTGAATGTATGTGTGTAGGTGTGTTGACAGTCTTTTTGTTCGCTGAGAATTTTGCTCATGTAAATGTGTTGGATGCACCAGACTTATGTAGTCTCTCTCTGAATCAGCCAGCCAATGTTTGATTTTGGTTATATTACAATGTTCCCTCCAGACTGTGGTGAACTATGCCCTTGGGTGTGTTGTTGACACAAACTTAAGCATGTTTCCTGGGCATTTAGGGTGGGTTGTGTTGCAATATGTGATGCCATGCGTGATGTCATATTTCAGGAAGAGCGCTATGAGGAGGAGGACGGAGTAGATGAGAGGATTCTGGGCTCCAATTTCTCTCCAGGGCAAAACGCAGAGGTGTTTGAGCTGCCTGATTCAGAGGCTTTGTTTCTGCCAAGCAATATGGACAGCTCTCAAATGGCCTTCAAGTTCAAAGAGGTATCACCCACACCATCACATTCAGTCTTTATAAAGATCGAGTTTTCTATTTGGGCAACTAAAGAGTATCAATCACTAACGGTACTTGGTTTAACCATATCTTTTATTTTCCTATTTTTGTTCCTTAGCTGCAGCTCAAACACAGCATTGCAACAGCTGAAATAAATCAACTAAAGGAAAAGGTATGATGGAGATAAAATCAACATTTTTCTATTTTAATTGTTTAAAATATTCAAGATAATCATGCAACATATTAGAGAAATAAGTATATATTGTAAATGCGTATGAATATTGTGACATTTAAAGAAAAAGAAACCATAAGACTTTTATAAAGTGAACTTTCATCATCAGTAATTATGCTTTAATTACTCCTCTTGTGTATGAAAGTGGTGGTTTCTTAGCACCTATTTTGCTTCCTGTTATTTCTTTGAAATTACTATTTGATACATCAAGTGACACAGATAGTCTCGGGCCAGTAGTTGCTTAAAAACAGCACTTTTAACTGAAGTGACACTATCTCTGTACAGCTGAGGGCGTCAGAGGAGGACAGATCATTGTGGGAAGCCAAGGAATCCGCTCTGGAGCAAAAGATGGAGGATAACAACAACAAAATCCTGAAGTTGGAGAGTTACTGGCTAGAGGCCCAGGACCTGTGTAAGGGTGTGAATGAACAATTAGCTGAGACTCAGGCTCAGTATGAGACTCTGGACAAGAAGTACAACAAGGCCAAGAAACTGCTCAAGGACTACCAGCAGAAGTAAGTCTGTTGTGATTTATATACCACCGCGATGTTGGTGAGGTGACTGATTCTGTCATTCAATGGTTTAATCAAGCCACTTTATTCATGTAACACATTTAAAAACAACAAATGTTGACCAAGATGTGTTTTTTGTAGAAACTAAAAATGAAATCAGGGATTGTTATATATTGATTCATGATTAAGTAACTGGGCAAATGTAAAAATACAACAGGCAAATTGCACAGAAACACCTTAAATCATACATATTTGTTTAGGACCAACAGCTGTTTGAGGATGTCCACTGATGTAATTTAAAAGAAGACCTGACTTGGACATAAAGACCCCTCACTGTCTTTAGGACAATGTTTGATCCATGTAACTAGGAGCATGGTATGGAGGGGAGAAATAGTTCAGTAAAACAGAGGACTAAGTAGAGTAGTGGTTGAGGAGGTCAGTTATAAAGTGGTGTCAAACCATGCGATTTCTAAATATATGAAAGAGAATAATGTCTAGATGACATGTAAAGTATAAATGTTGAGGAGGAGGGGGGGCCCCAACTGCAGTGAACCAGCTTTGGGGGGGCCCAGCTCACAAAAGGTTGAGAACCCCTGGGTTAAAGGGTCATCTCAACCACATCACAAAGACCATTTTCTCAGACCTCTAGTGGTTGGTAGCCATACTAATAGTTGTGGAGTTGACATCTTAAAAATCAGAGTTTTTAAGATGTCAGACTCTGACATTTACTCCACAATACAAATATAGTAAGCATTGATGGAAACTCTTCTGTGGTGCATTGAAAAAGTTACACGTGACTAACTCTTTCCAGAGAGTTTGTGGCATAAAAATAAAAACCGTTTACAGAGCTTTTAACTTTTTACATTTTTTTTCAGCAATCTGCCAACCTCAGAATGAATCTTTTCCATTTGTATTGTATAAGAATGGTGAATAACTATATTAAAAGGGACATTTAAACCCAGCTATCTGCATGGTTTTCGACCTTTACTTGGATGTTTTTCCTTTTTTGGTTATTCGGGTGAACTGAACCTTTAATTCAGAGATTTATACAGCTATCAGATCAAGTAGGGCTTCACAATTATTTTATTGTTTTGAATCATTTGTTTCTATGGGAATTAAGGTATTATAGAAAACATAATTTGTTCTCCTAGTCTTGATAGTGCCAGTATATTTTTCTGTTTACTCTTACGTGATATTTTTCATCTAAGGTATAAGCTCTGATTTTACATTTCATTATTTTTGGAAGGAGAATGGCTGCTGTAGGACCTCAGTGTTTCAGTGATAATCACATGAAGTTGAGCATGTTTACAAGCTAAAGGGCTGATGGGAGACCCCATTTCCTCTTTTTCTCCCCAGAGAGATAGACTTTGTGAAGAGGGAGGAGGAGCTGAAAAAAATGCTAGATGAAAAAGACAAGTGGTACAAGGAGCAGCTGGAGACCTTGCAGAACAGGGTAAGACCCCAGCTCGAAAAGAAAAAAGGCTTATACAGCACAGCAGAGTTACTGTGAGGCACTGAAAGGAGTCTGTGTTGTTTTGTCCACAGATAACCGTCCTGGAGTCTAGAGGGGCCTCAGTTGTGGAGAGTCAGAATGGTCAAGAATCAGCAGCAGACAAGAGATTAAGTAGCCAAGACTCAACCAACGCACAATTAGTTGACCCACTACTAGGTACAAAGGTTTATGGGAATTTAATTGAATACAGAACTGAAGTACCATGTCATACTTTCATTGTTTGATCTGTAAAACATTCTCAACTCCAGTGACCATGGTAAATAGTTAAAACTGCACCGTGTCCTCTGATTTACCTTAGAGGTGGGTAAAAATATCGATTTATCAATGTATTGCAATATATTTTTTCCAAATTCAATATCGATTCAGAAAATCCTCTGAATCGATTCAGGCAAGCAGCGGCCCCCGACCACCCGCTGTCCCTCGCCGGACGCTTCTCGGGTACAGTGTCAACGTTTTACCCCCTTGCGTCTACCCGGAGGGCGGAGGGACCGCGGTTATGTCTATGTTTATGTCAGGCAAAGATGTACCATGCAGTCCCAGAAACAATGGGACATCGTGTGCCTTTTTTTACATTTCAATTCGAATTAGAACTTCCTAGAGCAGGGGTTCCCAAACTGCAGAGTGCCGTGGCCCACTTTAAAATCTAAAAATCTCTCGCGGCCCACCCAACATGAAATAATGAAATATAAGATAAGTTCTGGCTTACAAATAGGTCAGATAAATGAAGAATAACAGGTAATTTAAATCACATGATTTTGTTTTATTAGTTGTGATTATTTTTTTAATCAAAATATTTAACGATAAATATTTAATGGTAACTTAAAACTTAATTACAAAATAGAAAATGACCTCTCGCGGCCCACCTGCAGTACCTCCGCAGCCCCCTGGTGGGCCGCGGCCCACACTTTGGGAATCACTGTCCTAGAGGAAAGACTTATAATTTAACATTACTTTTTTGAATTTAAAAATTATCAACAGGTACTCTAATGAATTATTTGTTTACTTATTACTGAATCGACATCGAAGCATTTAAATCAATATTGAATCAAATCGATATTGAATCGAATTGCAGCCTGAAAAATCGAATCGAATCGTGAGGTTCTTAACAATACCCAGCCCTAATTTACATGATATTTTTGTTTCCTTCTCTTGTGTAGAACAAGACTGGGGCGAGTTGGTCCCTGAGACTGAGCGCTTGGACACCAGTGCACACAAAGCAAAAGGCCTGCTCGCTCAGAAGGCCAAGCGTCAGCCTCCGTCACGCAACAAACTGAAGGAGAACCTCGCTGTGACTTCCAGTCACTCTCAGGTCTGCCAGCAAGAGCTGATAATTATACATTGCTTAATCTGCACTGTGAACCAAATTCCTGTATCCTATTAGCATAAAACTGGATTTGACAGTTAGCCACTTGATGGAAGTTATGATGGCAGGTTCTAGCTTGGAACTGCATCTTTGGGGTGAAACTAATAGTGACAAACACTCTGTGTCTCCCTTTTGTAGATGAATCAGAGCACTTCATAACTTGAATAATATGTAATTGGCAACAGACAGGTTTTTGCTTTAACTTCATTATTATGGGGTAAAGGTTGATTGCGCAATGTAATGGTTATAGGATAATGACACCATTGTTGTTTAGATTCGTTCCCCATGAACACTATGAATACTACCTTTTTCTACTTCTCAGTTATAGACTAAATGATTGAATACACAGAGATATGCAGAGTTCTGTTGTTGGTTGTTACTACTCCAAAAGCAAAAAAAAAAGGTCCAGTTGTCTCTGCCAGCGGTGAAAACAATAATTCCAGTTGGAAATGCAAGGGGTGGGAAAGTTGTTTCCACTTTTTTAAACAAGGTCTTTTTAGTCAAGATTTTCACAATATAAAAGTACAAACATAATACAGACAGTAACTAATAGTTACTAGTCACCACCCCCCACCCACCAGATCTGTACTGCTACCTCAAAGACAGTCATATTATGTACTTGTTGATGAAGTTGTTTCTACTTTAACATTGTGTATATATAAGCCAACCAATTACAGTGAACAAGGTATGATTTATGTTTAAGAAAAGGAAACGTAGTGTGACCTGATGTTGAGGCACAGAAATATCTAAACATATTTACAACTGTTCCAAAATGAATATATGAAACATACTGTCATTCATTTTGCTTTAACCAAACAATAATACCGATTTTTATTATTAACCAGAAACATTACATTATTATATAGTAACATAATGTTGCTTTTGTAACAGAAAGTATATTTATAGCTTCATTTTAGTGTGACAATGTTGTGACAGGTGTGTCATGTCCAGTGTGTGTGTACATAACTCAGCCAACCAGAGCTGATGAACCAAGCTTTCTGTTATATAAATAGCTTCTATCTCCTCTTCCTTGCATTGTCCTTGTAAATAATTAGTTTTGGCCCTACAGGAAACTGAAGAAGAAGAGGATCAGGAGGAGCAGGAATCCCCCAGGAGGAGGAGGTCCATCCAGGAAAGCCTGTCCCTCCCGGTGCCTGTCTGCTATCCTGGGAATGGACAAAAAGATGATTCTGGAGAGACTAGAGATGGATCTCGGAGAACGGCAGAGCTTTCAAGCAGCCCATCTTTATCACCATCACTGGGAGACAGTGTGGAGAGCAGCGGAAGTCCTTCTCTGTCCTCTCCAAAAGACACCACGTCTCCACATTCCCCCTCTGGATTCATGCGCAATGTCAAGAAGAGGGAGTCCAAAGGCAAGGGCAAAGAGCTCAAAGGTATGCAGGATCAAAATGTGATGGCTGTCATCGCAATGTGTTCTGCTGTGCTGTTTTTATGAGGCTGATTATCATTGTTTGATTTCAGAGGAGCTAAGTGAGGCCTCGTCAGCAGGAAAACCTAAAAGACGATTTCCAGACTTTGGGTAAGTGATGTGGGTGATCGCTGTCACTTGTTTCTTAGTTACCATCCTTTTTGCAACAATGAAAAATGTTACTGGTCTTCGACAGAGGTCTCCGGAAGTCAGGTGGCAAAGGAAAAAAACATGACAAGGAGGCGATGAGAGCATCTTTGGACAGCAGGTACATTATCACTCAATTTATAACAAGTTAAAGGTGACAAGTGTTGCAAATAACTGTTGAATGGTTGTGGATCTTTTGCATTCTTTGGAACATATTTGTTAGTTGCTGTGCAAGTGCAGATAGATGCCAAAATTCCTGTTTAACTGAAGAATGGAAACTCACGCCAACTGTTTTTTTTTCCATTATAGATAACTTTTATTGTGTTTCCAATATATAGGGGATCAGCAGAGTTACTGGAAGAGTCTGGAGGGAACCTGTCTCCTGCAGATTCAATGACCTCCATCCCTACCTGCATGCCCTTCTCCTGGTTTGGAGACAAAGAGAGGGACAGGGATAGAGAGCCCTCATCTTCCAGCAGCAGCCTGCCGTACGTTGCAACTGAGACTAGCAGTGAGCAAAGCCAGGATCGAAAGAATAAGGTACGGGACTTCTTCTAACTTTATGTAAAAGATAAACGTTGGACATGGAGTATAGTATAAGTATTCAGCTAAATGTAAGATATTAGTTAGATAGTATTTAATACCACATGAATCAAGACTGAATGTTCAAGGCTGTTTCTAGACACGTGCCTTCGTTAACCTGCTCTTCAAATAAGCTACGGCGTGCAAAGGCTTACAAATAACAGGATCCATATGTTAGCCATTAGAGAGAGCTAGCAGGGGAAGACTTGGTGGCTTTTCAATGACATTGCTAAGAGTGACACATCAAATGCATCCAGTGAAACGGCTGGCTGACTGTCATACAGGCTGCGGTTGGGCTTGTGTTCCCGCAACGCTGTTTAATGAGTTCAAGTCACAAGCTGAACCAAGAAGACTTGAATACAAAGAGAAGAGTGTTGTTGCTGTGTGTATGATGGTAGACTGTGGACTTTGCTTCCCGGACATTTATCTCACTGAAACGTGTTTCCTTTAAACAGACAAATCTCTCCTGGTCCTCTTTATTCAGTCGCTCATTAGATTTGGTACAGTATGCAATTTTTGTCTTATTTTAATGTTAGATGGCACAGTAGGGCGATACTAACATTCTATGTTTTTTGTAATATCTCACCTCAATACATCGTATGAATAATTCACTGTTTTCCTTTGTAGTGGGTATGTGGTAGTGTTGCAGGAAACTAATGTTGTTGAATTCTCCACATTCATAGAGAAACAGATGCAAAGTAGTTTCTCTGGCTTGTTGCACCAGCTAATCTAAAGTTTGATCAGACATTTTTATTGTACTCTGAATCTATCTTGTTTCGTGCAGCTTATTTTTCTCATCATGTATTACTGTTTGAATTTAAACACATATGAACTTGTATTCACATAGCTGGTGCAGTAGCCCCCACATCTGGACAATATTTTCATTAATCCAAATTTAAGCCTTCTGTGTGAAAAACAAACCACAGTTTAAAGGTCCCATATTTCATTCATTTTCAGTTTCACAAATTCAATTTTTAGTGTGTAGTAGAACATGTATAGATACTTCAATGTAAAGTTTACTCATAATGTCCATTGCTGCAGCACCGCTATTCACCCTCTATCTGAATGCTCCGCTTTTGTGCTCAACTCTTAAACGTCCCCCTCCAAAAAGCCCAGTCTGCCTTGAAAAGTCAGCTCTCACAGGCCTAAGCAGGTACAGCCCCTATTCCCTAAACTATGCCTGTGTTTTTGCAACCGTGGCAGTGCTGAAGGTGGTGACTTTATAGTTGTAACATCACAACCTTACAGAAATCCTGACAGCTTGTTAAAAGGCACAGTTTCTGAGCAAGTACTCACAAATACTTTTACAGTATTTATATAGCACCTAGATCTGCTTCATGAAGACAATGACATGGACATGAGAATCTCAGTTGCTGCAATATGGGACCTTTTAACTATTACTGTCTCAAACAAAAAGTATTTACTCTGCCTAATAAAAAAAACATTACCCCATACCTGAGCGGTGTGTTTCATTAGAAGTAGTGTTAGTTGGTGTAGTTTAGAAGTTGTTGATGTAGTTTGGTGGTGGATTTTGCTGCATAGTAGAATCTTGTGCCTTCCTTTCGCAAGTTGAAGATCACTAATTGCTCAAATCCATGACATGGACTGCTGCCACAGTTTTAATCACATATAACAATTTGAGTCCTTGTGGGAACAGCATTGCAATCACCCCTCACACCTGTAGTGTTGTGCTTGTTTGTTTGCCTCTCCTAGCAAAGAACTGTTGTTTGTGGTGGTGATGTGTGACTTTAGTAAATGCGTTCCTTGTTTCCACTTGTTCCAGAGTTTTTCAGTCATAGATGATTCTAACGCTGCCAGTCCCAGTACAGACATCTCTGGGTTAGTCGCTGAACCCAATCTGTCTGGGCGCTCACACACTTTAATCTTCTCTTCCAGCGAGGTGAGTGCTCTCCTTGTTGCGCAGTCACAAAAGCCGTGTGGGACGCTCCGATGCAGCTGAAAGGGGACATTCTCAAGCATGCTCTTTGAGCCTCCCCCCTTTCATAGCTGAGATTAAATTGTGAATGCAGAGAGGGTAGAAGAGATCTGCATGTGTGTGTGTTAAAGCTATTTTGTTCTGTGTTAAAAGAAGTCTTGTGGCTTAGCTTTTCTTAAGTCAGCTGTGATGTTAATAGTTTGTATTTTGCTTCTGTTAGAACCAGTGCTTCATGTTCTTTACAAGCTTTGGCAGACCACAGAACAATGTTGACTGCTCTGCTGCCTGCTCAGTGGCGTCTCAGCTTCAGTTTTTTTTCTGATTTTATAGTTTCAAGTGTCTTTGAATAAAACATACAGTATGAAGACGCACACCTGACATTTTATTGGTATTCTGCCGTCATTGCACGCTTGTTTTCTTACTGCTACTCAGGAAATTTGTATACTGCACTCAGTTTTGTTAAACACTACGTGTTTGTTGGACATAGTGTATACTTTCTTTGCTTTTTATTTTGTTCCAGCACTCCCTGACTTGAAATGCTTTTCAGCAATAGAAATATATTTATTGAGATGATTGTTATATTTTCAAAAAAACTTTTACTGAAGTGATTTTGTGAAAGAAGTGGAAATGTGATTAATGTCTGCATTTCACCACTGGTAACGTAACTGTGCATTGGGAACAATGACCCAAACTGTCAAACACATGCAGCACAATTCATGGCACTTTATAGCTGTTGCACATTGGCAGGCATCCACTATATATATATTTTTATATTTTATATATATATTAATGTAAGCATGAGTACAACAATGTATGACACGCAACAACACTCTTACTTTCAGAATCCTGCACAGAAAAATACACTTGAAATGATTGTAACAATGTCTAACATGGTACCACTCTTACTGAAGCATCAGTTTGTTTATTTTTCTAACATCTGTTCATTTTATGTGTCCTCTGTAGACTTTGGATGATGAGCCAGTAGCTACAGGAAAAGAGTATCAGTGGCAGAACCGGCCTGTCTCTGAATGGACCAATCAGCAGGTCTGTCACTGGTTGATGGGCATGAATATGGACCAATACACACCTGAATTCACAGCCAGGGGAGTGGACGGCCAGCAGCTCTTGAATTTGGACAGTGACAAATTGAAGGTGAGGAAAAAACTGCACCTGGTGGGATCAATTTACTTGAACCGTGTAACAATGAAATGATAGTGTATCTGTATCAGTGATGTTATAATGTTGTTTATATTCTTATCTTTGGAGACCTCTCTCAATGCAAATCAAGTCATTATTTAATCAGGTCTAGTATGTCTAAGCTGTTGTTTGACTGCCATCTTGTGGCCAGAAGTATGTTGCCCTGTTGGAAGTTTCAACATCAGATGACTGATTTTCTAATTTATATTTAACATTTCTGCTAAATTAGTGGGAAGAATGAATATTAAGAACATAAATGAGAGAAACTACAACTACTGAAGTGAGATCATGACTAGGCTACATGTAGTGCATTTGTTGAATTAAGTCATCCGTGTTCATTTACAGTATGTAACACTCGGATTAACTGATTTAATCAGGCTAAAATTATAGTTATATATTTTATCTGGATATAAACTTTCTGTTATTGTGAAGTTCTTCTCAGTTACACCACTACAAATGTAAAACATAAATAAAAAGCTTGTTTAGAAAAACTCACATAATATTAAGAGGTCCTTCACAGCAAATTTGATCTGGAGTTGAAACAATTAGTCAATTTATTTTTCTTGTGTTTGCTCTATTCTCTTAAATGGCAATATTTCAATGTTTCCTTGTGTTCACTAGAATGGTCCTCAGTAGAGCACATCCCTTGACGATGATCAAACTCAATTCGATAAAACTCAATAGCCCTGTATTACACTTGCATTTAAAACCACCCATAGATATTGTCCACCTAAATAACTCATATTTACATCAAGGTTTATGTATTTTCCTTTGAGAAATAAACAAAAATGTTCAAATACCTACTGTCCAACAACGTTAAATATCCTGGATCCGAACCAGTTTTTATGTGAACATGCTGACAAACCAGCTAACACACAGGTGAAAAAAATAACCTCCTTGGCAGAAGTTCTAAGTTGAACATATTGGGTTTTGCACTGATGGGAACTAACTCTTATTTGACAGTGAAGATGAACCGATCAACCATTAGTTGCAGCCCTACTTTGGTCCTTAGTGACATGTCCTCCATATGGTAGGAATATTCTGTCCTAACTGTGTCCTTTTTTTCTCTCAGGCACTTGGTGTTTCAAGTCAGAGCGACCGTTCAACCATCAAGAAGAAGCTGAAGGAGCTGCGTAAGGCTCAGGAGAAACTGGAGAAACAAAGAGAGAAAAAAGAGAAGGAGGTTCGACGCAGCGGGAGACTTCCAGTCAGTAACGACTCTGTCTGCTGAGCCAGCAGCTCTCCAAGTCCATCACAGCAGAACTATGACCAACTCTTTTTTATACTTTTGGTGCCATGATGTCAACGTCACACGTTAATGCCAACAACCAGAGAACATGACTGGCAGGAGTGAACCTCTGCCGACTGAGGTGCCAGTTATGATTTCTGAAAAAAACTGCAGCATCCTGTTTCTCTGCTCATTGGTGTTTCTTTTGAATATTTTAACACATTTTCAGCTCAAACCATTTTAACTGAAAGATGGGGAATGTCAAAAAAACAAACGTTGGGTTTATGACCAAAAAGGAATCCTAACATTTTGTACCACTAAAAAGCTAGAAGCTATTATTATTGTTATTATTATTATTGTTATTATTATTATAAAAAGCCTGATTTTAGATCTAATGTAGTCGTTGCAGATCATGCACATATTTACCGATGGAAGTCAAATGTATACTGCTTTTCAGCATTTTATATTTTGCTAGTATAACTTGCCTGTTCTTTGCAGGAACAGTTACTGTACAGTTCAGATAAAAGCACTATATTTGTCTTTTAAGCTTCAATGGGCGACAAGGTTTTAAATGTATAAATGAGTTTTATACATGTGCCTAATAACTGCA
>CAEMYA010000089.1:2161976-2175118 GCA_903131615.1 Diplodus sargus
TTTACTTAAATACCATTGTTCATTTTATACTATCTAAATTTTTCTACTAAGTAGAATAGCTCGGCCGTCATTTTTGCTGAATGAAAAGGCAACAAACAAATCAAGTAGGGACATGGTGAACGCTGCTTCTGCTGGCCCTGATTCTGGCTGTGTGTTGCTGAGATGGTACCATGATGCTCCATGTAAATACACACACAGCATGCAGGTCTGCTACACGCACACCTCACCGGTCCATTAGACGGTCAGATGTGCCTATGACAAGGACCTGTGTGAGTCTGGAGCACAGCGTCGTGTCTGAATGTGAGGCTGAACGACGAGTCGTTGGCAGCCAAACCGAAGTGCTTCCTTTTCTTCTTCCCACGCATGACTCCATGCTCTGTATAGAATACAACATGTTGGACTGCAACAAAATCATGTTTTCCACTTCTCCTGAATCAGAGAAACATGTCTTGGTACATACAGCATCAATAAACTAATTTTCACTTTATGAAGTGTGTTTGCTTCCTGTTTGCTTTGCTAAGTTTGCTGTTACAGTGAGCTCGAGATGAAGCAGTGAGCTACAGACTGACGTGTTTTAATGTGCACAGTGTAGTCTTGGGGAAAACACTTTTATCAGAAGAGAAAGGTCCTCATTGACTGAGTTTTTTTATACCTTAAATTAAATAAACAAACTGGCCTTAAAGGACAACACAGTTTCATACTGTTTTACTATGTTCACATGTGGCGGACCCTGCCACCTTCCTTGCTTCAAACAGTGTTCTGGGGACCTTATTTTCCTCTGAGAACAGCTTTTTTACACAGTTACGGAAAAAATACATATTTCTGAGTTTATTTTATTACCCCATTAATATTGTAAATATGACAGTTCTGAGTTTGAATTCATTCTTTATTGAACTACATAGTGCACTTTTAATGCACAGTTTGATCCATGAAAACTCCGTTATGGTTTCAAGGTTGGAAATATGCTTGAATTTGAATATAATCCTTGAGAGATGTTTGATTTTCAACATCATTTCCTCGTTAAAGTCCCTCGCAAATCAAAAATCTAGAAATATTTTATACCCTTGCCCTCAAAATTAACAAAAATTTAGGAATCAAAACAAACAAAGTTGATATGAACAGCTGCTGCTGATAGTTGTGGGTATAAATTAGTAATTAATTCAAGAGTGGACATTTTTGTGTCTGATACATTGAAAGTGCTTGAATTGACTCTTAAAAAGCTGTCGTCCTGTATCAAATGCTACTTTTATGAAGCTAATTAATTTTGAATTGTTGCCAACACTGTCAGGTTTTGATTGAACATGCTTCTGAGTCTGTAGCCTATTTTAGACTGCAGTATTGTCATATTATTGTTTAATATTATTATTTCATATCATCGCTCCTCCACATGCTGTGTGTAGTCTAATGAAAAACTACAGTCATGTACAGCCTCAATATGTAGCAGAGAACTGAGTCAACAGACCAACAGCCCAGTAATGAATCATGGATTATGCAAGGCTTGTGTCACAGTCTGTAAATTAAAGATGACACACAGTGGACTCTGTTGATTATTCACTTTAAAAATCATTTCTGCGCAATTAAATGATCAGAAAAAGCTTTTTTTAAGGTGAACCCCTCAGACAATATCCCACGATACTTTCAGTGTCAACAGTCTGGTGTAAAATAATCTTATAATTGTTAAGTCTCAAATCAGTGTGGCAGGTGGTCTGATTGTGATCATTATTTTCAATGATATATCTATGATCCAAGTCCAATAGTGCATCATCCTTCTGGATGTAACAGCAATATTCCCATGGCAACAATGATTTGATTTTGAATGCCCTCAAGTAAATTATGTTAGCATACAACTTGACTTTTTATTATAATTAGATTTCAGAGCCAGTTGTGTCCCTTTGGAGTTTATAGTAGTGATGTGTCAGCCAAACACAGGGCAGAAGTCTGTGAACAGAAGCAACATGATGTGCTGTGACACAAAGAACTGATCATGGAAAGAACCATCAATAGACATTTTTAACACAACTAAGAATCAGTCTGAAGTATTTATTGTATACTGAACATGATCCGTACAGCAGAGCTGCTTAAGTGTAACATGGAAAATATGGATTCTAGCTTATTTAACAGCAACCCAAACATTGTATCCAGTCTCTAAGTAACACAATTATCCTAAGGTCATCCTGCACAACCTGATTTTCAAAGAAACGAAGAAGGAAAAAAAATATGCTGCAAACCCATCAACACTGTTTTGATCGCATACTGCTTGTGTACTGAAGAAAAAATGGCCAAAATGAAAACATTTAGACCAAAAAGACTTATGACACACATTTCCAACAGAAAATAAGACAAAGCAGCAACTTAATGTGCACGTTTTTCTATAATCAAACCTAACACAGAGCAGAAGAGATGAACAGAGCAGACTGTAACGGAAAAAAGTTCAACAAGCAGCAAAGCAAAACAGGGACGAGCCGTAAACCAGTGGAGCAAAATGTCAATACAAACGAGGCGGATACCTTAAAGAAACCTTACTCGTTGCACTAAAAGCATCAACGTGCAACGTGTCAACACATCGTCAGACACGTTGTCTGATTTCATCTGAACACAAATAGCTTGTTCGTGTTTCTGACATGTTGGCTGGTAATGAACTGCAATACAGAAACGGCAGAATACATTTGAGGTAATTCTGAAACTGTAATGCCATTACATAATGAAAGCACTGACATGTCAGCTCAGGACGTCAACGCAGTTAATTAATCCCCATTTTTAAAAGATGCTGAGTGTCAACTTCAGCCTCACAAAATCCAGTATTGGCCTTTACTCTCACTAGCAAAACGAGAGGCTTTGCAGAAACCAATCAATAATGCTGTTCTTGTTTTTTAAATGAGGGCTGGCGCTCTCTGTCTCTAGCTCTACATGACATATATGGCACTAAAACTTTGCTCTAGTACTCTTTTTTTTCCCTTTTCTGTACAAAGAAATCTGGACCGATTAGTGCCCGAACACACACTCACACACACACTTGCACACGATGCTACAGGACGGCCTCCATTCTGATCTAGAAGCTGCGGAACGTTGTCATGTCCTTGGGCTCTTTGCTGGGGACGCACCAGTCGTCGGCCTCGTGGAACGTCTTGTAGTGTTTCCAGACGGACTTGTTGTACACGGGGAGCCTCTCGATGGACTCTGTGGAGAGGGCCTGATAGAAGGTGGGGAGAGTAACGTTAACACGGGATGTTAACGATGCGTGCATTTTCCCTCCTCACGGACAGTGAATGTAAAAACACAATTACCCGAATGTAGATCACAGCATCAGTTCCATAACCCTCCAGAGAGTACAGCTTCAGGTCCCCTTGAAAGTAGCGGGCGTACAGACGAGAGATGGGCAGGCCGTAGCCGTAACCAGCCTATGAAAAAAAAAAAAGTTAATTTCTACAACCGCAGTCTACATTTTACAACTGTGAAGTGACTGGGGCTGATGAAGAGGGGACCTATTATGCTTCCTTCAGTGTGTTATATATTTTATTGCGCAAGTTGAGGTCTTGAGAGCTAAAAAGCTCAACGTTTGCACCAACAGGAGCTCCTCTCTCCCACAGAAAACGCTGCTCCTGAAGCGCCTCGTCGGTAGTCCCGCCTGTAATTCCGTGACTTTGTGACATCACACTACATCATCATTTGCATGATTTAAATCTAGCAGATAGTTTGGCACATAGAATTTAATTTAGCATTGCTGCTCTGTTGTTGTTAGAGGTGCTGGCACAGGCATGTGTGAGCTGACCAATCAGAGGAGACCGTGTATTCAGTAGGGTGGGCCTTAAAGAGACAGGAGCTGAAACAGGGCGTTTCAGACAGAGGGGGGGATACAGTGCTGCAGCACTGGACAGTAGGGAAGAAACTGATGGGTTATTTGAGCATTAAAGCATGTAAACTTGTTCTAGTAGTGACTCAAAATAAAACCTTGATGGATGAATAGCACAATAGCTACAGGTAAGAGGAAAAATATGTATCTTTGTCAAATATGATTTGGTTGTGAACCGTCCCTTTAAGATTTTGACAGCGTCAAGTAGAATTTGGATCAGTCCGGAGCAGAGCTGGCTCACACTCATCCGAATTAGTCACACACAGTTGATCCCACGTGATGAGTACTGACCAGAGGAGCAGCACGGGACCCGTCGATGCTGGGCCGGGGAGCTGTGGAGTACGTGTAGGTGAACAGGCGGTCGATCTTACGCAGCGGCACGCCTCCTCCGCGATCGCTCACCTGGGAAAGAACATATGGTCTGAACAGTTTCCTCATCCGGTAACCGCCGTTGCGAATATGCAGCAGCTCAGCTTTACCTTCACAGTCAGATCTTCAGTTCCCAGAGCGACCTGCGCGTGGATGGCGGGATACTCCATGGCATCGCCGTACAACTCCATGGTGGCCCGCATGGCGTTCTGCATTTTTTCAAATGTTAAACAGAAGAGAAAGGGAAATGTATGAGAATGTTAAACTGTGTCATGTGAACAAGCTGTCCTACGATGAGTTCAAAAAAGTAAAAATCCTACCTTAAAAAGTTCAAACACCATGTGATACAAGTGAGACGGCACGTACACCACACCGATGGGGTTTTCCTTCTCTTTCACTGTCAGGACACACAGGTGATCAGATACGGTTTAATCGAGCAATCTGTATGTATTTCTTTATTCATGAAACAGTTTAAGTGCTTGTGTTTTTTCACCATTGAATTCCTCCAGTACCAGCTCCGGAGAGTTCATGTAGTACCGGTCACAGAGGCCTCGAGCGTTTTCGTAGGCGTCTTCCAGGGAGAGGTTTGTTTTCAGGAGAGAACACAAACGAAACTTGAATACTTGACCGAGGAAAAGTTTGATCGCTCTGTTGGGTTCCTCATAAAAATGTCGGCGTTAAAGCAACAGTCTCACCTCTGATAACCTCGGTGACACGACAGTGTGGGTCAATACTGCCGATCTGTTTGGGATGTGCAGGGTTCACCTTCACCTTCCCACCAAAGAGCAGAGCTGCAATATAAACACAGAGGGATGTGACCGCACACTACGGTGTAAAGTGTACATTGTTTAAGGGTGTTTTGGACAGTAGACTGTTGAGAAACAGATTTCCATCACGATTCTTAATCCATTGTTCCATCTATGAAATGTCTGAAAAGGCCGTCATAATATTAAAATATCAATTTCAAAAACTCCTCACAGCTAAGGACCCTGACCACTTCAAAGAAAACTTCCCCCGTTTTACACATTAAAGTGTATTTACAGGTCTTGGGGAAAGAAAGTAGCATCCTCCAGAGGAAACTACCTCCAGTGATGTCACTCAGTGGCTGAGTTGCATTGTGGGTAATGTAGGCACCAGGTTTAGAAAAAGCAGTGAACTGGTGTAGCATTGCACTCTGTTGGGATCATCATTCATTTAAACAGATGATCAACACGGATACAGACAAACAACAAACCTGCTGCTCTGTTCACTGTTGCAACTCATCCGCTATCCCTAAATGTTTTTTTCTGTAACTACTGGACCTAACCCAAACTTGTGATTTCGTCCTTGGCGTGTTCGCTCTGCTAATCTAATCATGACCCTGCAAATCTACTTTCTGTACTTTCTTATATTGTTCCTTCGTCCTTATAGCAGGAAAACCAGCAGAAGGACAGTTTTTAACAGAGTTGGGCGCACAGCAGGGGCTTTAGTTTCCTGCTTAAAGTTAAATATTGATGATCATAATAGTTATGACGTGCCTAAAACAAGCTGTGAAAAGATGCGATACAAAAGGATCTCTTTCCAAAACAAACTATTTAGGCGTTACTGTCTTTTATAGTGCAAGACTGGGCAGGTTTGGGTGTGGTCTGTTGATTCCTGGTTCGCTGTGGCAGTGATGTTAAAGGTCTACACGCAGTATGCACCACGGAGCAGCGTATACACACGGCGTGATTTGTGACGGACAACAACAGATCATGTTTTACACAGCAGGAGCGAGTCAACTCACTGTGCTGGTTGAGCAACATCCTGATTGATATCCTGCTCATGTAGAAACGATCCAGGAAATACTGAACGTTCTGGCTGACGACCGGGTCCGTGCCGTACGTCTCCTTGTACTCCACGACGCCCTGAGCCATGGTGGGGATGACATCGTTGTGCCGGTTCCTGATTTTTATCACCGCGTCTGTGAAACTAAATAAAGACGAAAAGACGCATTAACGAAGAAAACTATGTAAATTCATACAATGAGGTTAACCTGCTGTGTGTGTGTTTTAATTCGCTTACTCGTATGTGACTTTCTCATCGTCCGCGTTTTTATCTTTGAACTCGAGAATCTCCTGAAAACTCTGCATGTACCTGCGTGAAAATGAAGGAAAGTCATAACCGTCCACTGGCCGGCATCAGAGCAACTTGGGAGCTACTGAGGAAAAAAAGCAGAAGAAAACCTTCATACCAGCTCTGCACCAACCGGACGGATGGAGTCCTCAGTAAGTTGTCAGGCAGCAGGTTGATCTCCTTCATGATGTTCGCCAACCTCACAGGTAACTCCTGTCTGAGGAAGGCGAACGACGTCCTCTCACACGCGTTCTCTGAGCCTGAAGGGGGTAATCACACAGGAATGTTCTTGTTAGTAAATAAATAGTATTTGGAGGGAAAGGTTGCCACAAAAGTGATTTCTCTCTCTAGAGCCGCAACCATTAATCGATTAGTTGTCAGAGAGCAGACGTTCTTGCCTGGTTTGTTTCATCTATAAGCAATTTTTTAAGTCATTTTATCGAAGAAATTAATGTAAAAACCTAAATTCATGGGACCTTGTAAAACTCTATCACTGTACTCTCGTTTCTTTAAATGTGGCCCTCTGAGCTGAATCTCATGATGTTTGTTAATCTGCGTGTGTGTATTCTAAACCTCACCGATTTGAAACATGCATTCATTCAAACAGTTAATGCAGAATGTTCACAGTTATCAGATGTATAATAATGAATCATTTTCTTTACATCAACAAGTGCTCTTTCAATTCTAAAAATAAAAATCTGCACTAGCTTTCACTTTCTTGCCGCCAAAGTTTGATTCTGTGAAGCATCAAAATCACTGGCTGTGATATAACATTCACAAAATACAATATAAACTGAAATGAAAAGGGGCCTGAATGTATTTCCTGCATTCTTGCTTGATCTCGAGTTGCCGTCTCACAACAAATGTGTATTTCCAGTGCAGTCAACAGGGCAGCACAGTTTATTATGGGCCCTCCAGTTGCCCCGGGTTTCCCTTAAATGGAGAGTCAAAACCTTGATGCCTGCATGAAACTTATTATATTACAATGTTGAAAAGATGCTTTCATTCAGCGGATCTCAACAAGAGGTCAGGAGTTACATGTCAGGGGTTGCCAGATAATTACCAGACTTAATCTAACAATATGAGGAAGGACTTTCATTGATTAACAGCTCACATGGAGAGGTCACACTTTGTTTTGAGCTATCACTAGCAGAACAGTTGGGATTCACTGACTTCAGATGCTAGATATGGAGGCATAAAGACACTGCTGTCTGTAGGGTGTGAACGTCATCTTACCAAAATCCAGAAACTGCTTCATTGAAAGAGGGGAGGGTGAAAATTTGGAGTAATAGTCAATGTCCTTTCCTACAGCCAAGCTGCTCCTCAAGAACCTTAAAATCCTCATTTTGACAGGTCCGGTGCTGATCAGAAGGTGCTACAGACTATTGAGTTTGATCACTAGTGGCATCCGCGGCACAGCCGTTACACTTAGTGCTAGCTAATCTATGTTGACATTAGCTTCCACGCTAACTCCAGCAGCTCGCACACACGCTCGTGGAGTTAACGTCCAGTTATGGATGGACTTGTTAACATTTGTGCATCCATGGTCACCTCCACTGTGAAATATTGCTTTAGTTGTCCGTTATTAAATTGACTCAGTCATGAATCCTGGTGGTGGAAATGTCAACATGCCAACAACGCAGTGTGCGTACTGCGTGCGAAGCTAGCTGAGCCAAAGAGTCGTGACAATGTCAAGATAGGTTCTTCTTCTTCTTAATTAGCTTTCGACTTTGTCAAGATACCTAAAAAAACAACAACAACAACAATTGATCAGATAAAATATAATAACGTAAAAAAGGTTAAGCAAAAAAAAGTTTTTAAATGCAATAAGAATTTGTCTATATATGTGTAACTATGTTAATATGCTTTGAATGAAAGTTTAGCAAACAAATATACACGTGTAACTTTGTAACGTGAATTGGTTTCGAAAAAATTGCTTTTGATAATTTAAAATGTCCATTAAAAAAGATTTACAATGAAATAAATATAGTTGTTACTCTGAAAGATTCTCGAAGATAATCCACTCGTAAACATCTTGTGCCGAGGTAACGTTAGTTTTAGGTTTCTTTTGTTTCGTTTTGTTTTTATCTCTGTCACACAGCGGTTACAGACAATTATAAACAGTGTCATGTTTGTCATCGGCAGCGAGCAATTTCTTTAACGAAATAACTCCTATAAAAGATCATCGTTTTTGTTAGTAGTCGACAAGCAGCTCGAGTTATTATCTTTTCGTACACTCAGTATTCTTCGGAAAAACACAGGTCTCTCTTTCCCTGAAGCGTGTTTCTCAGGCAGCGAGCTCTACCAATAAGACTTCAGTTTTGGTCTGATCAGGATCATGATTGGATATTGGAACTGTCACTCTCGCAAAGGAGGCGGGATTTGTGTCCTGGCAGACAAAACTCAGGCGGCCCGTTGTTGACGTTGGTCCTAACTGTCGTCACTTCCTTTAGTAGACTACGGAGGAGCCTGTATGAAGCACTAAAAAGCGGCGGGCCACGTTTCTGTGAAGGATGTCTTGTTAGTTTTTGGTCACCGTCGGGACACGGTAACGTTATCAAACTTGTGATTGACTTTATTAACCGCTAACGTGTCGGAAATCACTGCAGGAGAGGAACTGTTTCCACGGTGACTCCTGTTGAACCAACTCGTATTAGTGACCCGCCAAAAGCCACGGCGAGGTTCAGCGAGGAAGTGACCATTTTGTTTGTCAGCTGCTTTCGATATCGTTTAATCTAAACATGAGTGGCGGGTTCAACTTCGGGCAAGCCTCGTCGGGGTTCACTTTTGGAGCTCAGAAGACGGCACCCGCAGCCGCCGGCACCACCTTCGGAATGACAAGTTCCACACCTGCAGCTTCCGGAGGGGGTTTCTCCTTCGGCACAGCTCCTCAGGCCGCCCCCAACCCCGCCGGCTCTTTCAGCTTTGGCACCCCAGCAAAGAGCACAGCAGCCGGCGGAGGCTTCTCTTTCGGGACCCCCGCCGCCTCCACCACTTTTGGCATGGGCACGGCTCCTCAGACCACAGCCCCGGCCGCAGGGCTAACTTTAGGCTCCGTAGCAGCTCCAGCTGCGGGGTCAGGGTTCACACTGGGCATGGGCCAACCCGCACAGACCACCGCTGCCGCCCCTGCAGGAGGGGGCTTCGCCTTTGGCACTACGCCTCAAATTCAACCCCAACCCACAGCGGCACCAGCGGCCGCAGTAGCTCCAACAATAACGTCCGCGGCAATGACAGCCCCAGGTGGCCTCTCGTCCTTTGGAGGATTCAGCTTTGGACAAACCAAGGTCCAGGTGACCACAGCTGCAGCCCCTGCTGCTGCCCCAGGAGGTGGCTTCAGCTTTGGCACCAGTGCTCCTTCCAACCTCACCATGGGCAGCCAGCCCCAGCCGGTCTCCACCGCTGCAGCCCCAACAGCTCCAGCTGTAGGAGTCCCCTTCGGGATTAAGCCATCATCGACCCCAGCTCCTCCTGCAGCCACACAGGCGACCCTCGCTCCAGGTCCATCTCTCTTTGCTTCACCTATTGCCACAGCTGCTGCTACTGCTGCTGCTGCTGCTGCGGCAGCTACTGCTGCTGCAACAACTACAGGCTTCACTTTGGGTGCAGCTCCAGCTCCATCTCTAGCACCAAGCACTTCGGCTGCAGTTACTATATCAGCTGCTGGAGGTCTGCCTTTCATGATCAAACCTCTGGGTGCAGCTTCCACCACCTCCACCGCGGCCCTCATCTCTGCCGCCACGACTGCAGCCGCCACAGCAGGCGCTGCTCCTGGCTTCACACTGGGGCTCAAACCTGCATCGAGCACACTCGCCGCAGCAGCCGCTACAGCCACAACAATCACTACAACCACAGCCCCCCCAGTGATGACCTACGCCCAGCTCGAAGGTCTCATTAACAAATGGAGTCTGGAGCTCGAGGACCAAGAGAGACATTTCTTACAGCAGGCCACTCAGGTGAACGCCTGGGACCGCATGCTGGTGGAGAACGGTGAGAAGATCACAGCCCTGCATAAGGAGATGGAGAAGGTGAAGCTGGACCAGAGGAGGCTAAACCAGGAGCTGGACTTCATCTTGTCCCAGCAGAAGGAGCTTGAGGACTTGCTCTGCCCGCTTGAGGAGTCGGTGAAGGAGCAAAGCGGAACCATCTACATGCAGAACGCGGACGAGGAGCGAGAGAGGACGTACAAGCTCGCAGAGAACGTGGACGCACAGCTGAAGAGGATGTCGCAGGACCTGAAGGAGATCATCGAGCACCTGAACACATCCAGCGGCCCAGCAGATACCAGCGACCCAGTAAGACGAGATCTATTGTTAGTTATTGTTTTTGTTGCTTTGGCATTTATTGTTACAAATTTATTTAACATCTGCCTTTCTTCTCTGCTTATTTTCTTCCTCAGCTGCAGCAGATCTGTAAGATTCTCAACACCCACATGGATTCACTTCAGTGGATCGACCAGAACTCGGTTCTCCTGCAGAGACGGGTGGAGGAAGTGTCCAAACTGTGCGACAACCAGCGCAAGGAGCAGGAGAAAACCTTCCGCTTAACATTTGACTGATCTGGTATAAATCTGTTGACATGTATATTGACATAATTCTAACTTTGGATTTTGTTGTTTTCCAGTAGTCCTTAAGAGGAAAGAGGTGTCTCTTTGGATACACAACCAAAACATTCATCACAACTACAGTTTGCTGTTTTGAGTGGATGAGGGTTTCATAAAGAGTGATATTTTCAATGCAATGGCTTTTTTATACAGTAGTGAAAATGATCATCTGTTCCTATGTAAATGCTATGCTTGTTGAATAGTATGATTAAATAAATCTCTTGGATAAGGCTTTGTAAGCAGATGAGCTTTACTGCAATTTATCTCAGTGGTGTTGTGGTTACACTTCACACATACAGTGTCCCTGTAACATTTCAGTATCTGTTATTTTAGGATTAAGGATGGAAATTAGATTTTGCTTTCATAAATGGAGCTGAAACATTTGCTTTGGTGTTGGACCACCGCAGCCAGAAAAAAATATTATTATTATATTTAGATAACATGTATCCCTTTATCCCTTTTAATCATGTTCAAATAACTAAAGGTGTTGTATTTACTTAACACTAGAAGTAAAGCTGAGACCAACAGGGATAGATGCAGAACAAATACTTAAAAGACCCCCCTGTCCCAACAACTACAAAACAGTTACAGAGGAAACACTGTGCTAAGTCGATTAAATCAAAAATGAACTACTTTTTTATTATCAAAAAGCTCAACATAACCTCATACAAGCTTCTCAGTTTTGGGGATTTGCTGCCTTTTATGTCTTATGTGAAAGTAAACCGCAATGATTAATCAATACGTTGTCAACTTTTAAATGAATGTCCAACTATTTGATCAATCAATCAGTTTGAGTAATTTTTCAAGAAAAAATGTAAGTTTCTCTGACTCGTGCTTCTTCTCTGTGACAGTAAACTGAATGTCTTTGGGTTGTGGACAAAACAAGACATTTGAGGACTTCAGCCTGAATTGTGGGAAACCCTGATCAAAATTTTTCAAATAAATTGATTAATTGAGAAAAATAACCTTTAGCAGCCCTATATTAAACTGAATATCTGTGGATTTTAGCTCAATAAAAACAAGCTATTCACATTAAGCTTTGGGTAACTGATGAGCATTTTTCATTATTTTCAAACAGTCTATAGACCCAACAATCGATCAAGAATCAATCTGCAGGTAAATTGAAAATGGAACTGATCATTAGTTACAGCCCAACTTTTTTATTGGTTATTTTAAAGGGGCTCTATGTAATCATTTGTAGCAATGTACATGTATTAAACACTTTATTGGCCATATGTGAACAGATGTTGTTAAAAGCTGCTGGACTGGATTTCTTTGTGAAGGACTCGAGTTGTATTTCCCGTGACAGTCTGAAGGATGTGACTTTATATTCATTCACCAGTGCCTCATCTCAATGACCTTAGAGAGCAACAGTAGCCAAGCCAGTTTAGAAATGGAGTCCGCTAAAAGACAATTAACGACCGGCTTCCAACACAACAACGATGTTCCACAGAGTTCCTCTAAATGTGAATATTTTCTGGTTTCTTTACTGCTCTGTGACAGTAAACTGAGTTCATAGACCTAATAATTGATTAAAATCATTCACCAGATAAAGACAGGATAAAAAATACCATTAGTTGGAGCCCTGCTTCACAAAAGCTTATATTAATAGTAATGAAATTGCACAGAGGTAACCCAGTATTTAAAAATGTTGTTTATTATACAATTCGACACGTAAGACATTGACATTGAATTAAATCTATATTACACACATTTCAGCTACTTTTCACCAGCGTCCCTTTGGAGTCCTTACATTGAACAGAAGGAGTTACTTCAGTGACGACCTACAGTACAGTGGATGCTACCTGAATGCCACAATAGCGAGAAGAGGTGACGAGTAAATGTGGGGAAAAGTCCCTAACCGTCTTTTAAACGGTCAGTTATGCATCTTTAATTATTGTACCTACATGTCATTCCAAAGAAGAAGTTGTTTTGTCGGAAAGCACTGAACTAGACGCATAAATCGCTACAACAAATGTACAGATTTACATTCACGTGACACTGAGCTGGCTGTACCTTCCTTGCATAGACTCTTAGTAAGACAGTACAACTCCACAGACACACAGTAGTAAACTTTGCCCTGTGTTGATCTGCTGCAGGCAAACATAAGACTGAAAGAAAAAAAAAACTCTTTGGCTGCATGACATTATTTTTTATCAAAAAATAAATATACAGTGTGCAGAAGAATTTCAATATATACAAAATTTACAAACAACATTTCATCAT
>CAEMYA010000089.1:2181492-2216062 GCA_903131615.1 Diplodus sargus
TTTTTTTTTTTTTTTTTCTAAACATTTGACTTACTGAGTCTCGGGTTGTAAGAGGCAGGGTTTGCTTTGTAGATGAAGCATGCGTCCACAGTGAAGCTAAGGACAGAAATGTTTATGTTTAACATTTCTAACAAAGGAGGTTTTGACTCTGAGGTCTGTTGAGATGTATGAATATTAGAACACCCACCAAATGCTGCTCCCACAGGTTTTAATTGTGAGGTCGATTTCCTGCGGAGATACTTTGACAGCCCTCCTGATGCTAATGACCGGCCGAGCCCTGAAAGAAACGTAGTGCAATGAAGTTGTGATAGAAATCAGTCGGGATTAAATGATTTCCTAATGTGTAGTTGACCAATTACCTGTAGATTAGAGCCGAGTCCGACAGAGAGCCGACAGCCACGTCTGGGTAAGAGTTACTGTCCAGGTCCATGTTCCCTGCCAGAGAATATCCAAACAGTCTCATGTTGTGCGGTTCTCCTGAGAGGATCTGAAGGAAGATCATTTAAGACAGAATAGAAAGTTAAAATGGAAAACAAAAAAAAGATCTGCAAGTTTATAAAATAACATACTATTGAAATGTTATTTGTTTCGTGTGAAGACTTTGGACAGCTGATACTTCCATGCGATTATGTATTAATGTTAGTTATACCAAGGTCTCAATTAAATCCTGATAAATGGACCTCTATTGAATTAATTAGCTCCAGTTAAACTGTTGGTTCACCGCTTTAAATGAATGCATATCTAAAATGAGTAACTATAGCAACAGTGGACCCCTTTGAAAATGATTGCAGCATGTAAACGAGCAGTGTATCGTCCTCTGACGACCACAGGATGGCACCAGTAACACGTAAGCTGCTCACACTGCTCCTCTCAACAAACTTTCTATACCAAGTGATCATCATCCATGGCTCAAGTGGCCTGATAGCTACCTAGTCATGATTAACCTAATGTGAAATTCTATTTACTGTTTGTCAACTGTACGCAAAGTTACTGACTTTTATCTTGATCTTACATGGTGTTAGCTTTCTGGCTCGTAGCTGTGCTGTATCTAGGGTTGATCCTATTTACTCGAGTAATGGACAACTTTTCCATTGCATAAGAGAACCTTATGGGATTGTAATGATGATACCAGCCTCTAGTCAGACCTTAAGGTGTCGCCAGGGAAATGGAGTTACTGCTTCTGGAAAACTTGAGATATTATATCATATGTCCGATAATGGTTTACAGTGCAAGGTGGACATTAAATGGCCTCGGTGGAGTCTGTTCCTGATTATGGACACTTTGAAGGGCATTATCCTTTATGAAGGGCTTTATTGATCCTCAGAGAGAATTCAGCTCCTGTCCACAGAAAGGTTTCCCAGAAAGCTCAATCCAGCAATAATTCAATTGTTGCTCACTTGGGGCAGCTGATCTTCATGTGTAGAATTGGTTTGTGGCTCTTTAAATTGATAGAGCAACCTCATAGCAGTAACAGTTAATAATAACAATAATACATTTAATTTATATAGCGCCTTTCAAGGTACCCAAGGACACTTAATAAAGTGGAACAAACCTTACATTTACAGTTACAGCGCAATCTTATCATTTCAATTGGAGTCAAGTTTTCTGGTCACCTTTGCAAATGTTAGCCTCTACCAACTCCCAGAGGTAATAGTTTTTTAAACACGGGTAAACTATTTTAGTAGTAATTAACTTCTTTCCCAATGTCACGCACACCAAGATGGCAGCGTGGAGAAAAGTGACAATGTTACAGAGGTAACTTTTCATATCTTTTACTTCAGTCTTTTTTTCGAACTCAATGCCGACTGAGTGATGTTATAGCGCTCCTTTATTTATGCACCAGTGTGCTTCAACTTTGTTTGTTTGTATCACAACCAGGAATCATGTTTCCAGCCGAGGGACTGAATTAAAACAGTCAAGCTGTGGGCCGGAAAACCAAAAGACGCTCACTATAAAGTGGAGTAAGAATTCTCTCTGTGGGTTCATTCAATTGACCCACTCGTTTCACATATAAGTTGTTGACATGTGATCCATTGCTAAAACGAAAATATTGATTATAGCTGCTTCAAACGAAGCTCCACGTAAACCAACCTGAGCAGGGCTGGTTTTGATTCCCTGCGCTGAGCCATGATAAATGTAGACTTTTCCCGCCCCGCTGTCTTCATAAGGAGCTCCGACTGCGATGTCTGTGGAAAGAAGAAATAAACCAGTTAACTTGACAGCAGCTGATAGAGAAAACATAAATAAGCCACAAAATGACAGCTAAATTACCTTCAAATGAGTCTTGATTGATGTCTCCAATGTTCTCCACTGCCAGTCCAAACATGGAGTCTTTGGTCCCGTTCAAACGCACAGGAGTGATTTTGTCCCACCTTCCCGCCTTGTTGATGTAGACGTAAACAGCTCCTCCAACGTCTCTGTCCTTCATGTAGAACTGAGGAGCTCCAACAACTATGTCTTGCCATCTAGATTAAAGAAGGGAGGTAAATATTTGTAAGTAAAATCCTAATGATGTTTTTCTTGTTTCTGTGTTACTTAAATTGTGACTTCTATGAATGCCGTCGTGAGACTTATTTACCAATAACATTAAATAATGTATACTGAAGCAAAATGAAGGCAGTTTCCTACCCGTCACCATTCAGGTCAACTACCGCCACGTCATATCCAAAGGAGGAAGCGAGTCCCGGCCCGTACAAGGTGTGCTCCACCAATAGTCTGCCGGTGGTGTCGCTCTCTTTCCTCAACAGGACCACCGCTCCACTGTGATTGGCTCTGGGCGCTCCAGCCACCACCGTCAGGTCACGACCCCTGGTGATTCTGTGTCCCGAGTCAAGGGAGAATCCTGATGTGCGAGAACAAAACGGAACATTACATACTAAAGGTTGACTTAAAAGCAGAGCTGTTTGTGTTGAATGTGCTGTGTGTTTTGAACTGTAATAGATTATTCAGGTGTCATTAATAAAGTGGCCACTGAGCGTATCGTTTGGGCATTGTATGCCTTCATTGCAGGCCAACGACCAAGAGGCCATATTTTTTACATTTCTATCTGCTTTGTTTATTAGTTTCCACAACTGAACCAGAAACATAATATATACAAAAATACAGAGAAAAGTAACTTCTTTGTCAATTTAGCAGTAGGTGTCAGTTTGATTCTCATTAATTCTCTTTGCTAAAACAGCCGATGAAATAAGAGTATTTGTGTGTCAAACAATAGTTAAAACTAATTAATGGGCTACTAAAAATTCTAAACAAATGCAATCATCAAAAGTAAAATAACAAAATAAAGTCAAAGTAAAAATGCTAACGTTAGCGGCTAAACAACCAAAATCACGATGGTCAATCAGTGACGACAATGTCACCACCACCGAGCATCACACTACGCTATACTGTACACTTTTTACTATAAATTGATCAATCAACAAGTTAGAGCTAGAATTATTGGCGACTAAAGTCGGCCTGTAAAGACCTTCAAGTCTTAAGAACAAAATGTGAAAATCCCGTAAGCCTGTGTGAACCACAGCCATTATTTAAGGCACATAACTGAAAACCCATTAAAACAATAACAAATAAAGCTGCAAAAATGATTAACAAGAGTAATGACAACCAGTCAGGAGAGAGAGAGGACACAAAGATCCCTAGTTGGACACAAACCGGGGACATTGCACGGTTTAAGGTTGACCATTAACCTCTGGGCCACCAGGTCATTCCATCCCTGTATCTTTATCATTCCCAAATGATTAATATTCAAATAATTTCTAATAACTGTGACGATGGTTCACTTCCAGCAGTTACTGCAAAGCAGCAATTGATGACGTTATTAGTTACACCTGTGTTTCAACAGTGTTTTAAACTGTAGTTATTCTCCCAAATTCCCCTCTGATCATATTTCTTTACCAGTTAAACAGCAAAAGTCTATACAACAGTGGGGAAAAAAGACTTTAACACAATGACGATCACTAACCTCAACACAAGACAACACGATATATCTAAACAGTAAAACACAAAACAAAATTGAAAGCAATGCTTTGGGCTACGGATGCACATGAGGAAGTGCTTGAACAAAGTGACACACAAAAGTCATCATATTTACTCTGTAAGTGGACACTCACCGAGGTAGCTGTTGGCAGGTAGAGGCACAAGCTCAGGGTTCAACTGATGCTCATCTCCAACTTCGTACGGGCCGTCATCATAAACTCCCATCTCCAGCAAAGTGTTGTTCTTTTGTTCCACTCGCACAATGCCTGCAGGGGAGGAGAGAGAGCAGTGCAGTAATGATGCTAACAGGTGTTACCAAGAAGTGTTCATTTAGAATAAAAAGACATCTCATTATTTATTTTTTTTATATAATGAGAAACTAGATTCTCCTGCTCAGTCCTCTAAGGCACTGTGCAATTATAGTTATGTACCTTTCCAGTTGTAAGCTCCCGGTGCTCCGAACACCACGTAATGGTAGTCCTTGGTGAACGTGGCCGCCAAACCCTGCTGACAAGACCCAAACATCTCATGTCCTCTGGCTCTGCCCTCGCAGAAGTTCCAGTTACCTCCGTCCTCATCAGAGGACTCGTCGATGGTCAGGTCCTGGCTCAGGACGTAACAGCGCCCGGTGATGTCCCGGGACTCCTGAGGGGTGCCCACGAACAAGCGCTTCTGGTAGCGATGAGCACAAGTCTGACAGCACAAACCATAACGGATTAGTTACCCTGATGACAGACAAGACCACAGTAGGGGTGAAAGGTTCGGGCGCTCAGTTTGACTCACCACAATCTTTCCTCCAGGTCCCTGACTCTGAACCGTCACACCCATCCACTGATTCTCCTTGTTCTCAGTACGCACGTTCTCTTTCAAAACAACACAAGACAAAGATATGAGCATAGATAGATAGATAGATAGATAGATAGATAGATAGATAGATAGATAGATAGACAGAACTCACCTTCATTATCAAATTCAATGCGCTCACAATCTTTGGACTGGGTGATTTCACATTTATAAAGGCCTCCAGTAATGTTGGCTTTTTGTTTTGCCAAAGCTCGAGCTCTGGGCGCACCAATCAACAGCCTGAGGTGAAACACAAAACAACAGAAATGAGTAGTGACATTTATTAAAAACAAAAGCAATAAAGTTGAAGTTTAAAGACCGAATGCATTTTATGTAGGTTTTGGTCTCTGTCTCACACAAAGAAGACTCAGGACTAGTCAAGCCCATGAGGAAATATATTTGACCTATAAGGCAATATAAGATTATTGCATTAATACAATCTCTGGGTATATGGAGATATAGGCTTATGACATATTGTATATGAAAATGTATTTAAAAAACACAACATTTGCATATGTACATATATTAAAAGAATGCATATTGCAGCGTGTTGTGGGTAGTTGGCTGGAGTTTCTCAGAATGTTTGAGGGCAATGTGTTTATGACCATAAGGGTGAGAAAACTGTTAAACTGTGATGACTCGTATGGCTACTGTTGTGGTAAAAGTAATTCAAAATACACTTCCTGGAACTTCAAGTCTCTCTGCCTGAATGCTTGCCACGAGAGTCCCCAAACTGCTACAATGTCATGAATTTCCAAATATTTGTATGAAGAAATTCTGCACAAACATGTATAGTTTGTGTATTGCACATTAATACCAATATTCTATATGTGTATAAATGATTATATATGTGACATGTATGCTAAAATATGTAATTTGCATACATGAGCATACATTTTTGTATGGGTTGTACATAAGACGTCAATATAGGATCTCGATCTGTGTCGACGCCTGCAGTAAATTATTTTCTACATTTCTAAGCTCCGGTGCAGCAGCTTGTTGAATTTAGTACATGTATGTGAGAAGATCAGCGGTGGCTGGCGATGACATAGCAACAGCACCCTGTCTAGGAAAACGTTGCAACATGTTTTCTGTCTATTTTCATATCAGAAAAAAACGGGGTCACTTCTTCATTGCTGAATCTGATCGTCAGAGTAACAAAACAAAACATCTCTTCAGCTATGACTACGACTGTCAGCATCAGCAAGAATTAGTAGCAACACGGCTGAATAACAACATGGCCTGCTGAGGACTGCCGTTTTAAGTCATACCCCCTCTCTCTCTCTTTCTCTCTCTCTCTCTCTCTCTCTCTCTCTCCCAATTGTATACAATATGATTTCACTGGAAGGATGGTCCAGCCTGTGAAAAGCTGGCTGTGTTCAGTCAGTCCCTCAAAGAGCTTTGTGATAAGAAACAAAATAGAAAACCTCAGCACGAGACAGTAGGCTACTGTCCTGACATTCTGCAGAGGGCAGAGGAGCAGTGAAGCAGACAATTTGGAGTGTGTTCAGTGTTCAGCCCAACCATAGTTCACTGACCAGAGACTCTCCTCTAAACCCACAGGCTCAACAAGCATGAAGAGCGGACGTGTTTGAAGGGTGACAGCAGCAGCCACAGAGATGATATCATCAGAAACACTTATCTGATGAGACGCTTTCATCAACTTCTCTTTCAAATGTCAGGACCAGACAAACAAAAATCACAGAAATATTTCACGTCTTGTTGTTACTCAATTCACTGACATAATCTCTCGGTTGGGACCTGACTTAATTTGAAGGTCATATAAGAAAGAGAAAACCATAATAATGTAATTTTGTCAGCTACTATTGGAATACTTCTTTTTTTTAATTTAACACTGGCACAAATCCTCTGGGGACGCTCTGGAAGGCAGGTAAAGAGGAAAGCAAAACCACAGAGCAATAAAAAGACAAACAAGGTATTTGAATGGTTTGAAAGAGTGCCTTGGAGTTTTCTAGTGAGTTTTGCGTTTGCACATGCCCGTCTCTGAGCAGCACCACCAACGCACTTACTTTGAGTCCAGGAAATGATCATTTCACCATGTGGTGGCCCTCCTGCATCAGCAGGGCCTGCTGTCTGTGTTTTCTTTGCTCTGTTGTTGTGTCTGTTTCCTTGCAGACTGCATCTATAACCTTTTACACACTGTCAAACGCCATATTGTATTTTGCAACATCTGTGCGTTGGAAAGAGAAGCAAAACTGGTCATATTTCCTGTCAGTGGCAGCGGAGTTCATCCTGTTTAGAAAAGTAACACATAGCCTCATAGATAGAGCTGCAGTAGCTATAGAGTGGACACAGCTTGGTGGACCAATGAACTGATGGACCAACAAATGGAGATAAAGCAGTGGAAAGGGAACTAATACTAGTTAAATAACGCCTCACGCAAGAGTATGGGACAACTGGATCATGAGATATGAAAAAGACACACACACACACACACACACACACACACACACACACACACACACACACACAAACCTGACCTCCATGCCAGTGATTGCCCTCCGGGCAAAAACTATCATGGCAAGGGAGGGGAAATTTGTATGGACCAACAAACTGATTTATAGAGTCACTGTTCCCAGCTAAAAACTCAACCAACAAATCTAGACTACTAACGACGTCAAAGACTTGTAATGTGTTAAATAAGCTTGCACAGCTCCATGAGTTGGTTGGTTCTTTTCAATGTTTTCAGACTTGTTTTACATGAATATGGTAACGACGGATCAAACTTGCCCGTCTGCCGAATAATATTATTAGGCATATGAAATGAAGAAACTTGGTGCTGTGGCTATTTAACGACAGAAACTCAACTATATCTCAACTAGGTCTCCACCCACACAAGCCACAGTCTGTTCACCCTGCTGCCATCTTGCAAAAAATACAGAAGTATCCACTGCCACACTGCCAGACCACGGAGCAGTTTCATTCCCCAGGCCGTGAGACTCCTCAGTTCATCATCAACACTCCATTTTCTAATATAGATGCAGCAGGACTCAAAGGACTCAAACATAGTTTCCATTTTTTAAATTCATTTTTAAAAATGACGATAAATCTACCCTGTAACCTTGTAAATGTGTCATTTAGGGTGAGCACTGAGTGGCCTCAAAGTTCTATATACTTAAGACTTGACTTCAGCTCTCACATGGAAAAGCCTTAAAATCTGCTCTGCCACCTCTGAAAACGTAGCGTGTTATCGTGTCTCAGTCAGTGAGATTTGCCAAGTACTTGACACCAGACAAGACTACTACTCTACTGAAATAACATTCTTATCGTTATTCGAAATGTCCTTTAATGTGATTTAGGATCACGATGGTAAGCCACACCATCATGTGTGAACTGACGGGCATACTCACTGTGTAGGAATTTTCTCAAAGGACGGAGAGGAAATCCTCTCCACCCTTCACTCCTCCCTCAAAGTTCCTTCTGTAACCCACCTATTGATCTGTGGCTCTTGATTTGCTAAACAAGGGCTCTCCTGAGGTGGTCTGATCTGAGACTGAGGACCAAACTGCAAAGCCTCTTTTCAAACAAAGCCCAGTGAAATGCAAATACAAACAAGAGCCTTTACAGGGATCCCTTCAGTTTCACTTTTAAGCTCCTCAGCAGCAGTTTAGCCTCACGTGTGTCGCAGGGTGATACTTGATGTCACGAAGAAACTAATTTCCGTATAATCAGACACTCTGCGACTTTACTGTAATCTACAACCGAGACTGCATTCACTTTAAAATATAGAAAGCCTGTACACAATCAAGCAGTGAGAAAAATAATGCAATAACAGGTTTACAGGGTGTGAGTGACAGACCTGTGCGCTGAAGCATGTGCATCTATGCGCAGGCAACAGTTCTAAGATTCTTACGTTTAAAGATAATCTAAAGTACTTCTGAATCACCAAGACATGCCTACATGAAGTCACTGCAGGAAAACTTTATGAAGGGCCTGTTACACAAGTAAAGGAAAACCCCTCCAACTTAACAGCAAAGCGACTCAGCAAAGTGACGGTTTGTTGAATTTAGCAAGTAGCTGAGGGATAACATTGACATTTACATGCAACACGCCAGTCGAGCAGACACGTTAACCTGTTTTTCAGGGAAAAAGGATCATTTCAAGTACTTTATCTTATTTTGTGCAGTGGCTATGGATGCGATGTTTGCTGAAATTATAAAATAGATTGAATAGGGCTGCAACTAATCAGCTCTGATCATTATTTCCATTAACAATCGATTTATCATTTAGTCCATAAAATGTAAGAAAAATTGTAATAATTGTGCAACCAACAGTTTAAAACTCCAGAAACTAAAACTACTCAAAACAGCAACTTGTTCTGACAAGAAGTTGGATTCGACTAAATCTACAGGCCGTTATCCATCATACTGATCTAAAAGCAAACACATAACACACAGTACAACCTCTACAGAGCTGAAATACAAGTCCAACCAATAAATATACTGATACAGTGGCTCATTATCAATATTATCAATATCGAACGTGCCCCCGATATCCAGTATCAGCCAGGCTGCAGTGTTAAACCACATCCCATCATGCAGCATGTCTTTCAGTGCGGTGTAAACGGGAATGCATAGTGACTGGTGTGGGTTTACACAGTGATCTCACTGCTCTTTGTTAACAGATGTGATCCAGCGCTCCCACAGCTGTGCACTCAAAGCCACAAGAACGGCTGCAGCTGTTCTAACTGCTTCAGTTTACACACACACACACACACACACACATAAATACATACTTTGATTGGCGCTGACCTGTGATTGGCTGGGTATACATCGCGGAAGACATCATGAATATTCACAACACCTAGAGATCAACTTAAAGCAAAGAATACGTTTTAAAGGCTTGAATAAGTTTTATAACTGACCTGTTTTAACTGTTTATGAACCATTTTCAATCTCTTCTCAAACTTCAGCGTAAACTCTGACTGGAATGTGTCTGCTGATGATTCACTGATGCATCTAATCTATCAGGTTACATGTGCGCAGATGGCCGTGCATGTCCAGTCAGTCAGCCATTTTCTCTGGTTTCATTCAGAGCATGTTATATCCACGTCATTAAGCCAACACATTATTCATGGAGGAGGCATCCAGTCGCCTCTTTGCAGGATGCCACATAATGTTTAGTCTCATGGTGGAACATGGAGCTCCTTGTTTCTTCCCCTCATCACAAACTGATATGAGAAGGACGGCATAAACGCCGCTGTGCTCTCGCTGAAGCCATTAGGGGAACAACATGGATAGAGTTGCATAACTGGCTGAAAACAATATGATAACAAATCACGCTAATCACCGGAATTTTTGTTTTTAATTGCAGAAAAGAGGAGAAGATTTGGCTTTTAGCTCTGAATCCTGGAAGAGACGAAAAGGCCAGTTTAATCTATCAAGTCACACAAACACATTCAGCGTTTAGACAGGAACCTGTAAAGGCCAGCGTTCCTTCCTCTCCTCACTTCTGATTTATTATAATCACATTAATGCACACAGTGTTAGCCAGCGGTGTTTTACAGCTGCTGGTGATCATCGTCAAACATGTGTTCGGATAAGAACAAAAGAGACAGATGCAGAGTGTGTGACACACTGCTAGCCTGTGGTTTCATTGAGTGGAGGGCGGTCAGTTAGTCAGGGCTGTTCTTTACCTCCTTCTGAGGGCTCTACTGAACTTTCACTTGACTCGTCTGGCTGATTATCTCAGGGTCACATGAGGATTTAGAGCTTAGATCACAGCCGGGGAGCTGCTGGTTAGTCCATACCTTCCTCAGTTGGGAACTCAGTTTCTATACAGCACAGACTCAGTATTTTGTTGCGCAATTAAATGTCAGTAGAGCTGAAACAATTGGTCAGAGACATAAACAGATCATTAATAGGAAAGTAAAAGCGCCAAAACTTCTCTAATTCAAGCTTTTTATTCAAGGTGATGTGTTGATTTTCTTTGACATGTGTGGCTATAAAGTGAACATTTTTCAGTTTTGGACTGTTGATCAGACAGCACAAGCAATTTGATGGGTTCACTTTCGCCCTCAGGGAACTATAACGTCATTTATTTGCTATTTTTTGATCATTTATTGACCAGAGCTGTCCAAAGTAGGGACATCAATTTGGCTCGACAAGTGTTTCTGGCGTTAAAAAATAAATACATAATAATAATAATGATAATAATACTATTCTGGTGTTGTGTCAAAAATGTCTAAGTTTTATAACAGACATAACTTCTGAAGTTGGCATGCTAACCAGCTAGCCTGGAGCTAGCTTGAACCTCAAGAGGTGACAATCGGTTGGTAAAAACAAAAAAACACTCGCAGGGTGCTCTGAGCTCCCAGTCCGGGCAGAGACAGCTGATACAACCGCTAGCTGCATAGATAACTAGCTAAGAGCAACTACACAGCAGGTAGCGGTCGATCTAGTTGTTTGTGGCCAATTCTTACATATTGTACCTAACTTATTGGGATTTTAAAAAATGATCCTGTTTGGGCTATTAAACGTCAGAGACACCAATTTCAAGTCAACAACTCTCTTTTTGTCCAAACAGTTCAAAACCACAACATATTATGCTACGATCAAATATGGGAAAACATGAAAATCTTTCAATTAAAGCATCTTTGGTGCCTTCAGTTATCAAAATTTTGAATTTAAGATGCCTTCAGTAAATAAGAATTCTTTTTTTATGTGCAATGATGCTGTTTCGGTTCTCAAAAAGCATTTTTTGCACATGTGGGCAGAATTCATGTTGGAGCAGCTATCTGACAGATCAGCATGATAGTGAGCTGAATCTTCACTTTCCTCGTACTTATCCCGTCTTAAATCAGGCCAGTGTCACATTCAACAGCCATTTGCCAAACATATATTATATTTCATGACTCTCACTCTCTTTACACTTGTCAACTCTGACAGATGTAAAAGCACCTTTTTTTTCCGTGGGATGTGATGTCTTCACGAACAAAAGAATCCCTGTGAAAACTCCTTTTTTTTATGACAAATTCCAGCTGAGCATGACCACTCTATTCACCAAAACCATGAGCCGCCTGTGAACTGAAGTCAAAACACAAGCTAGATAAAATTCCTCAAGTTAAGCCTAATCTATGGGATCTTTGAGAAACCGTTAAATCCTGTTATCAGAGCTTCTCATCGTCGTTTCCCAACATGCTGCTACAGAGTCCTGCTAGCCGGAGTACAACACAGTAGCTCTTGCATGCAGCCTCAGCCTGGTCGCAGGCTTTGACACGCCAGCTCCTCTCTCCTCATTCTAACCCCCCTAACACTTTGTGTGGCAGGATGACCAGTCTCACTACACTGATGTCTGTTCTGTCCCCTCAGGGCTGCCCAGAGGAAACGGTTTACAGTGAGCATTGTAACGTCAGTAAAAATCCTCGAAATGCTGCAATGAGGAAACATTTTAATAGCCAAACACTCACTTTGGCACAAGCTGAAACCCTTCCCTGGATCACTTTTTGTACTGTTCTGTCTGAGATGTGTTACAGCTGAGCACAGGAAACATTAGTCCCCTCGGTGAAGTCAGTAATGTTCCTAAATCCCATGTGACAGGTAAAACTGTGAAGTCAGAATTCTCTTATCCCAGCTTCTTAAGTGTGAATATGTTCTGGTTTCTTTCCTCCTCTGTCACAGTAAACTGCATAACTTCTGGTTGTGGACAAAACAAGACATTTGAAGATGTCAACTTGGGCTTTGATCGACACCAAAAGACATTTTTTAACATTGTATAGACCAAGCAGCTAATCAATTAATTGAGAGAATAATCGATAGATTAATTGAAGATGGAAAAAAACACGAGATACACCTGCTTAGTCCTCACTGTGAAAGAACCTTTGAGCTTTACAGAGCACCGCACTTACCACCAGTAATAGGAACTGATTCTAACAGGAAAGCTGTTAATACATTAAAAACCTTTAAATATCGACCACCTATCTGAAACTACTTTTCATTGTTTATTAATCTATCACTTATCTCTTTTCTCCAACAGTCCAAAAACCAAAAGATGTTCAAATTACAGTTCAATAAAAGTGGGAAAAGTTGATCAGCTAAGCAGTTAATCGACCAACAGTTGCAACCATACCTCTCCTCCCTCGGTTTGACCTCACAGGCACATTTGCATCACAGTTATAACCATTGTTTATTCCCTTGTTGTCCGTAGGCTTATTCCCAGTTTATATTCAAAGCACCACGGGGAGACAGTAAACCTCCATTTACAACAAGAACAAAAACAAGCTTAAACTGACCAAAAACACTGTGGGCTTTGGTGGATACAGTAATTTCAATAGGTTGCCTTCATGCCTGACATCACAACCAGTGGATGGAAATGAGTTTATGACTCTTACACAGGTGGAGTCTTTAAATAAAGAACAGATATGTCCTGCTCTGGAAAAAGAAGTCATAACTTTAGACAGACAGAACTCAGGTGGAGGATTGTGAAAACTTCAGATTTACTTCTGACAGTTTTTTCCTCTGAACCTGTCCGCACAGGTGCTCTCATGACGGAGATGCGCTTCCGAACAGTAACCACAAACTGATTAAAGAGTATAAAGATTAAAAGTCTTCACTCACAGTCTTTTATCCGGGTTGAGCTGCCGGTGCATGGCCAGGGAGAACCCGAACAGGCTGCCCGGCTCCCCGTCCTTCCTGATGACATGACCGGTGTCCAGGTTGAAGGCGAGCACCAGAGTTGTCTCCAGAAAACAGGAATAAAATAAAAGTGCAGCAGGAGCGGCAGAGGGTCCTCCCTGCAGCGGCAGCATCGCAGCGCACCTGTCCAGATGTGTCCGGTTATAGTCCAAAGTTGAGAGCCCCTGACCCCGCTGCTGCTCTCCGCTCAGCCCGGTGCCGTGTGACTGAAGGTGGCCGGTGCGGCTGGGGGTCCCCGCCGGGCTGTGCGCCCCTGCTCCACAGCGCCCCCAGCGGTCACTCACAGGAACAGCACCGCACACGGGACGGTGCCTGGTGCACTAAAGGGACAATCAGTATTTTTTATTTTTTTTATTTTATGCACCATAAGATTTAAGGTGAATAATTAAAATTGATTAATAATTAAAAACAATATAAAGTGTAATTAAAGTCTAATTTGCTGTACAGCTGTAGAAACAAAAATAGAAAATGATGATAGTACATTCAATCAATCTTTATGTGGATAGTGCCAATTCGCAGCAAAAGATATCTCATGACACTTTCTAATCAGAGCAGCGATAAACATGAGAAAATCTGATCATCGTGACAAAAGAGCATGTGCTCTCTATTTACAAATTTAAGCTGCATGCAGCTTATTTCTCATTTGTAGGCGGGCTCACAGAGAGACAAGCTCACATTTGTTCTATATATGGTTTGATGAAATAAAGGCAATAGGTATAAAATACACCAGAATCTCAACATCATCAGCTCGAATCCTCTCTCAAATACATCCAACCTGAAAACGAGATTTTTTTTCTTATGCCAGTCTCAGAATTCCACGGAAACTAACGCTGCCTCATCCGTGCTTTGCTCCTCATCTTCTACTGCTGTTATAGCTCACAAATTAAGTGCATTTTTTTCTCCCGTGTATCTATCAACCAAGTTATTCCTGGTTCCCAGATAAGATACGTGTTATCACATAAGATTTATACTGCTGGCACAGAGGATAAAACAAACAAACTGCTCTCTGAATGCCAAAGTTACCAAGGCCAGAGATGATTGAGCAAAACAAGAACAGCTTTGACATAATTAAATACTACATTCATACCATACATGAAAATCTAAATCCATGAGCCGGTTTTCTCCTTTTCCCTCTAAATGACTTATTTAACAGGGCAAAACACAAATGATGCACAATGTGATCGGTATTCTTTAATTACGTTGTATACTTGAATGGACTGTGATCTTGGTTTTTCTGGCCTTATAGAAGAAGACACATGATAAAGCAAAGGAGCAAAGGTTGTTTTGCTATTTCAGGGGGAACAGATAAACAGCAAGTGTTGCAGTCAGCTGGACAAATAAACCTCCCAAATACGGCCAGACAAGGAGACAAGCTGCTGCAGGTCACTAAAAGGCTGAATTATCTTTGGAATAGTCCGAATTTCAGCCGCTATCAGGATTCGCTGGAAACATTCTAACTTGGCTGTATGACTTTAAATGGACAATACATTCTGGTTTGGGGGGTTGATCATCCATCCATGGAAAAATGAATCAAATATTAACAATGCTCTCATCAACAACACCTGCTAAGGAATATGTTCATGAATAAATAATCGCAATACAGAGAAGATTTTCTGTGACATTTCCTCAGGATACCCCAGCGCTCCATGTCAGGAGTTCATCTTTGTAGCTTTGATGATGTTTTGTTGGGAAAAAATGTAGAAATGATTTCATAAAGGGCTACAGTAAACCTTTTCAAGGATCTTTTTCATAGCTCCTGAAAAGCAGGCATTCAGGAGTTTTTTGAGGTTTCCTCCCACCGGCAGCAGTGATATGAGCCGGCAGCTTTGTTATCAACCCAACCTGCAGGAAACATAAAACAGCTTGATTGTATCGCCCGCTCACTCTCCTCAGTGTATCTGCTGGTGTGAAGTTTGAACCAGCCTGGGCAACAATCAAACGGCACAACACAACACAATGTGGGTATTGTTGTGGTTAGAAAAGCTCTCTACAAATCTGTGTGTGCGTGTTGGCAGGATGTGGCTGCGGGGGTGTATTAGGCTCTTAACCACATTCCTAATTGGAGCAAATGACTCAGGAGGTTCTAGTGTAAGATATGTGAATGGCATCTCTGTTGCTGAGGGCTCAGTCACAGATGCATCAAATGTTAACACATCACAGGCAGTTAACACATCAACGACTTGTTGTTGAGGGAAAGTGGCCAAGTACTTTAAATCAAGTTACCGCTGTACTTTTTGAAATTAAAATTTCATATAAAAATCACTTTATGAAATACATTATGTTAAATATTAGTCTAGTTTAGCCCTTTTGTCATGTCTCATCTGACTTGTTGACTTTTCTATTCTAAACTTTTTAGATGGTTTCGTGGTTCTCAAAGTGGGGACTCGTGAACCCCAGGGGTTTCTGAGAGGGTTCCAGGGAGTCCCCAGCATAAAGGGGATTAATCAGGTAACACAGTGACTGAACGTATGAGTATTTTGGTCATGGGGTTCATAAACCTACTGTAATTCTCATCAGATGGGGTGGTCTTGTATCAGTTTAGGGGTCCTTGACATGAACAAGTATGAGAATCACTGTTTTAAATAATAAATAACTGTTTAACTCCCAAGAAGATCAAATGATTCGCTTTTAAAGTCAAAGAATACTGAAAAGGCCTCGAACCCTCAGATTTGTTTTGTGATCTTTTTGAGGGGTCCGACCCCTTGTTGGGTGTCGCTAATCAGACTTCTCTGCATAAGTTAAACCATGTTCCACTGACAAATACACTCTGATTCATCAGATTTCATAATCAAATAATGTGAGATGTAATGACAGAAAATGTGCAGAACAAATTAACTTTTGATGCTTAGTTGATTATAATACTTCTGTGAATTTACTTTAAATTCATGACTTTAATTTGATGACTTCTACTTGTAATGGAGTGCTTTACAGTTTCTGGTGGTATTGGTACTTTAACTCAAGTAAAGATCTGAACCTGTTTTTGTCCACATACAGTGTTATCATCTCTGGTACCGGCTTATTAATGTAAAAAATCATTCTGCAACAAACCAACACTTAAAAATCAGAGTCACATTGATAAAGATGCAAATTAGCTCAGGCTATATATTATATAGGTTGAGCTCATTTGCAGTGCATTTATGATCATTTTCCCCGATGGGCGATTTTTGTTGATGACACAAAGCATGTTTCCACAGATGATCATATCATTTCTGTGATTAGATTTGATAAATCTGCAGAACAACAACATCAGGGTTTGCTCAGGTGTGTAACTGCCTTCACCTGGTTTCACCCGGCCACACAAGCACCACTTTCATGTCCACTTTTGCCTTGGGTGGTTGTGTAACTCGAGCTGTGAGAGGAGGCGAAGCTGCCCGGCCTCGTATTGTCTCAGGTCATTGGGAATGAAGAAACCGGAGAGACGATGAAGGTTGAGCAGGTGGACCCCTGCAGGTGACGAGGCCTTTCTTCACAGATTAGCTGCACTTTTGTACCAACAAAATGACAGTGACTTGAGAAAGATCTGTTTGGCCCCGAGGTCAAATCACTGATGACGGTATTGAGTTACATATAAGACCCAAGGCCCTCTTCTAATGCAACCCACGTTCATATTCCACAGGTTTGATGAGGCCAATTTAAAGCAACATTGTGTATTTTTTGTTTTATCTTAAAATAACAGCTTCAAAATAATGTTGATGGTACAATGTCTTGTACTAAACTGAAAAACTGTGGGGGTTACCAAATTGTACAAAATGTCAATTTCTACATAATGTTGCTTTAAGTTTCAATTGTGAAGACTGTTTAGATTCTGTTCAGATGTACATGGCTAATCATTGTCAGTACTTGGATTTCAATCATTTGCCACTTTTCGGCTTAACTAATTGGATTTTAGATGGTTTGAAACTCAAACTCTGGTGAGACAGAAGGAGCAGCTCCTCAAGTTTCACCACGATGAAGTCAACATAACAAAGACTGGAGGAAACCAAACCCAAAAGTTATCAGAGAGGCAAGGAAGCATGCCCCAAATGCACAGTTGGCGTGGGCACTGTGTGGTGTGCCAAGGCGTTAAACCCAACTAACAATGCAATGCAAACAGACGGATGTTGTTACTTTTAATTGAGGCCTTCTTAGGCCCAGCCTTAATGACATGGCATGTAAAATTGATTACATCTCATGTTGATTTAGGAATCCTGTGAGGATTTCTGGACAACTCATGCCATCTTTAGCAGTGCTAATAGCTGGATTTCACGGATTTGCCACCTTCATGCTGAAATGATCAAGTTTTAGAGGCTGTGAAACTCAAATCCTGGAGAGACAGAAGGACCAGCTCCTTAAGTTTCAGTGTAATGAAGTCAACATAGCAGAGACTGTTGGAGGAAACCAAACCCAAATGTTACTGGAGAGGCAAGGAAACATGCCCAAAATGCACAGCTGGTCAAGGCAATTCTGTATGTGCAAGACATACTACTGACCACAATGTAAAGTTGTAACAGATGCCGGCTGATGCTTTAAATATAGCACTTATCGCCAAAGTCTGTGCCAAATCCTACTAATAATTCATTTCTACAGCACACAGACGCCACAATTGACCACATGTCATGCTGATTTTTCTTAAATCTTAAATTATATTATGACTAATCTGACTCTGCAAACAAATCTGTGATTAAATGGTCTGTAATATGAATGAAATAAGGAGATTAAGGGAGGTAGCAGCTTCTGAGTCTCGAATTAATATCTTTGATTCAATCTGGGTAGTGACTGTATCCAAAACTACAGAAGAGAGACCTCTCAGTGTTTAGCCGTTGAGGTTCATGGATGCTGAGTGAATGCTGAGGTTGTGTCTGCATCAGTGGCTGTGTGAAGCTCGGCGTTAAATCATACTGTGTGAAAGTGCAAGCAGCTGATCCTGGTCCTGTTGTGACAGTGGCCTGGTCCTTTGTCGGGGGACCATCCACAGTAAATCTGCTCCACTCCCCTCTCACAAAGGGCTGCTTCCATTTATGGCTCCTGGGTGGGGGTGTGTGTGCCGCTGAATCAACAATGAGGGGAGCAGGACCTTGCAGACCTCTCTGAATTCTCTCTCAGGCAGGCCGTGCAGATGACACAGGGAATTCTGGGGATTCCTTTGTTATCCCTACAAAGTGCAGAGGCATTTTTGCCCCACAAGGAATTCCCTCCAGGATGTACAATCATGTCACAACAATCATGTTATACAGCAGGCAGGAAATGTACTTGAGTTGAAAGCATGTCTTTCAATTCTTTAATATCAGTGAAGGTTTTTTGTTTGTTTTTTTAACAAGCCAAAGAGGTTGCGGACATTTTCCAAACTGTTGGGGACCGTGCAAAGGGGCAGAAACTAACAATGATTGTCATTAATAACATTACAGCATGTTACAATAAGACATTCTATAACAATATACGACTAATCTTGTTAACACGTGAAATGTTCCATGCTTTGTAAAATGTTGTATCACGTTGGAACATAAAACGTTTAATAGGATATTTTTCATGCTACATTATCAGGATATAACATTAAACATTTAATGTTACAGCAATTTATGTTATCATATTATCACATCAAAATGTTTCACGTTTGACAATATGAATAGTATATTGTTATCATAAGAAAAGTCTTGTTTTAATGTGTTAAATTACATCACAAATGTTATAATGTGAATAACTGTCATGATTCTTGTTCTGCGTTTATGGTTTCCTGTTTTATTTTGTAATTTTGCCCTCATGTGTCACGTGTTGCTTTCATTTCCTCCTATTGTCTCATTTTCCCTCATGCTTTCTTGCTGTCCACACCTGCTCTGAATCTCCCTCTTTAGCCTTTCCCCTATTTCTGTCTTCAGATTTTCCAGCCCATCACCCCCTTCCCCGATTCTGGTGTTTACCTCACCTGTGTTGCTCCACCTCACACCCTCTGAACCTCATCCCCTCGATAGTTGTGTGTATATAGTCTTTGTGCTCGCTCTTGTCTTTGCTCAGTTCGTTCTTGTGTAACCACCCTGTGTTACTCACCTGTGTTATTTTTTGTTCCTGGCGTTATGTTTCTGCTTAGCTCACGTTATTACTGGTTTGAATTGAAGCTTTTGATTTGGACTCTGTTCTTGGTTTGAACCTCGTAATTAAGTGTTTTTACATTTCTTGGTTTTTGGATTATTTCAGTTTGAGTTACTTGAGCTTGCTTTATGTTTCTTAGTCCTGCCTGCCTCCTGTGCGTTTCTGCGTTAAGGTCCTCAACTTTTCACAAAGAGTTATAAATAATAATTGTTATAACAATAAACTTTTCATCTTATAACATGACATTTATTTTTCTGGCGTGGTACCGATAAGTTGCCTTACAATGACTCTTCATTATGATCATAAATGACAGAGAGGAGCTGCAAATTGTCACATTAAAGGAGCTGGAACCAGCAAATGTTGGAATATTTTGCATAAAAATCTAAACAGGTTTGAATGTATGTTTTCGTTCGATAGATTAATCGATAATCGACTTAATGTTGCTCTACAATGCAATCATTCACATTTTTAAAAAAAACATTACAATTAGGTAAAAGTATAATCATACAAAGACCGGTATGGACAGATCATTTTATGCCTTTCTATTTGAATGTAAAATATACTTTCTTAGTGAACTGTAGTGAAATTAGGCATTTAGCTGTAATCTTTAACACTTATCATCCCATTGTGGAGCATCGCGCATTAACTTCACATCTGTTATTGGCTCCAAACTGAACACTTCCTTCCAATTGTTATTGTCTTGCCTGCGCTCGTCATTAAAGCCTTTGTTGTTAAAAATAACCTCTCTCCAGGGGAAAAGCCGCCATGACTAATTCTTAGGAAACACATGCTCCATCATGAACACCACGCTGAGGGTTTCCAACTCCACTTATGTCCGGAGCCATGAAGCACACGCTCAACCTTTCAGACGGCGAGGTCAAGAAACAATTGGTCAATCATTTCCATGTTTGGGAGCGTGTTTTATTTGCTGACTCAGTGTCTTGGGCTTAAAAACATTCTGGATAAAACCCCCACAGTTGCTTTAGTTTGTTTGGAAGCATTTCATGGAGGTGTTTAAACTCTTAAGCCAAAGCTGAAGAACTTTCAGTAATGTGATTCAACTAGAAGGGTAAGTTGCCAAGGTGATGAATGCTCCAATAGACCCAGCAGGAGGCCAGAGGAAAGAATCCATCGAGAGCCAAATCACTTGACTGAGCTAGAAACCTGCCTGCATTACACACAACAGGGCCATTACAACCCCGTTGAGTACAGGACATTACAATAAACAAACTTACGTCCATTTATCATACCCAGGTACACTGACATACTGTTATGTGTCATCAAGTATACTGTGTATTAATTCAAAAATGAGATACTACTCTTATACTTGAGTACCTTCATTAAAAAGCAGGAAGCAGAATTTTGAGGGTTTAAGATGATGTTTTGCTCATTCACTCTCACAAAGTAAAAATCTCAAAATTGGTCAGCATCACCAAGCAACTGCTGTGTCATCTAATCAAGATGGTGGCCACACAGAGACCATACAGAGGAAGAGCAAGCAAGGGTTTAATAGTGACAACCAAAAGCTGTGTAAGACTGAGAAGGAAGTATAACCTTTGTCTCTGTTGTAGTGCGTGTGCAAGGTCAAATTGTTGCCAACTTCTGTTAGCTTTCATACTAAGATCATTAATACAGCATTATCATTGTTCTACACACAATTGATTATGGGGGAAAACGCACTACAATCTGATCTCCTCAGGTTTGTTTAGGATGTCAGACTCTATGTCCTGAAATCAATAGCAGTTTGAATTGAATGAGTTAATAATCGGTGGAACATCCGTTCTCGGTGTGAAGAGCTGTCCTCCCCCTCTGGCTGCACTCCTGTATTTCCATTATATTGTAACTTTGGCAGTGGACAGTGCCATTGTCATTGTAAACAGACAGTAGAAACTGTGTGGTGATATTGAAAAGATCTGAGTTTTTGTTTGCCTTTTGAGCTTCTGCAACACAAAAACCAAGATAACAGATGCTGAGGATCAATAACTCCACTGAATGTCAGGGTCGTTATCTTTCACAACGACTTCCTGTTTTGTGCACTTTGATTCCTCAAGACAAAATGTCAATATCAGCCGCTGTTGTCAATTCATGAGCACTCCACACAACCTTATAATGGGAACAGAGAGGCTGACGTCATGCACAGGCTGTAATCCCACATTGAGTGAAACAGGCTACCTCATAATTATATGGACTGTGTTATACACTGTATATAGCAAAATGTCTTTAAAATAAGTATGAACTTCTTCTTTCTTTGCTTGTTCGCTGACTTGATTCAATACCTTGTGTTCTCTGTTCATACTCACACACATCCTGGCTTTCTTACATCAGTTACTTGTTTGAACTGATCTTAAGATTTTATTGATAACTCACAAAGGCCTGAGAGTTTTTTTACAGATCTTTTATGACCCCATGTCCTTTTTCCGCTCCCTGAGATCCTCGGATACATCATTCTTTGTGGTTTCAAGGTCTAGTTTAACACACAAAGGTGACAGAACCTTTGCAGTCAGGGCTTCTAGATGGCAGCAGCAAATGACCTGCCTGAGGAGATCAAGGCTGTGAACTCAGTCTTGTCTTTTAAATCACTTTTGAAAAGCCACTTTTGTAAAGTCACAATAGATTCACTAAATTGAATCTATTCGTCTCAGGGTTTATTACTTCTATCTATTCATATTTATAAATATTATACACACTAAATTTGTACATACGATACTACAGTGTATATCATAGTATACTTATGTATGGTATTTATGTGCATTTTACATTATGTACAGATTACGACCCATTAAATGATACTTTAATTGTGTAGTTATCATTTATATGTGTAATGGTGTGCTTATCTTTTATATAATTATAGTATTACAACATTATAAATGTTCATACTTTTTACTTCCTGTTTATCAGTTTTACTGTATGCAGCTTTATCTTTCATCACTTTTATTTTTTCTGCTTCCAACTCTTTTTAATTAACAAATAATTTAATTTCAACAGCACAAAATCAATTTTAGTTAACCTGGCATGGTACTGTCAATTTACTGGATGGATGGATGGATACTGTGGAATAGAAGAAGAAAACCAACACCAAGCACTACTCGCACTTCTCTCTCCTTTTATTAAATGTAATTTACCACACTGTTCTGACTACATCTTTGCAAAAGAGGATGTGAAAGAGCGTCTCGCGACTGACTTAGCCAAACATAAATTATTATAGGCTAATGCTTTTTGCCTGCTATGCGAGTGTTGTGGTTTTAACACCTGTTCAAGACAGAGTCTTTTGCTACAAGTGAATGAAATGTGCTCGGGAAACTAGAGGTATGATGCATGTTCTATCTTTGAAAATGGAAATGAAACGTTTTTTGTAAATGAAAGCATAAAAAGCATGACAGCTTTGCTTTTAGCTCCGACTTGACATCTTGATTCAGTCTGACTTTTGTTTTTTCCTGAATTGAAAAGAGGCTGTAGAACATTAGTAATACTGGGTTGTATATTGTACATGCCAACTTAAGTTCTTTTGTTGTGTTCTCTCTCAAAGGTCGTCTTGCCAGACCTCCAAGGTAAGAACCCATAGTCCCTGTGATATGGTGACAGTAGATTATTCCTTTTTTTTTTTTTTTAAATCAAAATATTTGAAATTTGCTAAAGCCAGATCCTGGAACAGTGTGAAAGTTAAAGCTGTGAGAATGTTGTGATTTTTTACTGTTAAAGTCATGTAGTGTGTTGTAGGGGTTGAGAACTCGAGTTCATGACTGAAACTCACTTTGATTCATATGTGATATAACATATTGGTGATTTCACACTGGTAGCGATCGATGCGTTAATGGTAGAATTAGAGGTTCGGCCCAAAATGGGTCCTGACAGAACCTGAGAATCCCTCAAGGACAGAGTGGGGCTCCTTCAGGAGTTGATTTTATTAAAAAAAATCACTCTGAGGTATTTCAAGTCTCACACCAGCTATACACACACATATTTCGTTGTTCACTGGATGGTTACATGAGTAACATTAATACATCCTGAAATAAGTGTTACAATTATGTGATTAGAAAACCAGGCTGGGAGTTTCCCTAATAAGCAACTTGCATGTAGATTGTTTAGGGAGTTCTTCAGCCCTGGTTAAGAAGTGTTGGACCGGTCATTTCATTAATCTAATCAGACATTGTACTTATGATACATACTACAGTGTATATCATAATATACTTATCATAAGTACATATTATATGTATGGTATGTATGTACTAACATGTTGAACTCAGAGTGATTAATCAAACCAAACAAACCGTACGCAGTGCTCATTTTAAGGTCACTATTAATCATGAGTGGCAACTTGCCAACTTCCTCAAGCACTGAAGCGATATTAAATAATGGATGACCATTTTAATAAGGATTAGGCTAAATTATTGATAGCTGAGGAAAAAACTGGCTAATTTTGTCAGTTTTTAAACTGAGAAAAGACAAAGATTAGACAATATGAACTGGAAGAAAAGATGCTGAATACATATGTAAAGCTGTCTGACTGGTGTGCTGAGGCCAGGTCAGGAGAAGCTCCTGTAAAAATGTGATTTTGGAACACATGATAAGACTCGCTCACATCTGTGTCCTGTCACTGGGCATCATTTTCATGTCGCTGAGCACTGGGAAGATCCACAATAGCAGCTGCTCTGCAACAGAAGAGAAAACATCCAAATTATAATCAACCAACTGGGCGTGACCATCAAGTAGCTAAATCAACCATCTATTTCATGACAGGCTAAAAGAAAAGATATGATAAGAACGATGTAACTGGAGCCTGTTCTGTTATGAATGCTTTGGCACATCCTGATGTTGACTACGAAGTCTGAGATTGTGGAAGTATGCTGTGAAATCCTCCCTGACCTGACCATCTAAAAATCTGATGACTTGTGCATTCTCTAGAGGAACCTCCTTCATTTTCCAAACGACTTTGAAGCTTTTCTTGAGAAGTATCCGACTATTCTATCCTCTAGCATCACTGAACTGCCAGAAGAAAACAGACTGGATCACAGCGACTGCACAAGTACTGTGCATAAATGTATGTTTTGGGAAAAGACTCCTCTCCAAGGAGTCAAAGAAAACCAACTTGGACAAACAATCCCGAGAAGAAGAGTTCGAAAACTGATTTGCAACTGGGTTGTAGTTGAACGAAACATACTTTCACACTTTCAAAGTTCACCGACTATCAGACGACCTCATCAACTGAGCCTTGATGAAAAGAATCCTGCATAGAGAAGATAATTGCTCACATGACTTCCATTTAGAACGATGAGAATGATTAATTAGACAGTTTTTTTCAGCCTCTACGTGACTCTGACTGGACAATTTTCGCTCACCCCGGCTATGATAACGGGCAGCTGAATACAGAGACTGTGCTCCACTAATGAGCAGTGACACGCAACCCCATTGGCAGAGGGTGGGAGGGGTTTGCTTCCCTTTCAGGAGAACAATGGACAGATAGAAGCCTCCCTGGACTGGATCGAGGGGTCCTTGTGCACAGTCACCACAGATAACCCATCATGAAAAGGGGCAGAATAAAGGAAAATAACAACATGCTGTGAAATTGATAAAAATGAATACATATATACTGAAAGAGAACAACAACTGCATAAAAGCCTTTCCCAGGCTAAAGAAATTTAAAGAGGCATTCCACCAATTTTACTCATGAAGATTATTAGGAAGGACTGTGATGTATGATGTCATAATATGTATGATTCTTTCTGAGGTTCTGGAGGAGTTTTCTTAAGTCTGAGAAGATTACTGGTGACCTCATCCAGGTATGTCTGCTCGGCACTGACAAACCCAAATTTATGGCTAAATTTAAAGCCTGTGTTATTAACTGGGTGCATTTAGTTTGAAATATGTGGCTGCTTACCAGACAGGGAAGGTGAAAGACCTTGTCAGACTGCATTGTGGAAATTGTAGGATCCAACATTTTTGGAACATAGCCCATTCTAGGAACTAAAAGTCAAGATGTGCTTATAAATATATAAACGTTTTATAAGTGATGTGTTTTTTGTTTGTTACATTTATTTCACTGAATATCATTAATTATGTTACAAATTCACCTCTTTGTCATGCTTTCTGAACAGGTTAGATAAATGATCACTAATATCAGTAATAACAGGGGCGCCGCCAGGGATTTTGGGCCCCATGAAAAAAAATCTAGTTGGGCCTTGTATAGGTTGCCCATGTCTCAAAGGGCCCCCTGTCAGTGCTGGGCCCTTGGAATCGTCCTAACCTTTCCCCCCCTGGCGGCACCCCTGACTAATAATGATACTATTATACAGATACTAATACCTTGGCTCTGCAGGTAGCACTTCTATCTGCTATCCTATCTTGACTGAAAAAAAAAAACCTGACTTGACTTGGGAACTGATCTGCATTAACAAAGGACTTGACTCTACTTGATCTGCCAAAGAAAAATGACATGGGACTTGCTTGAGAGACTTAGAAATAGTAAAAAAGCAGTGTGACAATTCGCAGGTCAGTCTAAACATGCACTGATGCATAAAGTCCATCCCGGTTGCGTCAATAAAAGGAACTATGCTGCCATCTTGTGGCGATGAACACAGGCGCCTCAACAACTCTGTGAACACATGAAGTTCCTCACTCCCATGGGACCTAAACGCATCACGACGCGGAACAACCAACACTTGGGACTCCATGTGAAGTTCTGGTGGGCCGCAGTGGGGGTTTGTTAACAAGGCGGTTCAGCTGGTTGATGTGCACCAAATGCTGACAAAAGGAAAAGCAACAGGAAAAGGGGTTATAAGTCTGGTTCCAAGCACATGAGGGCGCTGTAGCTACTTCCTACAGTCACCTCTCTGCATCAATCACAGGATTTGATTTTGTAACAACACTTTTGAATGCCCCTTTGGCCGACCTTTCATTCCACTGCGTGATTTTAACTCGTCTTGAAAGTGTGACCTCGTTTTTGGGGGGCCAAAAATGTGACCGAGAATAAGAAATGGTTCCATCAACACGAGCACAGTGCAGAAAAAAAAGACATACATCTGCCATATTGACAAGCGTAAAATTCACATGTAGAGGGCAAACCGCCAATTTAATGGTGCATTTATCTGATGTGTGGTACATCCATGTGCTGATGTCACATTATCGTCTTCGGCACGGAGATGAAATACTCGATCTGTGTAAGAACAGACGTGTCGGGCCTGCAGGTTCGGTCACGGTACCTTTTCTCTGACTCTTCAGAGATGCTTTGATGGAAAACTCTCAGCAGACGACCGGGACAGACGGACCTGAACAAATAATAGAGGGTGGACGCGGTGGGGAGTAGTCAGTCGTGCAGCCCTTACTCATTGGTTGCCTCAGACACAGTAGCTCTCCCTCTCGCTCTCTCATAAATGCGCTCCCACCACCGACCGTAGCAGATAATCACAGGCCACTGTGAGAGGGACACACCTTCCGCTTATTTTGCCACAGTTTACACGGGGATGCTTTTCGATTCGCGCAAAGGTATCATCAGTCCAAGATTCGAGTCGTGTTTTCAGCTCGCGGTGTCGCAATTTGGCGTTTTTTTGCGCGCAAGGCTGTGCGAGATCGCTCCGCTCCAACTCGAAGATGACCGGGGTTTTTGAGAACTTAAATACTGATATGCATTCGAACCAGATTACCTCCAGCAGTTACCACAGCTTGCACAAATCGCAGGAGTCCCCGACTCTTCCGGTGTCCACGGCGACAGACAGCAGCTACTACAACAGCCAACAGCCGGGCCACTGCGCCGGGTCTCCGTTCGGCCAGCTCGGCTCGTACCAGTACCACAGCGGCGCCACGAGCACTGTGCCATACAACGCCAAGTCCTACGACCTAGGTTTCAACTCCTCTTATGGAGCATACAGCTCCTACGGCTCCAACTCCTCTCCTACTCCAGCAGAGACAGGTAAGGAAACTTTTTAATTAGTTGTTGTAATATACATTTAAATCTCATTTCATGCTTTTCTTTTTGTTTTTTTGCTTTTTTTTTGTTTGGGATCAAACTCCAAAACCTGGTTGTGACATGAGAGACAAGCTGAATCATGCGTAACACATAATTGACAGGATAATTATTATGTGGTCTGAATTATGAGGCACGTGCACGGATGCGCGCAACATATTAATAGCACACGTTGAATTGCTTTTAAACACAACTGTCAAGGAAGCACACTCTGACAATTTGATTTGTGTGTTGTTTAATTCAGAATTACATGATAAAGGTTGATAATACAAAATGAATTGTGAAAAACACAAAACTGACCCCTGCGTAAAATGCGTAATAGATTCTGGCAGATATAAAATGCAGTATTGTTCATGTCTAACATCTCTTGCGTTTGAATGTGCCCTCAGAGAAAGAAGAGAGCGAGCCAGAAATCCGGATGGTTAATGGAAAACCAAAGAAGGTCAGGAAACCTCGAACCATTTACTCCAGCTTCCAACTGGCTGCACTTCAACGGAGGTTTCAGAAAACGCAGTATCTGGCTCTACCAGAACGGGCCGAGCTGGCAGCCTCGCTGGGCCTTACGCAAACACAGGTGGGTGCATCTAAGACTTGGGTGTCAAATATGCACTTTATGTCAAATGTGGGAAGAAATTTAAACCGTCAAACGGCGTGAGTGTTGGTTAGTAAATTTAATTGCATCTCCATTTCTTTCTCAGGTCAAAATCTGGTTCCAGAACCGCCGCTCCAAGTTCAAGAAGTTGTGGAAAAGTGGAGAAATCCCCCCAGAGCAACACGTTGCGTCCAGCGAGTCTCCCCCCTGCACGTCTCCGCCAACTACTGCCTGGGACTTTCCACAGACTCAAAGAATGAACAGTGTCAACCCCAGTTTACCTCAGAGCAGCAGCCCTCCCAACACGACTGCGCCTTCATCGTTTTTGGCGAACTACTCCTGGTACTCAACAACGAACTCTGCGACGCATCTGCAGCCTCTGGTCCAGCATCACCACAACGCCGCCATAAGTGCTGGGACGATATTCTGAAACAAAAAACAAACTACAACAAAAAAAAGATCGGGTTAAAATCGGACAATACTGGTGAATAAAGAGAAAAAAAAAAGAAAAAGAAAAATGCCAATACCTTCATTTTACAGACCTCGTGTGTGCGCCATGCGAACTTTACGCGCAAGAAGTTAATCGGAGCCAGACAGGTTCATGGACCTTGCCGGTTTTTCGCGCTGGTAAAATGGTAGACACAGATTTCTACAGTTATTTTTGTATTTATTTATTTTGTTTATGTCGAGGGGAAGAATGAACCACTATTACCCAAAGCAATCACAGCCTGGGCGCAAGCCTACTTTTACGCGGACGTCACTTTTTTGCCATTCCTGCGAAATAAAACAATTGACCCGCAGGACAACCTGTCACAGATGTAGCACAAAGTTAACTGTATCGTGCCTTTTTCAATATGACCTCATTTTGTTGTGCGATCAAAACAGCTTACCTTTTCATCCATTCCATGTTCATTAGTTGATTTGAATAGACTGGGGGGTAAGTGTCTGAATCCACGTTTGTAAATATTTTACCACATCTTTTTGATATCTCATGTCGCTTCGACTCTTTTTTATGTTATCGGTGCAAATCCATTAATTATCCACCGTAAGCTACTGATTGTCCTACCCTCGGATTTACTTGTATCACACCTAACTGTATTTTTGTCTTATTTATTTTAGCAGTGTTTCATATATGGCCAGACGTTATTTAAATAAAAATGTTTTCTGTGCAAATGCAACTCTCTTTTTCTTTCCTAACAGCCATTTATTTACGACTGTGGACATATATATGTCATTGTCTTATTCCTTTTACAACATACGTTTATATGTACAAAATAATGCCTGAATTCAATTGATAGCTTATTTATTTTATTTTTTAAGAGCACACGATGAGGCTTGGTGAATGCTGCATTATTGTTATTATTTTTATTTTCATTTAAACGGCTACTTTTAAAAGGACGTAGCATAGCTTAATATTAGCTTAAAATGTAAACAGTGGGGGAAACCCCATGGTGTCTTATAATGGGCTCAGACAGCTACAGACATGCTACAGTTGTTTATTTGTATTTATTTAAACTATAATCACTTGTGTATTGGTTGTGAAAGGCTGAAAATGTTGGGTTTTTTTAAAGCAACAACAACAACAAAAAAACAGGATTTATGCAAACTTGTAGGCTAGCTAACACAATTATTAGCCTATAACTTAGCTTAATACGCTAACTTCTAGTCGCGTTGCTTAGCAACCATGTTAATAACAACCAGCTAACTTTAGCTTGAAGTTTGGACGTTTGGGAGTTAAGCTAACTGGACACTTACTTTCGAGGTTATACAACGTTACACTGAGTAAAATATATTTCTTATTAAAGAATATGTTTTTTGTGATTATAACGGTGCTACAATAAGCGGAAAGGACTTTTAATATAATCCCTCAGCCGTCTCGGCTCCGTCAGCAGATGATTAGCCGAACTGGGGCTCACTCAGGCAGGCAGGCAGGCAGGCAGGCAGGCAGAGGGAGAGGCCCGGGGCGCAGGCTCAGCGGAGGAGGGAGTCGACACAACAACACGCCTTGGCATGCGAGAGAGGGGAAGAAAATGAGGGTATGTGGCCATACGAACCGAGCACAAGCTCCCTCAGACTCAGTGGAGTCAGAGAGCTGCTCACCAGACGTTTTATGAACTCAGCCTAACAAGAGGGAAAGAGAGGAACTAGGACAGCCCGGAGCGAAAACATCATGGAAACATTTCTCACGTCTCACAAGTGAAGCCTGTGATCTCTGAAGACGAGCAGATTGACCTACATTGTGTTTGTGGCTCATGCAGGGCCTGTAGGCTACTTGGAAAAAACACAGGCACACGTCCAAAAAAGCTAAATGTAGGCTAATGCTGCCAGGAATTTTATTTTAGTTAATTCAGCTATTGTAGGAGGCTATTTTAACTCCGATAGAACGAGTGGGGGGAGCTTATCATTATTAATACACGTCCCCATCACTTAGCTACTTCTCATTCATGATCCACACTGTCTATCCCACACGCTTCCCTTCAAACGACCACGGGCCACAGAGTGGGATCGTTTCCTTCTACATAATTAGGACTGTAGCTTGTCAGCGGTTGCCTGTATCTCCATGATGGAGCTGACAGTACCAGATCCCAGGCATGCATGCGTGCAGCAGGTCCAGCAGCCTATAACATCTACATGCACGCAGCCACATTTTACATCAACGTGCATAATTTGTAGATTTAATTGTCTGTATTGTTATTGCAGGGAGATTGCATGCATGACCACTGCACCATGAAGTAACACCACGTTCACTCGTGTGAACTAGTCAGCACAGATCTTTGAGTAACACTTCAGTAAACTAGCCTATTCTAGAAGATCTATTGATTTACAACACAAGAACAATCGTTTTAAAAATGGATTCCCTGGGTGTTCTGTATCTCCCACCGCCACTGTGGTTTGTACTTGCAGCAATCTTTCCTAGGCAACTTGTAAATGCCATACCCCTTTATCCTAATTTATACCCTGATCTGTAATTTCATCCACATTTGCTCTGGTTTGAGCATTCTGGCTTTCAAAACTGAAAGCCTGCAATTACTATATAATTCTTCGCAATTTCAGATGTCCTAATATGGGGTGTTATTTTTTACACAAGACAATTTCCACGCTATTTCAAGCATCAACATTGTCAAAGTCGCATGTACATAATAAATGGGAATATCAATGCATAGTTTTTTAGCCTCACATCTTGACTCGACGATAATTATATCCGTGTGGGAGCTCCTACGCGGAATTAGCCCTTTCTGAATTGCACGGTAACTGCTGCTTTAAATTTAAAAAAAAAAAAAAAAAAAATTACTCATAATTTCCCCCCAAAGATTACCAAGATCTCGAGTGCACAATGTCATCAGCGTAATGAGGAGTAAACATTTATGCTAATAATCTACATTTTTTCCCCCATCAGCTATAAAGAGGGGGAAATAAAGCAGACATTTTTCAGTCATATTCTGAACTCTGTCTGCTGCTATAGCTTAGACCAACACATGGGACACATTTTGTGGGATTTAAGCGCTCGTTCCTTTTTTTTTTCCAATGGTGTCTTTGCTGCAGGAGGATGCTGCTGCTGCTGCTGCTCACATCTGCCTCCATGCTGATTTTCTGACAAGCCTGAGAGGGAGCTTCCTTTGTAAAGCCGAGAGGTGCGTATTTAAATTTTTATTCATTATATATATATTTTTTAAAACATATTCATTAAATGTTGCTTGACGAGCGAATGCATTTTTTTTTCTCCCCCAGATGATTAAAAACAGGAAGCTCGATTTATTTATTTTTTTTCCTTACAGGCATAATTTATCCCCCCCTCCTCGCAATTTATTTATTTATTTTTATTGTCATTCATATCGGTGAATGCTTTCTGGGTTCTTTGATGCTATTCTACAGACATATTTCAAAAATCTTGGAAGTCTGCTGTGTATTTCGTGTGCAACCAAAGGAGCTGCTTTTGTGCAAAAATAAAAAAACAAAAAAAGAAAGAAGAAGAAGAAGAAGAAGAAGAAGAAGAAGAAGAAAGTCCTGTAGCTGAGAGAGAGAAAAAAGGCTGCTCGCACCGAGGGGAGGAAACGTAACGAAGAGGGGAGACACACAAGTTGTTCTCTAATTCAGTCGCGGGCTGCTCTCATTACTCTTACATTGTGCTCGGGCTAATTCTGAAGCCTCTCCGCATTGACAACTCCGTGATGTACACCTGCAAGCAATTTGCCAGCCTTATACATAGGCTAAAGTCTGAAGGGAACGGTGACGAAATGGCAGCTCACCTATTTCGCCAATTTTTTTTTTCTCTCTCTCTATCTCGCAGCGCATTTTCTTTCAGAGCACTATCTCTTTTGTCAGGCGCAGAAAGATCCCTCCTTGCGACAAAAAAAATGCTTATAATTACCTCAGAGATGGGAAACTGCATTAGAATAAATAAGGGGCGAAATTACTGTAATTATGGTGGGGTTTGATGGGCTCAGCTCGTATAATCAAGGGGAGAATACAGCGAAATAACACTGACCCTCTTGGATGTGCAGCTGCGCCTTTTCTAGGACTAGGTAGGCAGATTTATGTTCACTCCAGCAGCAGCAGCACAATTCATATTCTTTTTTTAATGGTATCGAAATATACATAGGCCTGCTCTACTTTACAGAGGACTGCATACGTTTGGAGGTTTTGCATTACAATTACAATGGGGACAAGAAGATGTTACACAAGGTGCAGACAATATAGATAAACAAGGACAAAGATTGTTTTTCGTTTTATTCCTCGAGGCTGATTAGTGAATTTGAAGTGTCAGTCTGTTAGTATAATAATAATATTAATAACAATAATAATAATAATAATAATAATAATAATAATAATAATAATAATAATGATAATGCATTGTCATAGTTTCAAGCGATTATTTTTGATACAATTCAAAATAAATGTATTTTTTATTATGATGTTAAAAATGCTTCTCTGGACTCCTGTCCTCTTAAAAAGGATGCTGTGCAGACGCACAAATTGCATCAAATTTGTCATTATAACTGCAAACATTAATATATTCATGGAGACGTTGCAGCTGCAGGAGAGCTGGAAGTTCAAATTAATTTCCGTTTACATTTTTTTTTATTATTTATATTATTTATAATTATTATATTATTATTTATTTATTATTTTTTTCGTGCATTTCAGGAAATACATTTTGTTTGCATGATTATTATCATTATTATTTGCTTGAATTAGTGATTTGTTATCCTGTGTAACTAGCCCAGCGTTAACGGTGTCCGCGCGGACAGGTAAATCCACCTGTGTGTGTCAACGGCTGCTTAGTTTATTTTTATGGCATTTTCCTTGAAATAAATGACAATAGAATTAAATAAAGACTATTCGTAGGAGGAAGATAAATGTAAGCAAAAAAAAAAAACGACGCTCTATAAAATTTTGTTTCTCAGCACAATAGCCGCGTTTCAACACGTTTTAACAGACAAGAACCCCTGAAAAGGCTCACTGCGAGCTCGCGCGAAATGAATAAAGTGTGAAGAAGGCCTTTGAACTCTTCACTCTCACTGATCTCTGTAATCCGCCCTGTGTCCCCCGCGCTCATCCACTCCTTTCTGCAGCACCTGCCTCTGGCGCAATTATTCACTTAACACACGCAACTGATCGCTCTCATTCACTGCCGAAAAACGGGGGATTGTCGGGAGACAAATGGAAGGAAGATTATCTTTAAGGAAAGCTGAAAAGGAATAAGCGGTGTTGTTGAATGAACCCGGGGGTCTCCCGCGCGGCGAGCGCCTCAATCACATGCGCGTCGGACAAAGGAGTCGGTGGTTTTCTGCCGTCTTTCTTTTTTTACGCGTGTTCATTTCTTGCGTTTCCACCATTCATCGCGCTGACCCGCGTCTAAAGATATGTTCGTGTAGATGCATCTCTTTTTTTTTCTTTCCCCCTCGCCGCAGCGTCAGATTTCTTCCCTCCAGAGGTCTGACAACATCTGCAACCGAACGCTAAACACGACCATAAATCTAAACGACTAGCCTTTTCGCAGCGCACACGGTGTCTGCTACAATAACCAACATGATACTGCTTTGTGTCAGCTCGCATTAAACCTGCACCATGCTGAAGCCTTTTCTTTTCACATGAGAGGAGGGTGGAGGTGGAGGTGGAGGAGAGGGAGGGTGAGGAGGAGGAGGAGGAGGGTGGAGGAGGTGATGGTGATGGGGGTATTTGAATCAGACACCTTTTTCCTTGACATAATTTAAATCATCATTTTTTTTACTGCTTTTGAAACTTTGCACAGTCTGTACACAAACTTCAGAAACAGATCAATAAATTAAAGTGATCGATACAAAACTAAATATCTTCTATGTTGACTAAAACACATCTCGACGAATACAGAAAGCCTAAAACCCTGTTTCACAGCGTATCCAGTACAGCACGAAAAACAAATCCGAAAATTATGTACAAAATACAGTGACAAAGGAGCTGCTCACCCTCGCGATAGTTCTCTTCTTCTTCTTTTTTTTTTTATGA
>CAEMYA010000089.1:2225623-2282616 GCA_903131615.1 Diplodus sargus
GGTTTTTTTTTTTTTTTTTCAGAGCAACCTCCCACATGTACGGCCGGTGACCCCTCAGGCCCCTGCAATCTGAAATAAATCTTTCCAGACAAGCCGAGCGACATTACAGCCTTGCAGCTCAAATACTTGTATCACACTCAAATGATGAGTCTCTGTCACACACCATGTCATCAGCTTCACTCCAACCCCCCAATAACTTCCGTCCCATTGAGCAGCCTCGTGTGTTACGGGGCCAAGACAGCCAGAGACCCCCTGGTCCTACCTGATTGTGCCTCCTGTAACATGGAGAAGCAGCTTGGTCCCACCGCCAGCCTATACTCAGCCTCGCTTTTTTTTTTTTTGTGAAGCAGTGCACGAATACACACACACACATACGCACAAACCACCAATCTCAATGCAGTGCACCCCACTGTGCACTTCCTGACAGCCTCCAGAAATGTTTTCAAGTTGTCAAGTCCCTGCAGTAATAGTCCGGGGAGCAGAGAATACAACAAAACAATAATCATATGATCATAAATTTAGACTTTAAGACTGTGAGAATAAAACTGTTTGGGTTGCTTTTTTCAGGCTCTTTCATTTGCTGTTTTCACATTGAAATCTGGCATCTGAGTTAGTTATTATTATTTGGACACTGAAACAAATTGGCTCCCTAAATCTAAAGTTATTCTTCGAGCTGCAGCAGCTGCGGTGAGATCCGAGGATAAATATATTTTTACAAACAGAATTGTTTAGCTTGACAGTGGTGAGGCACTGCATGAAAATTACTGGGAAGAGTCGGTGGAATGAAAAAACACTGATACCTCCACATTTGTATGTATCATAGGCCAACTTACCATTTGCACAAAATGAGAAGGCAGCCAAGCCCGTGACCACAGTTCAAGACTGTGTTTCACCATCTGTAAGCATGTAATCACTGGATACTTTTAATGAGACCTTGGAACATTTACTACCATGTTTGTGTCCACCAAAACAGGCATTTTAAGCCAAAACCTGATGTTTTTCTAACATTAACCAAATGTTGTTTTTGCCTCAACCTAACTAGACCATAAGCACGACGTGGCCAACATTCACTCTGGTGACTGGACTGAGAGGTTAAGGTCAAATCTCTTTTCTTGAAGTTGTCAGCAGGGAAATCAGACTTTCATGGGAGAGCAGAACAAAAACTTTTTCTCACATATCTACGTAATCAACTGCTAAAAACAGTGATAAAAAAACGGCTTACGACAAAGGTCTAGTGTGTAGGACTTAAGGGATCTATTGGTAGTATTATAATATAATATTCATAATCATGTTTTCATTAGTGTAACATCACCCGAAACTAAGAATTGTATTCTTACCTCAGAATGAACCTTTGTATCTACAGAAAGAGCAGATCCACTTCTCATCCACAGAGTCCGCCATGTTTCTACAGCAGCCCAGGATGGACAAACAAAACACTAGCTCTGCAGAAGGCCTTTTACATTTTTCCTGCTGGCAATGTTGGGAAGAGTGAAACGAGGGGTGTTCAGTTGGTTGGATTAACCACTCATTTGCAGATTATGTCGTTCTTCTATTTTAATTTGTGTTGAAATTACTGGTTGTTTAATACATTTCTTAAACACCCAAAATGTCTCAGTTTTATCTGAATTGTGAGGATTTGTTGTCATCTTTGTCGTGTTTGAAAGTAAACTGAATCTCATTTTGTACTGTTGACCGGACAAAACGACACTAGATGCCACTAAATCCTACACACTGGACCTTTAAAATGTAAAATGCTATTTTTGCTACAAGCTAATTCTACTTCCAATGTGTGATGTAGTGGCTATGTCAATGGTATTGCTCCCCTAAAATATAAACGTTTATAGAACTACAATTCACGTTATCATCACGATAATCCAGATAAAAGAAAAACAACAATTGCACTAAAACCATGGTGAGAGACTTATAAATAAGGGAACCAGTGTAGCATATAGTATATGTAGGTCAGCAAGCTAAACAAAAACAGAAAATCACCTTTACAAAATGTTTTTTATCGCTAAAAAATCTTTTATCGTCCCATCTCTAGGTCCAAAAATGTACCTTCCTCCCTTTCAGCAAAAATAAAAATACATAACCTTCCCTTTCGGCTGCTTTGTCCCATGATTTTTTTAAACGGTCGCTCCGGCTATACGGTCCCTTGTTTGGAAGTCTTATTCCCCCCAAATGGTGACAATGTGAGACCTCCTGATCATACACATGATCCCCTGATACAGACATAAATGTATGGAGCACAGACACAGGCGCTCAGGCAGAGGTGGTCTGATTTTGTTCTTCATTGCTAGCAGCCTGATCTAAACCAGTCTGACCTACAGCTGTACCTCACAGATATTACAAGCCGGGGACGGAGAGCCTCGTCTTCCAATTACACTGCTGCACCGCTGCCTGAAGCTCAGCCATCTATGGAGAAAGCAAAGACAAGGCTGTCAGAGATTTTAATAAATGCAGGGAACACTGCATGGGAAAAGTGTTGCTGTCTCAATAGAGTGACACAGACAGGCCAAGGCTGTCAATGGAGCCCCTAATGACAGAGTAAGATAATGACAGACCCCAGTTAGAATCAGCAGGAAGAGGAAGATCAATCTGCAGCCAGAGAGGGAGGGATGAGAGGAGGGGGACAAAACTGTGGGCTCTTTCTTTTCTATTTTCTCAGTTTTAGCTCATCTCATACATACATCTCTCTGCTGCAGCTGGCTCGCACCGTGGCGGGGCAGCTCTGCATTAAGCGCACAGTGGATCAATAGCCATTACAACTCCCTCACAGCCTGACACATCGCAGGGCCACAGTTGACATTTCACTCAGGGCCGCATTGATCCCCAGTGCACAATATTCCAGCCCCCAGTTAGCAGCCGAGCCTGGGGTCTGGCTGGAATTGAAAAGCGAGAGAGGGGGGTGTAAAGCGGCAGAGGGGTGGCTAACCAGCTGCCCGCACTACAAGTAAACAGCACACCCCTTGATGCATTCCTCATTTTCAATCTACTGGTTTTCCTGCCACTACTGGCAATCCGAGAGGCTGTATCAGAGGATCAAAGCCTGACCTATGTGAATTATTTATACATGCTCCAGATCACTGTATATGTGTTTGTGTATAAGGCAGAAACGGCCACACTGACATCATTGTTGATAGCATCTGCAGCATTTAGCAGGCAATAGGGGAAAAAAAAAATCTAAAATAAGCATTTGGTGCAATTAAAAAGCGGGAGTTTCCATGAAGCCCCGCTCAAAATAAACACGGCGAAACAGCAGACAACACAAAATTAGACACAATTTGAGTTAATTTCTTTTTAATTGCCTTCTGAGACCTGAGATTCTATCTCTGTGGTCAGCGTGAGTTTGCAGAACCACCAAAGCTGGTACCAAAGATGATTGCTCTTTCTCAGTTAGGGCTTTGGAATAGCTCTCTTTCATGAACATGCTTTTATGTGAATCGCTACCCATGCACTGCTGTTTTAGCAGTTTTCTGCATTTTCCCTGTATTTCCCTTGAATCGTATTTTTAAAATTGCTCAGCCACAGTTGTGCTTAAAGGGCATATTGTGGACATTTTTTTGAAGACAAATTATTTTAAAAATAACACGTCTACAGAGCTTGTAGAAAGGTGCCTCTTTCCATAAAAACATTATTTGAATATGATTAAATTGTTTTAAAATGTTTGTCGGGTCAGTTAATGTTCTAATACTAGCTAACATTAATGTTGCTAACAGTAGCTAGCTCATATTAAGGCACTTCAGTTGCTGGGCCCAAACTGTAGAACTGTAGCCATTTTTACATTTCTACACTACCAAGACGGTTGATCTTTGGTGAAACACATGACACCAGCGACCTTTCTACAAGCTCTGTAGATGGATTATTTTTATTCCAAAAAATGTTTTATCAATACAACCTGTAAAGCTTTGATCTGCTCTTAAATGTATTTCTTGTTTGTCGGTCTGTTAAGTATTTCACTTTGTTTGTTTTGAGAAAAGTGCTATACAAATAAAGGTATTATTATTAATAGATATTGAAAACATTACATTTTCACACAACACTCTTGCGTAAGTATTTCTGCTGGTACATATTCCAAGAGTAACACAACCCCGTGTATAACCTGCCTCTCTATCTTTATGGTGTTTGTCATTATGATACAATCACCTTTTTGAAACTAAAACATAATTTATGTCTTCACGGATATGTTTCAGGAATTATCTTTTAGCGCACAAACGGTTGTGTGAGCTCTCAAAGTGTTTCAGTTAAATGAAAAGAAAAAAAAGGGGGTGGGGGGATCCTGCTCTCATCATAACTCCTCTTGCCAGCAGCGAACAGTGCTCCTGGGTTTGATTTCTCAATTGCACTTCATAATTGAAAGCGAGGGGAAACCCCAGATACTGTAAAATGGCTACAAGAGATTAAATACCTGTCAGGTGTAGTGTGGCCGCTTTGTTCACTCTGAAGTTTGATGGAGGGAAATTTCTGCAGAGGAGAGGAACCGCAGAAAAGTGTGATTTGCTGCTTAATAAATGCTGCAGGTTATTCTTTCCTCGCTGCCTTGACAGCATGTTTAACGCATGTGCGACCACCTGCTCAGAAAATCTACATCCAAACACGTTTACACACCCGATAATGAAAATCTCTCCCATGTGAAATCTCTGCACCACCCCCTAACAGGTCTAAAATGACACGAACAAGTTAAATTACAGGGATTCATAGTATAGATATATCATAACAACAATTTAATGACAGCTCTGCATGTGAAAGCACGAATGCATCAGATTACAGGTCTAATGCCATAATTGAATTCTTCCTCTGGGCAGAAATTTAATTTAATCAATTGTTACCACCTGGCATGCTGTTTGCAACAACACCAGAGACCACTCGTGGAATCAGAGTGTAAAAAAGTGATTAAATAAACATTTAACAACGTATGCAATCACACACACACACACACACACACACACACACACACACACACACCGCCTTAAATGTAGCTGGAAGCAGTGACGGCAGCTGCCTCAGAATCAGATCCTCATCTTTAATGCCTGTGTTGGTCGGATACAATGCCTGTCGTCACATAGTCTGGGGTCATTATGTACTGGGAGAAGGGGAAAAAAGAAAGTGTACATGAAGATGAGAGCAGGTCGGCGGTCACAATGCTCCCATTTTACACGGCGGGGTTGGAGGTTGGGTGGGGAGGGGGAGGACAGTGGGATTGTGGGGCAGCATCTTACCTTGTCTGGTGCGACCCGGGGCGGCTCGGCAGAGAGACACCGGAGAGGACTCTCCCCGTCAACACTCATAATGCTGCTTTGGCACAGGCCCACGAGTAAGACAAGGCTGGCGTGTGTCCAAGTGGTTTATGGATATTTGCCAGGGCAGGGGATGGACCTAATGTTTACAGTGTGCATGTTTTGTGAATTGTTAACTGTCGCGCAGAATTAAAAGGGGGCAATATGTAAGAATTTCAGCCAAAAATATTCTAAATTTAACATGAAATATGAACAGAATGTGAATAAAAACTCTAGTATTGATGGCGTGATGTCTGTGGGTTGTGTCGCAGCGATATCTACTCAAGTTAGCATGCTAAACAGCTAGCCCTGGCATGTCGCCGTGCAAAGCTTTTGTGCTGGTGCCCTGAGCTCTCAGTCTGAACCGCTAGCTGCATGGCTAACTGAGCTAATCAGATAAGGGCAGCTACAGTATGCAGCAGTTAGCGTTTGCCCCATTTGTTTTGAGTAAGAATGTGACAGGTGGCCCATTTTTTTTACATGAAGCACCTTTGAATAGAAATGCAAACCACAGCGAGTTCCCGTGAAGAGTACAAGCTGCAATTTAGATATATTTTGTTTCAATAGTGAACATTTTCTGCACCCCGTATTTCAAATTCAGATTCTGGTCACAAATCTTAAGGCTGACGCTCCATTGTGATTCCTGTCTTCTTTCAGATCCACCTCTTTTGTCCCGCTCCAAAGTCACTTCTTCTGCTTTTTCTTCTTTCGACTGGTCAATTACTATATTTTTCTCCCTCACAGCCTCACAAAGTCAAATAGATGTTTTTTTCGCAGCTCTGTCTCATGACAATGTTTGTGTGAATTATTCAGCCTTTGCTTATGTCAAATAACAATAACTTTGAAAAACCCTAATGCAGAAATAGCAATTCGGGGAGAGGCTCAAACTCACTCTCCCTGCCTCACCCGCCTTTTCTCGGGGAGAAGAAAGGCACCAATCTTCCAAACTCGAGCATCATTCACCTCCGTTATTGTAATAGAAACACACAATGCTTTGATATACAGTAGCCGTTGAGATATAGCATGTGTGTTTTATATTAAGAGCTTAAGAGGTTGAGTTTCACATAAGATGACTGCTGAGAGTCACCTCTTGGACAGTGACGCCAGCACTCTGGCCCGACTCTGCTCAGAGGAAACACCTGCAGAGAGCTGCACGGGCTGGTCTGCAGGGAAACCTCCGCTGTCTGTTTTGCGCTGATGAACTGCTTCCAGGCAAAAGACAACTGTGACATTGTTCAGATCATTTGTAGCTCTGGATATTGTTTAAACAATATCGAGGGGGAAAGCCTGATGGAAAGGAATGTCAGCAGAGTGGCTCTTTTTGTAGTGCAGCAGCAGCAGCGGCGGCTTGATGTAGGTTTCTGCTAAAGCCTGGGAGGAGGTTTTTTTTTTTTCCCCCCCGTGCAGCAGCTCTGCTTCTTCGGGCCGTGTGAGAAAGTTTTCTCCCTCCACGCAGCCTGGTTAAATTAGCCCCAGAGCCAGAGTGTGGACAGCAGCTGGAGTGCAAGAGTCAGCTCTGGCAGTGGTGATAATCAGCAGGGAGGATGTGGAGAGAGAAACCCTCAGGGAGGAGGGGGTTGGCAGAGAGGAGGAGGGGGGGGTTGCTGTGATCTTACAGGTCCAATCAGAACCCAAGTGGAGCCTAGGCCTCATGCAGTGTAACACCACACCATCACGCTGCAGCACTCGACATCCTGGACACAGAGCAGGTCTCCTCCCTAACCGGCTGCTTAACCCTTTCAGAGTGTGTGTGCGCGCTGCTCCCCCGGCCCTCATTCGCTCATCACCGCACTAATCAGCGGCAGAGACAGCAGCTGCAGGGAGCCCCACTCCTAACCTGGGCTGGAGAGGCTGTTAGCCCCAGCAAGAGCAGTGCAAATACAGAGCTTAGTGTTCTCAACAGGGACCTCGGAGCATCCACACGTCTGACACTGGCTGCCTCTTCTGTTGTGTCACATTCAAACAATGTCAGCAGATAATGTGCTTCTTTATTAGACAGCAGGGGTGGAAGAGGTACTCAGATGTTTCGCTTAAGTAAAAGTAGCAATATCAACGTGTAAGGATACTTTGTTACAAGTTAAATTACTAAAGAGTTTAGATTTCAGTTATATGATAAGGGGAAAAAATATATTAAAAGTATTAATATGTTATATTAAAAGTAAGCAGCCTATCTTAGACTTGACCACTCCACATTTGACCGAGACAACTTCAGCGAAAGCACAAAACAAATATGTGCACTAATGTCAAATCAAGAAGCACATGGAACACATGCTAGGCTACATGTTTTTGTTTGTAAATAGTCATTTTAGTCTTTGGGCATCATCCACAGTATACTACCCAGCAAAACCAAAACATAGCAACTATGTGTTTAAGGTTGAGGTCCTTAGATAACTTTTTGACAGAAGTTTTACCTTAGGCTAGAAAAGTTAAGATACCACTGAAATGTAACTTTGAATTTCCACAAAAAACACATGTCAATTTTACATTAAAGACAGGAGTAGTTCAACTTCACTTTGTTGGAGAGAAACTGAACGAAGTCCACTATTGTTATGTAATGAAAGTTAAGCTGGTGAGATAGTTATAGCTAGCGTTAGCTAAAGCTAAATCAAAAATTTGGCTACATACTGATCCAGATTTTCCCTCGCTGTTATCTGCAACTAGAAAATATACATTTTAATAAATCAACATCTTAAAAGACCAGCTACTTAGTTAGTTAAAGAGACCAACTCCAATTAAACTCCTGCTAAGAGTAACTAGCTTAATCTTCTGGTAATAGCGACTAGCTTAAATACCTCCTAAGGGTACTTAGCTTAAACTCCTGCTTAGTGGCTTAGCGGAGAAGTGTCAACTGCCATCTCAGTTTTTTTTTTTATTTGGTAACAGAAGACTAATGATTTACATATAAATGCAGTGGTTGCAGGTGTACACAATGCATAGCAGACTGATACTTAATATTCATAAACCTGTTAATAGGAAAAATAATGCACATTTTATTGGTAGGGTTGGCTAAATGTTTTCCGGCCAACCTTCTGGTAGGTAGGTAGGCTTTCTGTCTTTGTACAGTAATGTATTGGAATAATAGTGTGACTGGAATATGATTATTGATGCATTAATGTCTCATTAGCATTTTAATGGTGCAATTGGTCCAGGTATGGGTAACTTTGGTAACATTTGAAGTAAAATCTGAATCTATTAAAGCAACAAAATGTAAGTTCAGAGTGAATGAGAACCGATTGTTGAATCACATCCCCAGTTTGTCGAAAACTGACGCTTTAGATCGTCAGCTCGGGTCGGACTCCATCAGTATCTGATGGCCTGGGGATGAGACACAAACAACTGTCTTTCTGCAGGAAGTAACATTTTCGTTGATTTAAGTGCAGTGGCTGTTCAGCAACAGTCAGATAAACGCATTGATAAAAGCAATACGTTTCCTTACGAAATTTAAAGGAGTGGAAGTACAAAGTGGTTTAGGAAAAACTCAAGTAGCCCAGAAGTGTGTTTTTATGATGTTCTTGTTATCTGTCACAGCTCGAGTGGCCACAGGTCGACAGTAAATCAGTGGGACTTTAAATAAAGCCCTGATGAATGTTAAGGGAGAAGAGTAATGTACTGTATTCCCCGGTAGTTTCTACAGTGGTGGCATGTCCTCACTAAATCAGACCACGGGTCGAGCCAGCTCAGAGGTTGCACGCGACCAGCAGTTCATCAGAGTGTGCATGACACATGGACATGATGGAGGGTATGGAGGAACGTCCGGACAGGTAGGGTCAGGGCCAGGTCTGATTACACAGCTGCTGATCGTGAACAAAAAACCCAGAGAAAAACCAGCAGCCCAGTCCTGCTCCGGTCCTTGAATCCATCCATCCACTGATGAAACAGACCCAGGGCCTTACTGCTCTGTGGTCAGGGAAACAAAGTGTAGGCTGGACACAAAACCAACTCAGAACTGAGGCCGACTTTCTGTAGTTTGAACATGTGTCACTGTGTAAAGTCAGGGTGTTCAGACAAATGAATTACTCACAGTCAACGTCTCTCCACAATGCCTCGCCCAAGACACATTTCTACCAGAGCATTGAGCGCCACTGGCAGAGCAGACGCGATCTCCGAGGCCCAGCTTGACATGACATGAAGCAACGATTTTACGTTGTCTGTCAAATATACGGGGGGAAAAAAATCAATGCAACTTGACAGCATTACATAAAGAGCTTTTGTGCCTTGATATTTCTTTTCTGCCAGTGTACTTTTGTCTGGAGAGTTGAGAGAGTCGTTGTGGAGGCCCAGGGGGAGCAGAGCTGGAGAGAACAATGTGGGAATCCGAGGAGGAAACTGCGCGTGTTGTCTTTTCTCTACAGTTTCTGTTGTGACTCCGAAAAGAAGCTGCATCTTTACAGACCATTTCATACATCAACATCATCCATCAGCGCGGACAGGTTGGAAAGCACCTTCTGCACAAAGTCCCGAGCCTGACCCCAGAGATGACGACTTGAAATCACCAGTGTCACGGCTGTGAAAGATTAATGTGCGGGATTAAGATCAAATTAAATTTTCCTTGACATTATTTTTGGCCGTGTTGGAATATCACCCTCTTAGTCAGACGCTCTTCATAATTTGAAGTGCATTGTGTGGCTCTGTGAGGAATATCTTTGTGAATGAACAGTGATACATTGTCTGAATTGCTCAATTGACGTTTACGCGCAGAAGTGCATCAAACCCTCGTTCAATACAACCAAACTAAGTGCATCCATCTGCAGATGATTAACTACAAGATCAGTCCACATTTACAGTTTCATGGGAGAACTTAGGAAAATGGTGTGTGGACAACTTGATCAACCACTTACAGCAGCGACGTCCGTAATCTGATTAGCGAGAACCAGAGTTTAGTACATAGGTGACAAAGCTGCTGAGTGCCCAGGTGCAACCAGGGAGAGCCGGGTGTGTCTGTGTGGCCCTCCAGGGTAAAGACCCTGCACAGCCTCAGCCACGACTGAATGCTAAAGCCTCCCACTCGCTCTCTTTCTCTCTCTGTCAACTAGCAGAGGATCAGCGGCGGCTTAGAGCTGCCCGGGCTGGGACGTGAACAAGTGGGGCTTTGAGGAGACCTCTGCCAGTCAGACGGGAGAGCTCCAGGCCTCCAGCCCTCAGGGGTTAACCTCTCAGACTGCCAAGCAAAATACTGCAAAAGTCTCGCAATTACAGAGACAGTCAAAGGCCACATGCAATTTCCAGAGCTATTTACACAGTTAGAAGGCCCCCCTCCAGAACTGCCAAGAATGGGCAGAGTTAAGATGGTAGAGAGAGGTAAGGAAGGGTTTTAAATACCCCTTTGCCCTCCTAGGGCTGCAGTTCACAAAGGCCTCTGCGAATATAAAATAATGTCTGCAACATGAGTTATGTTGCATACGGAGCTACAGTCCGTTTAGAAATTCTGAAATTTGAGATCACGTTCTGACATAAGCACCTGTCACAAGGTTTTGGATCAACTTAGTGGTTGAAGTTAAAAAAGAGATAATATGGATACAAACATCCATCATGGTATGGTTATGTCATTTTTACATCGTGCATACCCCGGCCAATGCCCAACAGTCCCCTTTAATCTAATCAAGCATAATTCAATATCAAATAAAACAGATTAAAATCTGCCAGATCTGGATTTTTATTCGGGTCTACACCTAAATAGATACAAGCCATCTAAACATGTTTTTGTTTTTTGGTCATTAAGACGCAATCTGTTATTCCCTGAGAAATTAACGAAAATCTCAAAATGTTAAACCAAAAAAAACAGACAGTGGCAGAAGTAATCAAAATCAATGGAGAAATTACTTATATTATTTTGCAAGAACTTCCTTTCTCTGCTCCAAAAACCATGTACATAGTGCCACAAAGCTGTAGTGTTAATTGATTTTCAACACTGCTTGCAAAGGTCTAACACAGTGGATCCCCAGTATGTGATTTCTGCTGCTAATCAAAATAAAACAAAAGTGGTTGAGTAGTGTGGAATGATGGGAGTCGATGTCTTCAATGTTAAACAACCACCATTGCTGATAAAAAATCTATGTTACGTGACGCAGGAGAGGTAATGTTTAATTTTTACACAGCCACATAAGTCACGTTTGCTGACTTCCTTACTCGCTTCTCTGAAACTCCCAGAAGTCATAGCAACAGGCAACTGAATGAAACGCACTGTTTCCTTGTGTGAAACTATGCATTTCTCTGTGTCGGAACATTGTTGGAATCATCTGGGATAATGTAAATACACAAGTCAACAAAATATACCACAAAGGGATTTAATGCATAAATGTTACATGTTGTATATCTAAGGAGCCACAGGTCAGAAACCAAAGACCATCGAGGGATCTGATGGTTGACAAACTGGTTTTTCCCACATCAAATATTGTCATAATTGTTTTTAGCTCAAAAACTGTAGTGTCATTTATAGCATCGTAATTGTGAGCTTCCTGCCATCATGCACATCCTCTGTGCATCGGACAGTACAATAACTTGCCTTGGTCCTGGTGTATTATGAGCTGGTGCAGTAAGTCTTTAAAAAAAAAAAAACAGTTGTACCTCCTGGCAGGCCGGTGCAGCGGTGCCCTCAGGGGACCGCGGGGGCCCCAAGCAGCCTCTAACCCGCACAGCTGTTCTCCAGGTCTAGAGCCTCTCCAGAGCCCGGCAGTTCTTCCTGCATTGGGGACTGCCCGCCCGGGGGGTGGGGGGGCGAAGAACTAATAATAACAACATCCAACATGCAGGCCCGGGGTCAGACGCAAACCGTGACCCTCCCCATCACAGCACCAAAACCTGGACAGGAGCCAGGACACAGAGCCACACTGCAGCCTGGGAGAGCGGGGTGAGGAGGGGTGAGGTGGGCCTGTGGGTGGCTGCAGCTTTTCAGGTCTCCTTTCACTTCCTGCTCAGTTCACCACCACCACCACCACCACCATTTTGGGGGTGGACGATGGTTTGCAGAGTGGGTTATTATTATGCAGGAGGGAGGGACAGGTCTTTGGGATATGGGTAGATTATATTCAGAAGCTAGTAGGTGGTGCGGTGGCTTAAATTGGAAAACGTGGAGGCTAGATGATAAATGACGAATGTCATACCTGAAAAGGATAATGTGCCGGTGGTAAACGGCTGAAAATAGCAACAAGGCGGGAGCATTTTGCTTCTCAGCACCTGCGTTCTGCCGTGGCTCACCCACACAGGCAGCAATGGACTGCAAGACTGTGAGTATCTTAAACGACAGTCGAGACACAGCGCGGTTTCTGAACGAGCTTCTGGCAGACCCTGGACTTTTGTGTTCATGAGTAAAACACATTTGAAAACTGTGTATTTAGATTACAAATTATTAGGGATCTCAGTCATAAATTAAATCTTGCATCAAAGAAAACTGGAATTGTTTTTTTTTCTCCTTGTATGAAAACTGAAATAACAAATTCCAGCTCTGAATAACAATCCAGAGTTTGTTATGTTCAAGCATTCAGAGTACAAACAGCACTCCGCCCCGGTCAGGTCTTACAGGTCGGCCAGCGGTGCACTTATGGTTTCTCACACACTCCATATGAGGGGGAATACTTGGCCCTAATTAGCACCGAGCATCTGGCAAATGTCAGTGTGTGTCTGTGCGCAGCATTCCTATTTACTTTGTAAGCTCGAGGTTTTGCTGAAAAAAAAAAAATAAAAAACACTGTGAGAGCTTTGCAGCGTCTCAGACCCAGGTCCTGGGAGTGTTTTGTTATCGCATTGTGACTGACATATGTGTAATTTAATCGCAGCCTTCTCACTATCCCCTCAAACTTGTGTACGGTTAAGGTTTACCGAGCATTTCTCATTCTGTTGTAGGTCACGCACACCCTCACCGACGGATCCGTTACCGCGCTGGTGTGGTAAAAATGCTCTTCACATGGATTTGTTTAATTCTTCTGAGTGGCCTTCGCTACTGATTTTGATTTTGTCATCGGTGGGATTGGGAGAAAAATCTCTCCTGTGTAGCACGAGTTGTCTGCACCTATTACTTCAATCGTTTGGTATAAAATGTGTAACGTTCTCAGGCTGTTTGCCCTCCAGCAGCATAATATTTCTGGGACAGCAGTCGAAAGCGAGAACATTACGTATGAAGGGAGAAAAAAACACAGCGTGGAACTGCACATAATCTGACTGGACTTCTGTTCACATAAACAGAGCAGAGAAAAAAAGAAAACAGCCTCTACATGTTTTGTAGAATGTTTACATAAACTAACCACATTTCCCTTCAGATATTCATCGTATACTCTGATCAAATTCATAACACGAGCCTCTCCTCAGTTACAGTTTACAATATTAAATCAACATTAATTAGCTTCACTACCTTGAAGTAACAGCTTCAAAATCATGTTGATGGATCAGTGTCTTGCAACAGGGTGAATGGTGTCTCGGTCTCAGCCACTCCGCCCCCCCCATCACTCGTTTCTGCACTATGTCACTCCAGTGAGAGGGTCAGATCACAGCACTACATACGTGTTTACTTCAACATACACGTTTTCAACAAATAACATTGTTATGATGTAACAGGTTTTGTTTGTAGTTAGCACCTACATTACTTCTGACAAGTTGTTACAGACCTGGGATTTGTGCTTATAACAGTGGTGTTGTACTCAGAGACTGAAGGGGGGGGGGGGGCGCCAAACTGCACAGAATGGCAATTTCTACATAATGGTGCTTTAATGAAGTATCTATTAGCCTTACTAAGGCTGTTCTTGTTCTTGCTTTAGAGCTGGTACACTGCAAAAAGCGTTGTTAACTGTTAATTAATACAAAATAATTGATCTATTATTCTACATAATGGAACAAAGCTTAGTAAGGGTTAACAATGACACAGCAGTTAAGTTAGTTAGACTAAATGAATGTGTTTGTAACACAATCATAAACAATTGTATGAAACTTTACGCTTTTATCTATGTTCTTAAGCAATCTATAAATTTTTTTTAAACTGTTGTCCTATAATGTAATCTCAAACATTATAATGTTGAGGCATCTTTTTGACCAAACCACTGTAAAAAATGCTGTTATTTTCAGCCATAAAAAAAGCCATAAAGCGTCCAAACTATCTGTTGTTTCTGCTTATTTCTTGTACTGTGTTGCTTTATCAGCATCTTTGATATCTACACAACAGCGACGTCACGCGAACTGTCAGTTTTAGATCAAATCAAGCTCTCATTTTATTAAGTCTGCAGCCTGACAGGAGAATTAGGTATGTTAACTAAGGTTAAATATTAAGGCCTTTAACATGCATTTTATATAATTGACATGAATACCCTTTTAAAAAAACATGATGCAAAAAGGCAATGAATCATATGTAAGCTAATCCGTGACGCAGGGGTTTTCTATCTGGAAGTTATTGTAAAAAAAAGTAATGATTGGTTCTTTTAGGACTTATGGGGGCCTTAAGACCCATTAATTGAAGTGTTGCCCTCTCCAAAATTGAAAATATTCCAACATGTAACAGCCAGGTGAAATCCAGGCTCCAGAGGAAACAGCAAAGATCAGAGGAGTTCACAGCAGTTCAGTACACTCGCTCTGTGAGCTACAGTACAGTAACAGCAGCAGCAGACAAGCAGGGTTCAGTCCAGTTGGCTCGATCTCAGCCTCGATCTCCAACCTGACAAGATTACACAGAGGCTTCCTGTCTCCCCAGCCGCGATACCATCTCAGTCTGAATTCTCGCTCCCCTCCCATACGGCTCTGTCCCAGCCTCAGATAGCACCAATTACAGCCTAATGGGACAGTTTTAATTAGAAAACTACATCTAGAAAAGCACATGTTCATCCAATTCCACAGCATGGCTCATTTAAGAGATTAATACGCAGGCAGGGCACACAGTGCAAGAGAAATCAGCGTCAGTCGTCAAGAAGGTCATTCATGTGCTGATCAAAACAAAAAGCACACTGTTAATGTTTTCTGTTGATTTCTTTTTCCTTTTTTTTTTTTTTTTTTACAGAAATAGCTCCACAATGAAATCCTCCATGCTGTGACACATGAACGTTTCCAGTTAATAATAACTCATAACCAATTTTTATTTAAAGCACACATTGAAAATTAGTCCTCCATGGATTTTCAGCAAATAGCCCAACTTCCTGGTAGATGTCATATTTTAGTACCGCACATAGTAAACACAGTAAATGAAAACCAAATGGCACAGCAGGCTCCAGTCATTGACGCCTGCAGGCAGTACGATGACTCAAACAGCATAAGGTCATTTGAATTTGTTCAAGTCAATTAAAAAGAAGCACAACAGAAAGAAAGGAGGGAGGGTACAAAGGACAAAATTAATCAAGTTTTTCATTAAACTGCATCGTCGCAGGATTATTTCTGCACACATGCATCACTCTTGACAAAAATAACACGTCTCGTCACGCGCTGTCAATCACCATAACAAAATCCAGTGCTTTATGCACACTAACTGATCTATTTTCATGTCATCTGAATAGAAATCCGCTCAATTTGAAGTGCACCATGATCCCAAATCATTTAACCGACAGATGCAATCACAAACACGAGCGCTGGTCGTACACAGATGGAAATCAATTACCATGAATATTGCAAAAAGACAACAACAACAAAAAAAGAGAGAAACTTTTACTCCCAGGACTTGTTCATTTCATGCACATCTGCCATTTATTCCGACTCACAATGAACTCTTGGGTCTGTTGATCGAAGGAGATTAAAGATTTTCCTGTGTGAAAAACATTTGGTTGAAAATAAAAACCTTCGGCGCTACTTTATTTTTACCAACACTGAAAGCAATTTACTGAAACAAATACTGTTTGAACAAGCGCCGCGAGAGGAATCACGGCGTGTTTATGGAGCGGGGAACCAGCAGACTGGACTCGAGGGACCTCTACAACTAAACTATCAACACCACCACTTTCATCACATCCTTCACTGGAGCAAATTACCATATCAGCAGCATGATCTGAAAGCGGTGCAAGGAACCACAATCTCTGCTTTCTGACGCACAATTAAAAGATGTCAAACTCGGTTTCTTTTACACTGTTTTGGTTCTGGCTGTCAGCGCATCAAACATTATCTTAAAGAGGACTCATTTAGCAGAGAAAAGGGACCGGCCAGGTTCACTGACGGCGAAGAGGGGGCTCAGTAGCCTCGGGGTATGTGGGTAAAGCAAGGAGCACAAAAGAAAGGGGAACATGATAAGAAAAGCAGTGATGGTGGGAGGGTGGGGTGGGGTGGGGGGGGTTGAGGGTTTGGGTGTGTGTGTGGTGGGGGGGTGGGGGGGGACTCCACCTTTCCTGCCTGGCTCTCTCCTGGGAACCTGGGGGCTAAGACGCTGGAGCTCCTCCACACAGGTATCATGTTCAGCAGGTCCTTCAGTACAGCTGGGCTCCAGTCCAAAACTCCCTGACTGTCTGCCTCAGAGGGGAGATGTGGAGGCGCCATAAGGTAACAGTAGCAGAAATGCCAACAGGTGAAACCAAATATTCAAGTCAAGTTCGATACTGTTGTTGTCATTTCCCCGGATAATGGCATCAGGCCTTCTCGGCCTGCTTTACTGTAACTTACATGCAATTATTTGCATGATTAAACATGCTCAAACATGATAGGGGAAGGCGAGGCAACGCCAGCATTAATGGATGTTCCTCCCCCTGTTTTTCTTGTGAAATATGAAAAGTGAGAGAGAGGAGATTGAAACTCATGACAGTTTGAGACATAAATCAACCTCCCACATCTCCACTCTGACACCACATAATAGACAGACTGTGTCCCCTTTACAAAGGCTCAGCGACTGAGGGCCCACTGCAGGATCCACTGTAATGGCTTCAACTCGAGGAGAAAGTGCGCTGCCGTCTTTAGACTTCAATTCACCGCATCTGAATGGCTGATCGACTGCAGCGGGGGGAATGAGCAGAGACAGACGTGGTGGATATCGCACTTCTCAGCCTGGATGTGACTTTGTATTTTTTCTATTTATTAACCTAACATGTAGCTTTAGAATATTACTGTATACGTATGTACAATTCTACTTTTCAATATCATGTGCAACACTACTTCTCATTGTGATTATTCTGTACAATATAAAATTCAATATCATCTGCATTATTACATTGATTATCAGGCGCAATATTATTCTTTTTTTTTACTACCTTTCAACTACTTTACCTGCCAATACTACTTTACTGTTGTACCTAACCAATCTTCTATTGTTAATATATCACACAGGTCTATGACATTTACTACTAAACACTTTATATTTTGTATATTTCACTAATAATTATCAAGCTATTGTTTTTATTCTAAAAGAGAAAACTCACCGGTTGTACTGTCATTTTTTGGGTGAGAAAGCTCAGGATTAATAAAGTTCCATCTAATCTCATTTTTATCTTATTTTAAATACAAGAAGGGACTGATTTTAATAGAGATTTGAACTTCATGATCAACCAATTATTTAAGCTGTATTCAGAAGCGAACACACCGTCCTGAGCCCAGGGCCTCTGATGATTGAGTAAAAAAAAAATCAAGCACAGTAACAAGATTTTTCAGGTGAGATCACAACCTTATACTCAAAGTTTTGTCTGAAGGTTGTTACAATTTACCAAACAGATGGAGTGGGACTGACAGAGATCTCATGATACAGTATAAATACAATACATTGCCCACAGTGTTGTATCGATAGCTATAATATGGGAAATGCCTCCGATACTGCATAAAATGCTGGAATTGTTATCGGCGAGTACATGAGTCTAGCCACCGATCCAGTGCTTAATTTATAAGCTACGGGGCCCTGCTACTTTGCAACTGGCCATCCAAGACACTGTAACTGATTTTTCACTGTCAAAGTAACCAATATCCACAAACACCAAATCAACTTATGTAACTTCAAGAACATCCGTAACATAACTGATCCTTACAGAGAAGGTAATGGTATCCATATATCTCTAGCTTCCCACAATAGCAATGGTATCATGACACATCAATTCTATGATAGTTGTTACCCCTAAAAAGCCAAAAGGGAGGAATTATGTATTAATTTGCTGCATTGTGGTATCAGAATTTGACGGATGAAATTAACAATGTACAAGAAATTGGGTGGAATCTAAGCTCAGCGCCTCTTTAACACACAATGACTGCAACTTGTCCAGGTCCACGAGTGCCAGCACTGTAATGTAAAAAGGGCATAAACTGGGAAAAGGCTGGGTCCCTGAAAACAAAACAGTTTTGGAGTTAAAATGCTTAAAAGAAGGATACGACTCTGCCTATGTAACAATATGTATAAAGTAAACCTGTGAACAGTCAATATACAGAGGTTTACACCACAAGGAGTCATGAAGTAGTGATATGAGGAGCATCTGTATTTTTTATCGTATGAGGAAGGGAGGAAGGGATATAACATACTGCTGTACTGATATATTGTCCCACTCTGTCTAAACTATGTGTGCAGTGTGGTCCAACAGGGAAAGATTCAACATTTTTGGAAATGGACTAGATCACTGAGAAAAATGAAAGAAATCATATCTGCATGATTACTATAAGGCAAACTCCGCTTGACCTGACTCTCTGAGCTCACAAAATCAACACACGGGTCCCTCTAATCCGGTGTCACCTTATGTCTCTGTTGTTTAACTTGTACAAAAATGAAGTGTAAAAACTAACAATTTCTTGTTCTAACTGGCCCCTGGTCTAACTCCAAAGATGCCAAGCTTTTCCTTTAAATCAAACAATCCCCTTCATACTTTTGAGTATTTGCAGACAGGTGCAGTGGGACAGGAAGGCCCAGGACAGACTTAGCGTGAACTGTGGGGGGAATAATTTAGTTTGTGTAAACTCAACTGTGTGGTCTGACGGAGCAAAAGGGCTTTCACAACCTCCTGACGACTGCACAGAGGCCTGCGGATCGTCCAAACAACCCACATCCACGCCAGTTTGTTCTCCTGGTGCAAGCGAACATATGAAGGCTGGAGTGGGCGCATCCACATGCTGACGATGGCTCTATCACACAGTCATGGAATTAATGACAAAGCACATCAACTCGTGTGCCCACTAAAAAATAATGCCACTTCCCACTCGCAGGTCGGCCGGCTGAGTTTGTGCAGTGCAATGTGAAATGTGCACTCACAGCAGAAAAAGCAGTGAAAACTACAGTGAGATGAGGCCCCTTGTGGCCACGAGTGGATTCAATCAATCTGAATTAGAGATGTGAAGGGTTCCAAGGTTTTGTCTTGTATCATTTGGAGAGGGGAAAAAATTGAAAATTGACCTGGCAGCCTTCATTTAGTGACAATGTGCTAAAGTATCATAAAGTATGATGGGTGTTCATCACGGTGATCTACATTAAGCGGGGGCAATACTGTGGCACAAAGGTTTTCAATTGAAAACCATAATACTCATTAGTGCAACACTCCACATCAGCGGCAATCAGAAGTTGCATTAGCCACGAGAGGATGCCTGGACAAAATTACATCTCTAAAACAGCTAAAATACATACAACACACACTGGAATCTGCATTAATCAGGCCATCTAGAGTCTATAGCAGGGAGTTATACTATACGAATATCTTTATATAATCTACTTGATAGAGCAGGCCTCATTTAGGCGACATTAAAGTGGACATTAAACTGTTCAGCCCAGACAGAGTTGATCATTAAAAAATCATGACGTTTTCTTTTTGACTTCATGCCATTTATCAGTTGAAGAGTATAATCAGGGAGGATAGGAGAATACACATTTATGCTAAAGAACAAACAGCCTGAGTAGATTAGAGGATAAAAATTAGATGACATGAATACAACACCATGAGCTTAAATCAATAGATGGATGCAGCAATGATTCAAATATACAGAATTACTTAAGGGGCCCCAATAACAATTTGCTTAATTGATAGACGGGTTATTTAAAAATAATTACAGTTTACAATTACTTGCAATCCGCATCAACATTATACTAAAATTGCTCCTTAATACTCACACTGGACTATGCCATTTTAATCTTGGACTTTTTCAAAGACATTAAGACAGTGATTTCAAGGGACAGCCATGGTATGACGTGATCTCAAATGTTGACTGGGTTACAAAGAATGCAAAAAGTTAGATAAATACTAACACAATTGAAAACAGATATTAATTTTACATCCCTCAATGTTTAAACGGTCATAAACTAAGAAAATAAATGCTAGAAATATAAAAAGGACATCTCTTATCTTCTATGGTTGTCCTATATGCCACCGTTTTAGGTAGGAGGAGCTAAAAAACTATGTATTCAACAACCCCAATCCCCACAAATGTGTCTATAAGGGAAAGTCTCATGTCACCAGGGTAGACTGAAATATAATTTGGGCTAGCATTAACAGATTGTACTGGAGCAGTCAGGCTGCATTGACCACACAGACCAGAGTGTACAGACTGGCTTAAACTCATGACACAGACTGCTTCTTTAGAAAATAAGATAGCTAGGGTGAGTTAAAACTAAGTGTGAAGTCTTCTGTAAATCTAGTACAAACTGTGCAAAGAGTACAAGTATGAAAATGTCCCCCCAAAAAAGCCTGTTGGTGTGCAGTCTAACAGTTGTTGGCTTACCTGACCTCTGCAGCCCGCTCTGCATCTCTGCTACATGCTGCTAGTTTAGAAGCCACGCCTCTTCCTGTATCATTACACGCAGAAGCCACGCCCCTTCCGGTGGAATCTGTTGCAGCCACATTTCAGATAAACGTTGTTTGTTAGTGAATGGAAAGAGATACATATTTTTTGATCCCACAAGATTTGTGTCAGGAATCACACTATGATCTTTGTCACCTTAGAAAATACATTTTCCAAGTTGCAGTTTTTCGTACATAACTTTAAAAATCATCATGAGATATGGCACTTATGCGAAAACTGAAAATTGATCTACCAAATTGAAAAACATTGTACGTGTGATTCATGGCACAATTCAAACGGGATCAAAAAGTAATTTGTCTCTCTCCATTCACCACCATACAAAGATTTTATTAAAAATGGGGCATGACTTCGGCCCAGAACCTAACTTGAAAAATCGTTGTATTGTATCGCAGCTTTTGTCATAAATCTGATGAACGAACCCCAAGGATATTACATTAATCCAAACCAAACTGTTGCCGGCTGAGTTGCATTGTGGGAAATGAAGATGCCAGGCTTTGATGAGGAAGAGGAATCTTAATGCAAAGAATAGAAAGATGCTGGTATCTCTGGTCTTGTTGCATTAATTTAGCTATTTTTTTTCTAGAGGCAACTAACTTAATCTAGTAGCACCCCATTATATTAGTGATTCCTGATTACTGGGAACTTTTGGAACATTTGGTTCATGTCCCCCTCAGGATGAATCCCCCTGACTTGAGCGATCCCCGAACTTTTCCTACTGCACCATCACAATGTAGACGTATTTGTTTGTATTGAAATATCTTAAACATTGGATGGATTCACATGTCACTTGGTAAAGACATCATGGTTTCCTGAGGATGAACTGTGAAAACTTGAAAAAAAGATTGCCTCAGTGACTCATCAACCTAAACCTTATGTAAGACACTTAAATAATGGCAACATTATACCTGCTCAACGTAGTCATTCCAGCATTTTCCCTGTGCGCAAGTAAGCAGGCTAATCGGAGTCTTACGAAAACTCAGAATCTTTTTTTCCAACTGTCCCCCATGAGTCCAAAGCTTTGTAGAAGTGTGGTGAAGTCTCTGAAGTCTGCTACATCTTAAAGTGGTGTGGAATATTAGTTGGCAGTATACCTCTGGGTGCCAGGCCTTTTCTTCTCAACTGCCTTTTATGTTTATTGATGATTGATGACTTTATTTCCTGTTCTTGTTTGCTTGAGTATAGTGTCAAAATTACATATACATTTCTATCTTTAGTTGTTAAGAGTTAGAACGCTAAAATAAAAATCGCACTGGCAACAAATATACTGAACAGCTCAGTTTGCTTACTTCTCCACAATAAGAATGACACCATTTGAGCAATATACAAAACCATTTTTTTTTTATTTTCAGTATGAAGTGTTTCAAAACACACATTTGGAACTGTTTTGACAAAAGATCTTAAAAAAATGTCTACGATGGAGAAGAAGCAGGGTTTTTCTGCAGGGTAGTGAACCTCCTATCACCTGTGAAATAGTACACATCAGTTAATCTCACACAATGTGATCGAACACATGAGGAAAAACAGGACGCTTCACCCTCCAGCTGCACCATTCTCCTCTACTGTATCAACATCAGCTGGGGAACAGACAGGACTTTCTCCACCAATGTCTCAGCCACAATAAATCTGTAACACTCTTTAATTAAAACGGTGATTTTGTCACATCAGGAGAGTTTCTTCTTGGTCGCAGCTGAAGTCTGTGGTGATGTGGGCTTTGTACAGACAGGACAGACCACCTGCATGTTGAGAGGGTAGGCTCCACAGCCAGCAGCATCTCAGAGTCTCATCAAGCCTGTGACGCGATCCTCTCAATGATTCTCCTGTAGTCTTCCACAACAACCTGATAGCTCTTCTCCAGTTCCTCGTGCTGCGTCTGAGTGTCCATCTGACCCATGTGGGACACCAGCTCCTCCGGCCGCAGGCACTTCCTCATCTTTGCCAGCTCCCTCTGGTTCTTCTGCACAACATTAATAGCAAAAATACACACAGGTGAGGTGATTTCCTCCAAAGGCATACACAGTAAACCTGCTAAAGCTAAGTTTACTCGACTGGACTTACAGTGGAGTACAGCAAACTGATGACTTCGAAAGCTGAGTCGTGTGACGCAAGTGCCACGATGTGGCAAGGACTGAGCTTGTTTTCCATGACCACAAACAAACAAGTTTGCAGATTTCACTTCTCCACACTGCAAACCAATGGCCAGTTATCCACAAGGAAATAACTGTTGTTGTTTCGCAACATCATACTGATTCGGTCTATTACAAGGCAGGCAGAGATAGAGCTAGCTGGTTAGCATGCTATCTTCAATAGACATCTCTGCAACACAGTACATACAAGTCAAAACTATTTTATTCACAGTCCATTGAAAATGTGTAAATTCTTTAATGATTTAAGTTACAATTCTTACACTGTACACCTTTAATGTCTTTTAATTGGTTAACTGTGTTATTCATTGTATAAAACAAGTGTTCAGCTTTCATGGACTAGTACTAGAATAGTGTGTTACTAAGTGGCAGAGGACTGCAGGATTGACAGAAGGTAGACGACATGTTCATCTTAAAAGGAATATTACAACATGTGCAGTTCATAAATTACTCGTAACAGCAATTATCGTTGGTTTTGATATTTTTCATTGGATTGGTTGAGAATAACAGAAACAGAATATCATCGCCCTTATCCTCTAATAAAAGTGTTTTGGTCCACATGCTGTGTAGTTCTCTTGGTGGGTAAGATGTCCATTAAAGGATCTTTCCACATGATTAAATAATGAGCTAATTAAAAAAGACAAAGTCTGTTACGCAACATAAAGATATAAACCAAATGCTATTAATGGCTTATCACTTATCTTTAAAGCAATAACAAGTGTAGTAATTAATTGAGGCATTGGTTCAAATTTATATACCCTTCATAAATCATGGCTTATTGGTCGGTGAAATAAACAACTGCAATGCAATCTGAAAAAAGGTTCTGGACTTGGAGTGATGAAGTACACGTTCACCTAGTCTCATGCAATCTGCTTCTTGAAAAATCTAACACTCACATGCATGCAGACATGGTCACTGGGGGATTGGGGGTAAGAGCAGAAATGTATAATTTTCCCTCACATTCACAGAGCAGCAGCTTCTACACGCTAAATCTCCTCAGGGAAGGAAAACCGCTCTGCATCTGGCCACCAGATCTTTCCTTGCCACTCTCCCAAGAAATTCCTACTTCCTGCTTCACCACATAGGTCTTTTCCATGTCAGTTTCTGCCTTTTTTGAGACATGTGGTCACACTACTGACAGAAAATTCTGTAATGGCTGGTATGCAAAGTTTCAGTGAGCAGCTCAAACATAAAATGTCTAAAGCAAACAGGATGTTGGGTGTCACGCTGGTGCCCACAGATCTACTCCAACAAGTCTGGTGAAACTGAATCAGAGGAGCTAATGATATTCTGCTCGCCAGATTTAAGTCTGTTACACTAAATCTCTGAAACTCGAAGGAAAGTTGTCTAGAAAAACATGAAAAAATGACAAAAAGTATTTTATAAAATTACACTGTTGTGCTGGTGAGATTCAAAGAACGCTGCAATAGTAAAGCTACAGAACTGTGAACAGTAGCAGCTTTTTGACAAAGTGCTTCAAACACACTTTCATGAAAATTATTTCGCCCAAAGAAATGCAAATCCCGGCTAATGACATGTGTCTGAATAGAAAAAAGCTCGGGCGGCAGCAGTACCACAGACGCCTGGTGCGCCCTATTGTAGCTACAACAATACGGCACGAGTAATCTATCAATTTTCACGGGATTGAAGATCAATTTTTCTGCTGTTTAAAAAGGTAACATAATAAACAGTGACAACACGGAGCTGTAAGCCGATCAAGTGTGTTGAACATGGGCCACTTTGCTTCCTACACTGAACAGTTGTAATGTGTCGCTAACAAAAGGTAGAAGACTGCACACTGGATTCATGTTTGACAGCAACATGAGACAAGTTGACAGACTTATTTCTGAATAAATCAGGAAATAATCGACTCAAAATGTCTGCACGACCTTCTCCTCACTACTATGGAGTTTCGATGTTCAAAACCTCACCCTGTATGGTCCAAATAGTCTCTTCTTCACCTCCAGACGGTACTCTCTTGCTTTGTCTTCATCACTCATGTCTGTTGCTCTCAGACGCAAGATTTCGTACACTCGCCTTGCATGTTTCTGTGGAAAAAAATAAAAATAAAATGTTTTAAATGTACAAAACACCAGTGTGCCTCATCAGGAACAGAACACACTCCGAGCACAGCAGTGATAAGAAGGGCTGATGATGAATCAGGCCTCTAGTTATCTGTTCAAAGAAGCCAAGTATTCTCAAGAAATGCCACCAAGTTCTACGTCACAGATTCCTCACTATGGAATCTAACCTGCTACACGAACCAACAAGGAATCAAACAGTATTTAGAGCAAAGCAGCAAACTGGGTTGCTAAAATTTGGAAAAATGAACGTTTGCAATATTTAGAGTAATGAAAATAACTGGAGAAAAAAGGATGATAACCTGAGACGCGTTGACGTGTCAGAAAAGTACCTCACAGCTTGCCTTCAGCCAAAAAAGCTAAACTGTGGGAAAATAAATGTTCTTCTATTTAAAAAAAACAACATTTTATTGGGATTTTTGTGTCTTTATTATGATAAAAACAGCCTGAGAGTTGACAGGAAGGGGGGGAAGAGATGCAGTAAAGAGCCACAGGACAGATTCAAACCCTAGTGAGGACACAGCCTCCTACACTTTCTCCTTAAATGGAACTAACCTCTCATCTCTTAAACTTTGGTTTTATTGGACTGTCAGCTGCCTGCTTCTGTCAACTGACTACATGGTGCATTCAGGGACTGCTTATAAATTACAAACCCTGTGTCACATTCCATTCAGATCCCAACTTTTCAAAGACGTTTTGCTGCACTTGGATTATATGTGGACGAGTACTATCAGCTAGACAACTAGGAATTTTCTGATATGTTCTAAACAAAACTTTTTATCAAACAAAGAACAGAATAATCATTAATTTCAGTTTCATACAGCACCTTGTTTATTTTCAACTTTTCTTGTGCTTCTTTGACCATGTCCTCTGAGAAGCCGAGGTGCAGCTTGTCTGCGGCGAAGGATGGCAGGCCTTGACATAACTTGACCAGTACGTAGTCTCTCAGCTTCACGTAGTTCTCTGAGGGGTCCTCAGCTGATAACAAACCACATTATACAAGCAAATTGAGGTAACGAGGTTGATTTAATACATGGTCAGTGTGTGCAAGTATGTTTGGAGGACATATTCCAAATCATTTCAAGAAGTTACTTATAAACAACGAAAACGAAGTATCACTCAAGGCCAGACAAACTGTTGGCAGGAGCGTTCAGCCTTGAAAAGGACTCCTCTCTCAAAGGATAAAAGGCTGGAATGCCTCTTTAGCATTCATCCTGTGTCTCCATGCAAAGCAACCATTTCAATCCAACTACTTTCAAAAGAGCCTCAGCACGTTCTGCTACACATGTAAGCCCTCTAAATTAACTCATCCCCTGGATCCACCAAGAAAATCATTACAACTGTTTGTGATTGACATGAGAATCTCAGATTAAAATGCTAATGTTAAAATAGAAAAACTGATTCTCACCAGTGATGTCTTGCACCTTGGGCAGGCTGCAGTAAAATCTGTGCACGGCCTCCAGAAGCTGAGCTCCATGCCCCTCTCCTTGGAACGGAGGCAAGATCAGCATTTGGCTGTTTGGTAAAAAAAAAGGGGCAGACATGGACGCAGACATAGAACTGATGAGGAAACAGGTTTGTTGAGGTTTAGTCACAAAACACATTTATGTGGCGTCTGAGCAGGAACAGAAATTCTTTGATTCAAAGCAGGAAATAATGGATTGTTATCCTAATCCATCAATGCAACAAATCAAATCAAATCTTATCTACAAAGTTGTTTTCAGATACAAATCACCCTGGCTTGGTAATGAAACAAAATCTGGTTGAATGGTTGGCTATATAAGCCAGTAATTTGGGCTCTTTGGGAAGAGGATAAAGAAATGTATAATTTTCCACTCCTTTCTCATACAAAAGAATGGGAAGGCACGTGCTGCCCCAGCAATTACCTTACACGTGGTCGGGTTTTGTCTGGATACACGTAGTAATTATAAACTGTCATGTAGCCAACAGTTGCGTAGAGAGTCTCCCCATCTTTATTGTACTTTTCAAATCTGCAGATAAAACACAAAGGCAAACAGGTCAATTACAGGCACACTCCCATGCAGTGTCCATTTTAGCCTCTCGGCTCTCGTGCCCACCCTTCCGCCTCCCCCCGACCCCCGACGTCAGCATGTTAAAGCAGCCAGGCCCCGATTGGTACACCTGCTACAACCTGAATACATTATGCACTTAATTGGAGTACTGCAACTTAGAGGAAGAGAAGGGGTTGGAGGAGGGACTGAGCTCCTCAAAATCACTTCAGTCCATTTTGCCCATTGTCAGTATTAATAGTTGCCAGGGTAAAGAAAACACTGGCAGAGGCTCTTTTTACTGTTAAGACATTGTTCAGTGTTTCAAAAGACAACAGTATTCAATTCAGCTCTTGCCCCTAAAAAATTTGAAAAGGGCTTTTGGCACAAAGGAAGCTCTTGCCTGATCAACAATTCTCCTACGGGGGGAAATATAATCAAACTGGCCTGGTAATTGGTCACAAGCGCCACAAAGGGGGGCTTTGTTTTTCAATGACACAATAAAGGCTTTAGGGTAGGATTGGGCGTAGAGGGAGGGTGTGCGGGGTGGGTGTATGATGTCAATTAAGGAGGGCACTCACACAAGAAAGAAGTCCCAACGATCATCGTCTGCGTCGATGAAACTGGCAGTCTCTATGAACCACATGAGAAAGGTCTGCAGGCGCTCATGGTACTCTTGGAATCCTGGGCAGGTGATATCAGCCTGAGGGCAAATACGACATAAACAAACGTCCGATTTTGTTTAGAGTCAAGTCTTGTTCCTGCTATTCAAATGTAACAAACTACTTTAAAAATGTCAAATCCAACACTAATATCTTCTGGGATTGCTTTGGAGAAGCAGTGAGTGAAGTTTTGCACCTTGTGAATCTGGTATGTGAGCTCTCCCGCCTCCTCGCTGTGGACTGTGTATGTGTGAAGCAGGGTGCCGAAGGGCTTGAAATTGGCCTCCTTCTCCAGCAGTGAGATGAAGTCATCAGTGTTGCAGGTGAACCCAGCAGGGACGATTTCCCGGATCTTCCCTTCGACATCGTCAGGCTGGGATAACACAATGTGCATGAATTTAGCAGAGCAATAAACACATCAGGATGTTTGAAAGTTGATTAATTTGACTAGCATTTTTGGGATAAATGTAACTTCTAAAGTATACTTTCTGCTTTTCTTTTTAAAAACAGACTGTATGTCCATAAGCTGTGTTTCCACTTAACTGTCGAGTAAATTTGAAGAAAACATTAAAAGTCACCAAAAAATGACCGAAAAGAAAATGTGAACTCGGTGCATTTGCATCAACTGGGTTTGAGCAAATAAATAAGGCCACACAAAGCCTAGAAGTTGGAGGTACTGGTATTACCAATAAACTTAAAAGAAGAAGAAACAGAACCAGTTGCCTTGGGATTCACACAAGGGAATGTGGGGATTCATTTGGGAATGGGAATCTTGTGGGAATATCCAAGAAAACGTAGACAGTGAAAAAAGCTTGATGAATATTAGCCCAATTCTGGGAAATTTATACAAGTAGGTATATATCAGTATCAGTGAAATTATATCTGATAAATGGAAGTTACAAAATGAAGCCAAATTGCTTTCATGGACTCTCATACAGTAGGTGGTGGCATGCACCTTTAAAGTTGGTTTGGTCATCCGTCAATAAACACAAATGAAAAGAACAAGCGCTGCCTGCTGTTGTCACGCGCATGACGTCAAACTGCTGCACCTGTATAGAGCTGCGCAGGATAGACTAGAGAACCAAACATGCTGTCAACAGTGTGGATGTTCTCTCTACATTAGAGGAAGACAACATAATTGCAATTTGTAAGACATGTTCCACAAGGGTTCAGGAGAAAACCTACAAGATTTAACAAAATAAATCTTATCACAGCTGTAGAATATTAAATCACCCATCTTTGCTTACTGCAGCTTTTCTTCCCATCGGTTGTGACTAAACTACAGGTTAGCAACTTTATATCTTTACAAAATACAAAATTTAGAATTATCTGTTATCTTATCAGTATCGGTCACGAGAAGTAGGTTATTATCAGTTATCGGCCAAAAAAATTTAAATATTGAGCGTCCCTATAAAATAGCCATAAACTGGCAAAAGGCCAAACTGCCAGAATACAGCGCATACCACTGATATCATTTAAACTTTTATTTGTTCAGCAATGACCGTTAACAGTAATGTTAACCATTTACAACGCTAGCAGAGACTAGGACAAACTAAGCGGTTATGTCACATGCAAACCACCTACTCTCGAATGCTCCACTAACTGTGTGCCGCTTTTGATATTTTCTGGGAAAGTTGCCACCAACCGAGTGTACATCTTTGGTATAATAGCAACTGCAAGGGCTTTCAAAATTGGGCCAAAGGCTCAATCATCATTGTGTTACATCATTTGGTGATAGACAGTGACTTAATAGATATTTGTTAATATGAAAATCTTCGAGATTATTACTTTAAGCAGAGTAAAAACATTTTTTGCAAAATGTAGTCTTTAACCTTTTTTCATTAACCTTCTAATGATATACTTCAAGATATGTTGGCAAGCTGCATAAAAGTACAAAGCCATATCCTATAAAATAAAACTGGAAGCATACATGTTTTGTGCTCATGAAAAGAAAACCATTAGGCAATTAAAACTGTCAGCTGAGCAGAGACCACAGCGGCACCCTCCCCCCCTCCCCGCTGAAAAGACCACTTAAATCAGTACATTTACTACTTATGTTAAACCATGAATATGTGATGAAGTTGCCACAATAAAACGCATTTCTGCTTCTCACTGGGAAATAAAATCTTATGAATTGATCTCAACTTAACAAACCTTTGGGCATCCATAATAGAGGCCTCTCCTCTAATCCTGCCAAGTGAACCCAGTCAAATGAATTTGCCCCAGCATTTCCAAAGAGCCTCGGACACAAAGGGACCCTACCCTTGGACTTTTTACTCAGTGCAACCTGTGGTTAGTTCAGCTGTAATGTTTGCATTGTATCCATTTCCACAAGGATTGACATGAGAACACTTCGCTAAGCAGCCCTTTCACACCATTTACATGTGTGATGGGCATTATTTCAGCAAAGAGACCCTTGCTGCTCAGCATTGAAAACTGGGAAATGAAGACGGTCTGAGCAAAATGCACTACAAAAGGCTAATACAACATACTGCTAATTCCCCACCCTTTCAGACATCAGCTAATATCTAACTGGAAGTAATGCACCTGCAGCTGAATGCCTCTTAACCATTGTAGTTGTTCAGCCACATTTCTAAGGAAACAAGGACCATACTTAAAAGGCCATGGACAAACAAGTCCCTTTGTCCCGGGCACTCTCCTACATACTAGACGCTAAATTGCACAGCCTTCCAGAATAGATGCCTTAGTTTAGCATGAATATAACTTAACAATGTTCCTTTAGAGCATTTTGTTAATGTCTTTGATTTCTAACAATAAGCTCAAAGGGAGTACAAACTATCTAATTTGTTGTGTTGGTTTTATTTCATGTCTTTAATCTACTCTAAAGACCATCCCACATTCAAAAATCTGCAGTCATTTTCTCTGCCTGTAATCATTTATTACATTTTTACAGTTAAAACATATTTACACATTCACATCGGATTATGAACGCAATAGAAATAATTGCACTTAACAACTATGAGTTGCCAGCTCAGGAGCACAAAAGCTTTGGCACCAAAATCAGTGTTTTCTGACACAAGTCCAGCAGCACTCTGTTTTTGGCTGATTTAAAGGGGAGAAGGTGATTTTCGATGAGTCTTCTATCAACGTGGCAGCTGCATAAACTCTCCATCTCTGCCTCCCCTCGGCTGTCACCAGCTGCACCGCACCCCGACCGTCCGCACGCACTCAGAGACAAACACTCTTCAGATGCAGCCTGAACTCTGCTGCTCCCCTCGCTCTCTACCTCTACACCAGCTGCACTCAAACCCTTAACAAGGTGAACACTCAGGGGTCAACGCTGAACATTAAGTAGAGCCGCACGTAGACACGAAGCCAGCCATCACATTTCAGTTTGAATATCAGCTTCGAACTATGTTCCCAAAAAAGTCTAATGGCTCTCTTCAGGTTCAAACACTGAGAATTTGTTGCCATGGCTTTTTTTGGGGGAAGTTACCGGAGATGAAATTGATGTAGCCCCATTGGATCGCTGTTGCAGTAGGCTATTTATGATTTGAGTGAAACCACAGGAACACCAAAACCTGGTGATTTTAGAAGTCATGCCTACAGCTACACCAAACAGTTCAAAGCCTCAAAGTTGTAATCCTGTCCAAATTTCACAACATGTTTTTAGTTAACAAAATATTCTGCTTCAATCTGTATTTTTTGGCATCGAGTCTTTCAAAACAACATTTGCTCTCCAGCTCAAAGGGAGGTATGCACCTCTTTTAATGTGGCGGTCTAGCAGCAAACTAACAGAACCAAATATTGAATTTATATAACCACCTTGGCAAACTAGAATCAGATACCTCCACCAAGGCCCAAAAGTCTCCCTTAACTTGAATCAACCGTAATCAAATATAGCACTGTATCACTCGAAATTTTAAACCATCCATAAGTGCTTAACCATAATTTCAAGATCACCAGACCTAGGATCTGCATCCAATTACACTCACTCATAAATACCAGCCACCTAAATACACCTGTTTTTTTTTTTTTGTTAAATAAAATAAATAAATACATTCCGCACAACCCTAAATCTGTTCATTCTGTTTAAACCCGGCCTTTCTGCACAGTTGCAGATAAAGCTTAGGCTACATTAATATTATACTACTTATGTAATTAGATTCCACCAGTGACTGCGTATTTATTTTTCAGACTACAATTCATAAATCTCGAGTGTTGAGAAGTCAAAATCGTCATCGTCGTCATTGATTGAAAAAATACAGATGCAAACCATTTCCAAAATTCACAACATTTTTTCAATTCAAATTTTTCAATTATTTCCATTTTCCTTCTTATAACATGTAAACACACACACACACACACTTACAAAATCCATGATATAAAAATCCATTAAGAAAGTTGATTTAGAAAAAATAAGACAAACTTTTTAATCAGATGAAGAACATTCACATTAACGATTTTGTTTGGATTTTTGATGACATCATAAAATATGACAGACCTCTGAAGCCTCGTTTGAAAACCATAATAGAAGCTTTGGATGTAAAAAAAAAAAAAAGACATTCATTACAGACCTTGTAATACCACTGCTCCCACTGCCACCAGTTGAAGGCCACATTGTCCAGTTAGGGAGTCCCTGCTGTTTCCAGACAAGGCAGATGTCCCCAGAGTTGAATCCTCTGACCTCAATAGGGGCCCCGGCCAATTCATGTATTCGTTTAAACATGTTTGCTGCATTGAAAGCTTCAGGAAATATTCAAAGCTGCCCGAGGCCTTTTGTGGAGTCTCTTAGAAGGAGTGACCAGGACAAGCATTTCACTTTACTGTCCGTTTTTGTCCAAATACTGGCTGTTGATATGTAAATTCTCATGTCTGGCAATTAAAAAAGCAGACAGTTTTACACACTGAGCAGTGCGACGCCCAGAAATCATTAAGTCTAATTGTTATTAGCTGAGCAATACAGGCAAAGAATGCATTAATCGTTACATAAAAAGGGTCACCACATTAAAAGCCGAAGCCATTTCAAGATCAGTTCACAGATATTCAGCACCAACGACTTTGATTGTTGATGACTTCAGCAACAACTCCCTCCTGGAAATATATGAACAAGATACCCAACCGTGTCACATTACTCCTCCTGCTGATTCAATCACACAAACCTCAGTAAAAAATCAATTCCTCATGTTAGACCCCACGTACAAACCCTTTTAAAGCCCTTCTCTTCCGACAGGGAGGAGTAGGATTAGTGTACTGGCACAGGGGGCCATGGTGGGCTGAGATTTTGTCTAACAAAACGGGAGATCTGTCACAGGATAATGTCACCACCCAGAGAGGCTCAGAGTTTCTTCAGTAAGTGAAGAAACAACATTATGGTACCAGAAAAACTGCCCACAAAAGCCTACAATAGGTCCATGTACTCCCCTTTAAGAATATGTGATTGCAGTCAGTAAAACTGCCTATTTGTCTGTCATAGTTACAGCTTGATTTACTAAACTTCAGGTTATTAAAAAGGCGCCTATTGTCATACATTTCAATTTGTAAAAGTCCTGTTCCATTTTCACTTCTGCTGCCGCCTGCTGTTAGTTTTCCAAAAACACTAATTACATGTGACAGTGGGTATCCAAACATTTTTTACCCACAAAAAAACAACGTCAAATGTCTTTTTTTCTTTCAGATTATCAATGTGCTGGATTGTTTTTGCCCCTCCTAGTCTTGTCCCCAAGGTAACGGATGGTCTTGGGTCTCCTACCACGGAGGTTAAATCTATTAGAAACCAAGGTGTGGACCAGGCATCGACTCTGGACCAACATGTCAAGTTGCTGAATTGATCGTGTTTTTTAACAGCTGAAACATTTGTCTAAAGCGGAGATGTATATGTTATTGGATGCTTTTATGTCAAAACTGCTGCAGCTAAAATGTTGACCAGATCCTCCAAAAGGCCCCATGTGATATAGATTGTGATAGTGATTGTCTATCACCACCACGTCTTTAAGGTCCTCCGATCACGGCTTGCTGGTAGTTCCTCTATCTCGGCCTCATACCATACTTTTGAGGTTTTGGCTTTTATATGACATAAGGCCTACCAACACTGTGGACACACCTTATGCATGGCTTTCCAAGTTGTCAGATTGCTGTATGGTCCACACTACACAACACAGTACAATATATCTCACAAGGAGGATTTCCCAGTACGTCTGTTGTCAAAACTATGACACAAGGAACAATAGGTTGTGTGCTGTTTCTTAGAGAGTATGGCGAAGAGAGTTGGAGGTGAATAATGTATTTGCAATAAAATGTATGGCTGCCAGCTTGTATGCCAATGTATTCTAAAAGGCCATGACAAATCAAACTGATATCAAAGAATTAGCTGCGACAAAGGCCAATTATCCAATAACTTTGTCTCAGCCAGAAGGTTGCACTGGAACACACAGCAAAGACTACAACCAACAGCCAAAAAGCTTGTACGTTCTGCATCTGTGTGAAAGGAACAACCTCTCTGCCGATATCAAAACTGTTTTTATGATTATTTGACGTGACCCTCAATGATATAGCCATCAACAGTAATCAACAGTAAGTCTAATAAAAAAAATGGAAATGGTACTAAGGAGGAGGCAGAGGAGAGACAAACTCAGAGAGCTACTGCAGATGACAGCTAAGTGTCTGCTCTGCATCAACTAGCTGCATGGCTCCAGAATCTGTCCCCGAAATGGGTGTCTCCAGGTAGGATTTGGTGTTGGGTTACGTAGTGTGTCCCCATGAGTTGCCACTCATTTGCACACCACTATCCTTGTTTCCCACTGTCAGGCTGACCAACTGAACTCACCCAGCAGAGAAAACTGTCTCCTGTCACAAGCAAAGGAGAGTCAGATCAACTCGAGCGTCGAACATACATCCCCGTGCCGGTTTTAAAGGTGTTGTTTTCTCAGCACCACAGTCCATAACTTACCTGTGTTCAGCCTCAGAAGCTTGAAACCTGTACCTTAGCTATACTAAGAACGCTAAGATTAGAAAACGCAATTGCCATAGGCACGATTGATTGAAAAATATAAAATTGTAATCTCACAAAGATGTACTAGCGTCATTATTCAGCAGCACTTAAAATACACCCCATTGGCAAAAATCCACCTTAAGAAGAGACAACTTGTGTTTTTCATAATCCCCCACTTAAAGCATAATGGAGCAGCTTTGTGTTAAAATATATTTCAGCAGGAGGCAAGGTGTTTTGATCACACCTTGGTTTAAGGCATAGTTTGTTTATACTGAGAATAAGCATGGTTACCCATCATCATTACAATATTGAAACAGGTAAACCGAGCAGTAAACCGAGCAGTGATTCAGCCACAACACCAGTCACATTTCAGTATGCTGGATGTTCTAAATGAAAAGAGTAAAGAAACATGTGTCCTACCTCCACACAATCAAACACCTCAGTGACTTTAGAGGAGTATTTCACTTTGAAGAGGGTGCTCAGGTTTCCAGCAGTGTAGAAAAGCTGTATCTGAAGACCTTTGTATCCAAAAGCGACCTCACTGCAAACAAAAAAGTGGTCGGAATCATTAAAAATAACAGCAAAGTTACATATAATTTAACTAAGACAGCAACCTCCAAGCAGAAAACAATAAACAGCTGTTTTAAGTAGCAGGCAGTATAGCAAACACTCATCATAAACATGCTTACTGTAGGTCAGACCAATTATTTCACTATGTTGCATTGTTTCTTTAACTACCACATCACAGGCAGTTTATGGCAAAATAGATTTCATCATTATGCAACTCCGTGATTGAGCTTTACTAGCAATTACGCTTGCTGAAATAATTAATGCCCCAATTACTGAGTTCCCTTTGAGCTGATTGCAGCAAGTGCAGAAATAACCAATCGTAGTTTTGACTAATTTGGAAATGCAATTTAGAGCATATCGACATGCTACTGTAAGCCAGACACAGGTGTCAGTGCCTATAATGTAGGCCTGCTCAGGTTCAATACCAATGATGGCAACACTTCATGTGATGGTACGTTCAACATTTTGGAAAGCAAATAATCTTATGTGGCACTAGTGGATACAGAGGTTAAGTGAGGACTTCATAGCCTAGCTTATCATATAGCATAAAAAGAGAAAAAGGTGGACTCAGCGAACCCTCCCTGTTCAAACTTATAAAAAAAACACCACCCAACTTTAAACGTGAAACTCTAAATGTAAAATTGACAATTTGTGGTTTCACAGGGATTCAAAAAGTGAAACCACTTCTTGGCGTCCAACATCTGAACCTATAACTCTGTGCAGCACCTTAACTGGACCTACAGTCCCTCCCTTGTTTGGTCCAGACTTTTGGACTTTTTAGCCTGATAAGGACCCAAATTACAGATGCGAAACCCTCCGGGACCTATGTCTGGATCTGTCATTCAAAGCCTGGTCCGATTTGAAGAGGTTTTATCAGTCTGTACCATGGTTTAGTTTGTTTTCAGTGTAGACCTCTGATGTTTGGGCTTTCAAACAAGTAACATTAAGTTCATGTAGGCTGTTGTCAGAAATGGACAAAGAAAAAAAACCTGCACAAGAAAATGGGGCTGCTGTAGCGCATGGGGAGAGGAGGAGATCCAATGTTTAACTAACATTTGGTCTGAGGACTTTATAATGAGTCAGTTGGAAAAACTCACAAAACTTCATATACGTTATCCTCAATTATAATCCAAGAAGGTGAGGAGGAGGAGGAATTGACATCACATCAACGTCAGATGCACGCTAGTCAAAACAAATCAATCCCAAATTGAACCGTTTTAAATACTCTTTTGTACCCACCTCCATCAAAATTTTAATTAGATCTGTACGCTGAGGCCTGGGAAGTGTGCAATAACTTGGTGTTCTGTTTGTTTTGTTTTTTGGCTTTAATCTTTTATTGGATGTGTGATGAGTGTGTATGTAGCCTACGTGTACGCCTTGAGCTGTTATATGTATTTTATGTATATCTATCGTCTGTAAGGGCAGCTACTACTATGCACTACGCACTCTGAGTCCATGACAAATTTTCCCTTGGGGACAATAAAATATATTCTATTCTATTCTAAGTACAGGAAAACACAGCTCATCTAGGTAATGATTAAAGGACATTTGTTTCATGTATAGCTCTTCAGTGCGCTCACATAATTGCAAAATAAAACAAAAAGCTAACTGGATGAAATGTCCACAAATGCTATTCTTGTCACAGTCAAGCTACCAGGTTTGGTACGACCTTTTTTGGCAACCTATGATAGAGTCAGTCACGTTGCACTTGACAGACAGATTGTTGCATGTCAACTTGTAGTTACAAGTCCAAACATGTCACTCATACATTCTGTTTTTGTGCAGATTTCACTAGATTATTTTTAGAGGAGCTGGTAGGTGTATTCTATGACTTCATACTGAACTGGGCCAACCGTTTCCCTCCAGTCCTCGTCAAGCTACACTAACCACATCCAACAGCTCCTCTCATCTCACTCAGATGCAAAGCAAATTAGCATATTACTCAAAATATTTAACTATTCCGTTAACTGCCATGATTTTTAATCAAGAATTGTGGCCCATGAGCCCTTAGTGGTGACATTCATCACAAAATAAAAAGCCCTTTTAACAGTTTATACATCTTCCTATATTATTTCCCTTTTCATCAGCAATAGTTGATGTTTGTCCTGATAATATATGTCCAGTTAAGGAGTGTGCACTCTGGGCTTATTGGTTGATTGAACCTCTGTTAGACTTGTGATCAGATCTTACATTCCTGCACACATTTGATTTTAAGTACATGCAGCAACATGCAGCAAATCTGCTATTCTTAGTTTTTATAGATCTATCTTCACACTTCATGCTTAAGGAAGGTGGAATAAATTCTCAATATTCATTTTCAGTCAAACTTTGTATTCAGTATTGTGAGTGTGAGTGTATCGGACTTTTAGTTATATATCATATCTTTAACAGAATTGTCAACTGAAAATACAACCATCTTATAAACATTTTAGTTTAAGTTCTTTTCACCACTGTTATGCCGTTGGTGAAAGCACACTATCCACAGTGCTCCTGAGGGTCTGCGAAAAGTCCAAGAAATACACTGGTTGTACCTGGCAGCTTGCATGTGTGAATACAATGCTAGGATGATAGTAAGTGAGGCCACAATGCTCAAAAATATGCAGAACAGGTCACTAATAACTTCCCTCTTTGCATAGTAAAAACTAAGTGATCATTAGTTTCTGTATCATTAGGGAGAGCTAATGATCAAAAAATACTCACTCGTCTCCATAGAGCTGATGGCTGTACTCGGGGTGAAACGTTGTGCTCTCATCATCAACATCCTCTGGGAAGCGAACTGAGATGAAAAGATGACGAGGTTCAGATCATTTAAATGGGGATAAAAAGTTGACTCCACAAGATACTGTGCGTGCATATTATCATTTTATTTTTTACAAGTCATATACAATAAGTGAAAAATAAACATACCCAGCTTCAAGGATATAGCTTCATTGGTGTCGCACTTGTATTCAGCCAGTTTCTTCTCCATGGTATTGACTCCTGTGGAACACACAAATCAGGTTTTGTTTCTCCACTGTATAACATTTTTTGCATCAAAAGGCCAATTTCTTACTTCTAAGAATCAGAATCAGAAATTCCTTTGTTAGTCCCACAAACGGGGAAATCTGTGCATCACAGCAGCCAAAGGACAATATATCAATATAATATAATATAATATAACAATAGACAATAATAGTAGTAAAAAAATATATATATATAATAAAAAAGTAAGAAGAAGAGCTAGAGCAGAAATAGAATTGTATATCCGTAATATGTCCAAATATAAACAGTATAATCATAAACAGAATTGTATATTCTCTATTTCATCTTAGGATTTCAACTGACCAGCTTCTTTTTGCTGCAAAATAACGGTGGTGCAGGTATCTTGTAAATCAAAGTTATTGCTTTCCAATGATCACTTAAGGAGCAGCTTGAGTCATCAGAAATCTTTGCTTGCCAGATATCACCCTGACACAGCAGGATCAGAAAATATAACTGTGTTTAGATGCTGGTATGAATTAAACACAGTGATGAAGTCACCGCTGATGCTTAATGACAAGTGTTCTGGCAAGAGATTCATCCATATTTTAGCAGCATCAGAGATTGGCTTTGATAGAGAAGATTAAGATACTCTCGTGCTTGATGTTTTCAACAACCACTCCTATATACAGAAACATACCAGAGAACAAAAGAAGCCCTCGTTGACAAAACACAGTGTCCCTTAACCTCGACTTGTAGTTACACTTGCCTTATCTTTACACTTCAGATGACCATTTATTGACTAAATGGCGTCATTTTCGAAGAGGTGCACATCAGCTTCATCAGTCCTTGCAACAACCTGATGCTAAAGTATAGATCCCGTTCTGACAATTTGAGCTTCTCTATGAAGATGAACAACCAGTGTTACCACTTAAAATGAGGTATTTCTGTCTTGCAGGCGAATATAATCAACAAGATATTCTCTAAATGTGCTCAAAATGTAAGTTGAAGTTAAGGCATTTCTAACAACTGGGTTCAATTCTGTTGATAACACACAAACACACTCCATGCTATGACAGTCTGATAGCATGCTAACAAGCAGGCAGGCCCCTGTCACTTGCAATGTAACGTTAGCTTAGCTCGCTATGTTTTGAACAGGTCACGACTCAACCTACAACTCCAGTGGGGTAGAAACAGGACCGACGTCGGTTCAACGAGGCACAACCATTAAAACGACGACAATGGAGGTAAACATGAAACCGTTCAGTCACTTACCCGCCATTTCTGCACACTGTGCTGTGAGGATCTGTGTTGTCCCAAAAGACCCGCGGAATCAGGATGACTTCCGGGTTCGTGACGTGTAGAAACAGGAAGTCGTTTTTTCTAACGTCTCCGGCGTAAAATGACAACACAGCCTGTGAATTTCAACCTAAAATGCGAATGTAACAACATATTAACCGCGTTTTGTGGATAAAAACGGCACCTTTGAACAAAGAATTACTGAATACACAGGAAGGTTAGTTCAATGCCGCAGAACACCGGATCTTCAAGCTGGAATGAGGTAGCTATATTTAGTCTGCAGTAAGCAATTAATGCTATATCAATTAACAGCTAACAAACGTATCTGTTTTGAGTATCTTAGCTTAGCTAGTTGTTGTATTCTTTAAAAATGCACTATGTAGTTTTTGGAAAATACATTTTAATCAGAGGAGAAAGATCTTCATTGACTAATTTCTTATGCCTAAAAAAACAAAATAAAACAGTCTTTGTTTTCATGACTGAATAAACTGAATAATCAAACTGGCCTTGAAGGACAACACAGTTTCATACTTTTTTACTTTACCGCCTTTTATATTTGGCGGACCCTGGCACTTTTCTACCTTTGAACAGTGTTCTGTGGACCTTAATTTTCACTGCGAACCGCTTATTTATTCATTTATGGAAGAAAAGAAAAAAAAACAATATTTCTGAGTTCTCCAAAACTACATGGTGCCCCTTTAAAATATAAGAAACAGTCATGCTTATTTTTAACTAAAATGCATTGCTTACTATGGGGGACTAAAACTGCCAAATCATTATCTAAAAAAGCAATATATGGTTATCTAAAATAAACAAAAATGAATCCCATTAGCATATAGATGATTATAGGTTTTTACTCAGCTCAACTCCATAATCCAGTATCAGTTGGGCTCTTATGTCTTCAGTTGAACTGTTTTGTTTGATCAAAAGTTCAAGATCCCAAAATATTAAATGCACAGTATGTAATATCTACCACTGGGGGTGTCTTAATCAAAATATAAGACAAGAAGTCAAGCAGTGTAAGATAACTAAGATGAGAGTTGCTGTGTTAATTGTTAAGCAACCACCATTACTAATGAAAAAAACTTTTACAATTTTGCTCTGACTGAATTTCATCTATGATTTTTTTTTTTTTTTAGAAAGATGTCCCACTCAATTCAGTAGTCATGGTTCCCCAAACATATTTTTGTTACAGAGATGGCTTTTTCAGGGGGTGCATTTTCAGCAGCATAAATCCAGGGTCTACTGGAGAGTGTCACACAGCACATTTAGCACAGTTATGCACAAACCTCAGGAAGATAAAGGCTCAGTGATTCAGGCAGATTAGACAACTAAACAACTCATCTGCCCTGGCACTTTCTCTGCTACTAGGGGGATGACAGGTTAACAAGGCATTTTGCTCATTTTGCCAACAAGGGGGATGGCACCCTAAAATCGCTACTGATTAAGAGAGGAACTCATACCACAGCACATGAGCATCCTATTATTGTTATACAAATGTAGGATAAACAACACATTTTTGATACAATTCCACCTAATTTGGACGAGTTAGTGAGAATAGAAAAAAACTGAAATTGACTCTCTGGGGGAAAGTGCAAGTGTGAGCATCCCTCTGAGCCTGGATAATGCTGTGCTATCATCCCAGCCTCAGCTATTCTGTCCTCCAGGTGCACCAATGAATGACCTACCCAGTCATGTTTAAGCCACTGTAATTTTAGCTCTGCTACACTGTCAGCACTAGATTATCCCTTTCCCGAACAATACCATACCTTTTACAATCCTTAGGCAACAAATTGTGTCTGCATGGAGGCAATACATGCTGCTTGATCTCTGAACTACAAACTACAGTCGTTCAGACTTTTTTCTGCAAATGCAGGGAATGAAGAGATTCCACACTAGAGGCAAGAAGTGCAATGTTGGGGTGTTAAAACAGTTTTGGTGCAGTAGATCCTCTGATAGTAATTTTCAACAAAATTCAGCAGCGCCTGAATTGGCTATCCGCGGCATGTACGTGTTTAATGTATGTAAGCTACTCGGGTGGTATAGCGGTTTGGCCATTTATCATGGTGGTTTGATCCGTGAAAACTCTTTGAGCAGGAGCCCAAATTGCTTTTCATGTAAGAAGAGAAGAGTTGTGGAGGACTAAATGTGTCTGTCAGATGAATGTGATATTGTGTGATGTGACACAGAGAAAGAAAAATCACAGCAATTTCACATGGGAGCTCATGCTGTGGGGGGTGTGGAGATGCAGAGTTAGTTGTTTGGTATCCTTGTGTTTTCAGTTTAAGACTGTTACCAATGTTGTAAAATGACATTTTTAAAGTGAGTATTTTACAAAGTACATTTTGCTTTTGGTAGCTTACTTTAAGTACATCATAATACTATATTTTTATTCAGTAGGTGATTTTGTGATATTTTTATTAGGGGGAAGAGTCAATGGGAGCACTTAACCTCAGACCCTATAGTAAAAGCTATATCTGTAGTCATGTCTCCTCTAAATATTTTGTGGCTTCTCTGATCATAGAAATATTATAAGAATATTATAGAACTAATACAGGCAGCAGTGTGTCCGTATGATCCTCTATGATCCTATACAATGCTCTTCTGCGACTACATGTTTTCACTTTGATCATGAAGGTATTGCAACATTATTATATGAAGGCGTATACTGTATTATAGACTTTAATATTCATCGTTTATTGTTTAGAGAATATTATAGATTTAAGAGAAAACTGACAGAGGGGCTGGACTGAGAGAAAAACTTGAATCACATATCCCTCTGCTACTTCAGAACCAGAGACAGCACCTTTGGATTCATCAATAACTAGCACAGTTATAAACTATAAATATGTCATAGCCTTGGTACCTTTATCCAGATCCGCACAGAACGGGGTCTACTCTGGGGAGAGACCCATCCTCCAATCAAGTTTTGTGGAAATTTGTTTGTTTGTTTTTTGTAATTCTGCTGATAAAATCAACCAACCAAACAACAGACCTGGGTGAAAACATAGCCTCCTTAGCGGAGGCATGTTAGGCACACAAGACTAAAGTTTTCAAATAAGCGAGCCATTTGCCCATGCACTCTCTCTATTACCAGGGGATGGAGATGGGGGATCAGAGGTTAACAAGGGGGGTTCATTTTGGTCATTTTGCTTCAAGAGAATGGAGTCCCACCTTTGTGAAAAATATATATAATGGTTGCATAATATATTACAGTTTAATGATAAACCCTACTGTCCAAAATGATATGATATGAGTGTGCCAAAACAATTAACTTATCATATTGGAAACCATATATGCTGGTACATATATAACAAAAAGAGACATCCGCTGTGACTCAAAGACTACTTTCAGAAGGTAAGCTGCAGATACCGATTCCATGATTGCAAAAGTTTGAAAGGATTGAAAGGAAAGAACAAAAACTACATTGCATAGGCAATCTATGATTCGGCTGATATCAGCAGAACTCATATATATTGGTCAGGCTCTAATATTTTGTAACTTTGTGTCATTATATATACAAAACAATCAATACATTGGAAAACCTGTCAAATATGGACAGTGAACATATTAGTTGCAGCCCTTTAGTTTCAGTTAGTTTCCCGTATCCTATGTAGTTTTGGAGAATACATTTTAATATTTACAATATTCATGAGGTAATAATACAAACTCAGAAATATACATTTTTCCCATAGCCAAATAAACAAGCGTTTCTCAGAGGAAAATAAAGACCCCAAAACACTGTTTGAAGCTAGAAAGGTGGCAGGGTCCGCCACATATAAACAAAGTAAAACAGTATGAAACTGTGTTGTCCTTTAAGGTCAGTTTGTTTATTCTGTCATGGAAACGAAGAGAGTTTGTTTATTTAGTTTGTTTATGCTTAAAAAAACTATTAGTCAGTGCTGAACCTTCTCTTCTGATTAAAATGTCCTCCACAAAACTACATAGTGCACCTTTGCAATTCATTGTTTCCTTCAAGTTAAACCCTCGTTTTCACCATCGCATTCCTCCTGTCAGCTGCAGTCTGCTGGGTATTTTGCTGTTGGTTATCTGCACACACACTGAACCGTGTCCTCGTCTGACCCGAGCAGACATCAGACTCCCCTCCGCTGTAGCTTCCCTGTCCGGCGCATCCCTCCGTGTCCGCAGCTCCTCGGCGGACACACCGCCCCGCAGGCAGAAAAAGAAAAAGGACGACGCTTGTCTAAATATACATTTTGCGCGCAGTGTCTCAGACCTCGGCTGGCTCTCCTGTCATGCCCGCAGTCATCCCGATGCCCAGCGCCTGCGCTAGTCCACTGCAGCTGACGTCACACCCAGCATGGCGGTCAAGGTGACTCCGTCAATATTTCTTATCAGATATTAATTTTAAAAAGGCGGTAAAGCGGCCACGGGCGCGTCGGATGCGGAGGACAGCATGTCTGTGCGGACTCGTGGGTTTAAAGCTCGTGTCTTTAACGCAGCGGAGCCCCCCTTTCGTTTATCTCTGCATCTTTGCATAGGCGCATCTCTGCCGGCCTCGCACAGGCAACTGTAATTTCTTCCCTCTGTTGCATGTGTATATCAGGAGCGGGTGTATTTTTTTTAGTGGTGTTAAAGGCAGTTCTTTCACATGCATGGTGTTGTAGTTGTTGTTACAGTCTGTGTGGTCGATCCCGCTGAGCCGACTGCGTTAAAAATCAGAGATCAACAGTGACTGACTGAACTTCACTTTCACTGGCTAATTGCTTTTTTTCTGCACAGTCTCCTCATTAGCTTCAAGTGTAGGCAGCACTTCTGATGATGTGACTTTGTGTTTTTGTGCAGGTGCAAGCGACAAAAAGAGCCGACCCCGGTGACTTGAAGACTATCTTTCTGAAGGTAAGACTCACGGATGACAAAACATTTGCAGCTCATACAGAAAGTGTGTGTCACAAGTCTACTAACGCGTTGCAGTCAGTGAGTAGTTTCTGTGTGCCGTCCACTGGGATGCATAGTTCAATAAAGGTCACACAAATGCTTTGACTAATTTTGGATCTGCTTCAACAGAGGATCCCCCCCATTCGCGCTGACCTCGCGTGCATACGTGACATGTCGTTTTTCTTCACGCCCTGTCCAAAACCCTTTAAAAAGAACAGCTCCCAGGCATCAGTGTGTAGGTTTGTTTACCCACACAGGTCGTGTTTGGAGTGTAAACTTGTTCCTGTTTGAGGTACAAGTCGCCTTATGGTCCCTCCACCTCTCTTGACTCCGCTATAAGAGGGCTGTGTAATTTCTAATGCATATTCAGGTGGAAGAGTTAATTACTGGAAGCTCATTCTGACTGCCTGTATAATTTGATTAAGAACTACTTGAGGCCTACTGTGAGGGTGAATGGATACACAATCATGTGACGGAGTAATGTGGCAATAAATTGCTCGGAATTAATATTTTCACTTAAAACATTAATTTGGCGGAGTGCAATGAATTGTATCCGCGAAAACACTCGGTGTGAAGGTCTCCTCCCACACTCCTACTCTGTTTATCTCATGCACTCTCTATCGGAGGCTTGGCTTACACCCATGAGCATGGCCTTTCTGTTGCCAGTTCATGTGGTGCTTGTGTTTCCAGAGCTATCTCTGTTCCAACTTGAAACTCAACCCAGGCTCTAAAAATGACCCTACGTCTTAAAGACTGACTGAGGTTGCAGGTTGAGCCGAAGGCTTCACTGGCTGTGCATGTTTTCAGTTTTCAGAGTAAAACAGCAACGCAACACTTGTAATGTGATCCTTATTGATTACATTATTGTCACTGTGAGCTGTGTGTTTTATCAGATGGGGTTTAGACTTAAATCTGTTCACTGTTGAGCTATGGTCTCTGATCCTTTTAGGCCATTGCGAAAAATCAATGAGCAGGACTGATGTTCAGTAATATTACACATACAGGATTTTTGCCTTAATGTGATAAACAAAATAGAATTTTTTCAAAAATAAACATTATCTTCTGGTTACTGTGTCCATACATGTTGATTTTTAAAGTTTGACAGTTAGTTGTCCTAAAATAAATGTATTTATTCAGAACAACTGGCACCATTAGACAGAGGTCGCTTGGAGCTTTCTTTACAAGGAACCTTTCTGTAGTCAAGTTCTGTCCAAGAAATAAGGTCACAAATACAGGTGTGTATGGCTCCTCTTATCTATCCAACCTAAACAACATAATCCAGTCTCCATCTACCATCTCTGGGCTGGATGATGTGATGATAAGAACCCACAGCATCAGCTAGTAGAGCTCTCACTTTGTGTGTGTGTGTGTGTGTGTGTGTGTGTGTGTGTGTGTGTGTGTGTGTGTGTGTGTGTGTGTGTGTGTGTGTGTGTGTGTCATAATGGGATATGTGGTCCTGGTGACTACTTCTGTAGCAGAAAGTAAGACAGTAGTGATGTTGAACGTTTTGCTAGCTGGTTATATGTCTGTCTGTCTGTCTGTCTGTCTGTTTGTCTGTGGATAGACTGTGCAAGATACAGTCACAAAAATGTACAGGTGTGTAGTTGAGATTGCAATGAAGGTCGGGATTGAAGATCAATGTAGCGTGAGCAAGGGGGCAGGAATAAGGGAGGTTGGAAGTGGGAAATGGGCCATTGGCCCCCAAACTTAGACCCCTGGCTCACATTTGTTTTAGGTTGCAGATCTCTGTAACCCTGTCCACTCCAGTGCAGTTGCCACTCTTGTTTGGGAATACAGTAGACCAATTATCAGCCTGACTGGTAATCAGGGCTGAATTAAGCTTCTTCCGATTATCGGTATTGGTGATTTTTCTGTCAGATTGCTGATAAAAAAACATTTGCTATTGTTAAGGCCCTGAAAAAGCCATAGCGGTCGACTCAAAATCTTGTTGTCTGTTGTGTGTTTAAATTATGTAACTGGAGAAATTTATGGGCTATTTGAAGTCTGGCTATAGTTTACAGGGCATGTCAAAATGTCGAGAAAAAAAGGTTGCAAGTTAGATCATATAGTTGTGACTAATTTCAGCCAAGTGGGCTTCTGACTGAAAAGTCCTGACAGTGAAAGAGCAACCTTGCTCATCCTGGAAGTGCCCTTCCAACAAGCCCTTGAGCTCCAAAGTGCTTCAGTGGAGCTTCTCAGCGGCCAGCAGATTGGGCAGCTTCCAGGTGTGAATGTGAACGGGGTGTTCCTGAAACAAGAGCCTGGCTCTGATCAGCTGTTAGACAAAGGTTAAAACAGTCATCAACACAGTTACTGCATGTAACACATTGCAGGTAATAGTTGTTAAAGTGTATGACACAGCTAAGCCTTATTGTAGGTTAAGCATCTGGTATTTCTCAGTTTAAATGTTACTGTGTGTCCACCCTTTGTTGAGATGGATATGGTTATATCGAGTGCATAGTGACGTAAGTGTGTTTCTGCCTTACATATGATGACAATGATTTGAAAGGGACTGATGTTTTCTGTCATGATGGGATTCAGCAAAGCATTGTATAAATGTAAATGTACTGTGTAGGGCCAGTAAACTGCAAACCACATGTGCTTGAATAGAAAACTAAACACAAAGACCTTATTGTCTCGAAGGAAAATCTATGAAGAAACCTGCAGTAAAAACAGACATGTTGATGTCTTATTGTTTTTTTTGTCTTTCCTTACATTCAGCACGTCACATCATTTTCTCTCTATGTGCACAATGAGAAATCTTCCTTACAGATTCCTTATCTAAATCAACATGTAAGCCATTGAACATCCACATTGTTTACAGCCTTGTCTGTATCTTCCCTGCAGTATGCCAGTGTGGTGGACGATGGAGAGCATTACATGACCCCCAGGGACTTTGTGCAGGGTTACCTTGGTTTACATGCACAGCCTCAGTACAATCCCAAAACTGTGGAACTGATAGCCGGAGTGGCCGACACCACTAAAGACGGGTAAGTGCTTACAGTGAGGTAAGCTGCGGATGTTCTCTGTTGATGTGGAGTTATGTTAACACAATTGAATTAACGGTTATTCCCGTTTATATCTGTATTTACTCAACAAACGATTTGTGCACTTTGTTTTGATTTTGTTTTTGTTTCCTCACACTTAAATGCCTGGTTTGGTCAAGAACGAATATCAGTATCTTGGTATTTTTTGGCAGTTGCTGCTATTTAATTGGACGTGAAAATATGTATTACTTGTCATAATTTGTTGTCCTTAGAATAATGTAAGAACCAAGTGAAACTGGAATTTGCAGATTACATGCTGTCAGCACAATACTACACTACATGAACGGGCATTATTACACAAGACAAAAAGCATGTCAGTCTTAACTGACTGAAGTGCACAACAATGCCTTGTTTGCTGTGAGGATTAGTCTGTGTTGTGTTAAAGGTCCAGTGTTCAGGATTTAAGGAGACCTATTGGTAGAAATGGAACATAATATCCATATTTATAATTTCATTAGTTTATTATCACAGGAAACTAAGAAGATTGTATAGTAGGTGCCCATGAGACTGTTAAGGATTTATCTCAATGATGTATATGAATAACCAGCAGTCATTATCAGTCAATTCTACACTTACAGCTGAATAATGAAAAGATAAGCCTCATATATATATATATATATATATATATATATAGCTGTAGAATTGAGAAATGTCCCAACACTGCTTGAAGCTAGACAGGTGGCAGGGTCCGCCACACTTTAAGGTCAGTTTGTTCATTCAGTTTATTCAGTCATGAAAACAAAGAGTTTGTTTATTTTTTTATTTTTTTTATGCATTAGAAAAACAGTCATGACCGATCTTTCTCCTCTGATTAAATTTTCGTCTCCAAAGCTACATAGTGGACCTTTGATGATTATAGACAAAAGTGGAAATTTCTTTAACTGGGAAAACTGATGACGTTAATGTGATATGATCTGATATGATGAAAGCACCAGAACTGCTATTTGCTGGACTTTGTTGTTTGTGAAATTGTCAAATGCTGTTTTTCTAAGCCCAAGAATGAACTCTGAAGCTTAGCTAAAAAGGTCAGTCAATATAGTTCTCTTTTACTTTTCTTAGGGTAGACTGTTATATACAGTAATTGTAGGTTTTGTAATTTTATCAAATATACATTATGCACTCTTTCTTTCTTTTTCTTGTTTTCTTGTCCAAACAGACTGATCTCTTTTCAGGAGTTTTTGGCCTTTGAGTCAGTTCTATGTGCCCCGGATGCCCTGTTCATAGTTGCCTTTCAGTTGTTTGACAAGACGGGCACAGGGAACATCTCATTCGGTATGTACATGATGGTCAATGTCTGCAGCCTGGTGTGAGGGTGTGCTTCATGCTCAACTACAGAAGACAAAACATGATCCTTTGTACATATTTCACAGTGTAGTTTTAATGCTAGAATATTTTGAATAACTCTATTTGACTGAAGATGTTAACTTCATGCAGGTAATTAATGTTATTTAGAGGAACAGTTCACCCCAAAATAAAAAAAGTCAACAACAACATTATCTAGTCACCCTCATGCTAATGGGTGTAGTTATAAAAAAACGTAAAAAAAAGAAGCCCAAAATCTCCACTCTCGCTCTTACTCTAGCTGCTAAGCTTAACGTTTTAGCTCACACCCTGTCTGATATGGCTACACAAGCTCAAACCATGCGTCTGGAGAATTAAAAAAAATATTTTTAAATCAATTTGGGATTTTGGGGCCTCTGGAGACTTGGATTACGATAATGATTATTTGCATTTTTTTATGTTAAAACAAATCCCTGTCTACTTCAGTTGTTTAGGAGAATGATGTGATGCTTTTGCTGTGAAGCTCCAGAAATGTTGTGTGGACTATGAAACTTCGCCCAGCTTCTGCATGAGGTGATCGAATGACTGAATTTTCATTCTTGGATGAATTGTTCCTTTCAGGTTAATTTTTGTTGTGTTTTTATGTAATCGATTTAGTGTAACATTCAATGTTGTAGGTCAAAAGTTCTATTCTTACTTAAGCATGTGTAGTCAATAAATGTGGCAGTAGCCATGTCTTTTTTATGTATTACATATGCTAGCAGCATGTGTTCTTAAAGTCTCATCTGATGGCAGGACAGCAAACGATCTGCGTGTAACATCACATTATAACCAACTCCATCTGACAAGAGGGGAAATGAATCCAGCATGCCATAAACCAAGAGATGCAGAGTTGTACAAAGGGGCTGCTGCCATGTTCTGTCTGTGCAATGGGCCTCAATAAAGCTGCCTGAAATTGAGAGCAGTGCTTATGCTGAACATTTCCTGGAAGGACTCAAAATGTAAAAGGAGTGGGACTGTCAAACAGCCTTTTCAGCTCTGAAGTCCAAATCGACTCTTTCCTCGACTTTAACGAGGTTCACTGCAAGTGGAATGAGGGTGCAATATAGATGTTCGAGTTGCATCTTTGCATGTTTTTCCTTCTGTCTCTTGTTATTGCTGAGTCGTGTCACACTCTTTCAGAGAATGTTCGTGACATCTTCAGCCAGACCACAGTTCATCACCACATTCCCTTTAACTGGGACTGTGAGTTCATCAGGCTACACTTCGGCCATGAAAGAAACAAGAACCTCACCTACACGGAGTTCACCCAGTTTCTGCAGGTATGCATTCAATGGTTACCTCCATCGTTTTGTTTTAGAACTGATACGCTGCATCATTAAGCAGTCTAATGTTTAAAGGGAGCAGTTCAGCATTATTTGTTTTACTGCCAAGACTTAGATGAGAAGATTGATACCCCTCTCATGTTCATACCTGAAATATAAAGCTACCATCAGCACCTGGCTATCTTAAAGACTGGAAGTAGGGGGAAACAATTAGCTTCACTCTGTCAATGAAACAAATATACTTATAAGCAACTCAAAAGCTCACAAATGTATTGGCAGATTAAAAAGGCAGATTAAAAAGATTACAGATTTATTGACAGATTAGTAAATTAACTGATCAACAGAAAATGTATCATAAAAATTATTCATATACTTTTTGGATAATCTGAAATTTGCTTCATACATTTTAACAAAATAATCTGCAGTCAAACATCCAAATATTCAACTGTGAACATCTGCTGCTTTTCCTTGTCTTAACATTTTACTATACTTACGACGTCACCTTGTGTATTTGGTCTGTGGTTCTCAATCTTTCAAGTCGCAGCAGGGACATTTTTAACTCACAAAAAAAGCCCCATATCGGGACCAGTTACAATGAACCCACTGGCTGTAACACTTGACGCTTGGTGACAACAATGTGACGCTTCCTTCCCCCCCGAATATCCTGCCACTGGTTGCCCCTGACCACATCAGATAGAGTAGACCATAGTAGTCAAGCCATTTACTGAATGAAAGTGACAATGGATGCATTTTCTTTTGTATTGCTTAGAAATTTAACATTGACTCAAAATGAAAAAGATGTGTTGCATGGCCTCCATTTAAAAGTTTTTTCTAGACATAGTAACAGTGTTAAATTTAACACCTATTGAAATCTTGATTGTCCTGTTGTCTTTGACATCAAAAGCAAATCAGTGGTGTAGGAAAAATTGATATAAAACAAACGAGCATGACAAAGACAGTTCATACAAACAGACATACAGTGAAGAAATTTCTCTGCCATGGGTTAAAAAACACGAGATAAAACCGTAGTAGAGTGGGCCTGTAATACTACAATAAATGGTTAGGAACAAAATGCTAAAGTGACAATGAATACATATTTAAAAAAAAAAACATTGCCCTTCAGGTCTTAGGAAAAGCAACAGATAAACAGTTTTTGTATGTAAATGCGACATGATACACGACAAAACATACTGACAACACAGTAAATGTCTTTTTCACCTTTTCTTCCTTCAGCATCTTCAAAACTGTGCATCAATAAATGTAAAACCGTTCATAATGATCACCTTCATCTTGTGGCGAGCCATTTTTACCCCGCTGAGTGACAAATGGAAATGACGTAACATGAACCACATGGCATAAACGATCACTTAAGATAATGGGGTTGTGGTGTGGAGTTGCATCTTTGTCCTGGTGGTTTGCGGTAGCCCATCATGCCATTAAGACACTTCACATTGTTGTTTGTCTTTATTGGTTGTTGCCTGTACCTCACTGAGACCTCTGTGCTGTTCAGGAGCAGCAGCAGCAGTTCTGTGAGGGAGGAACCTGGTTTGGAGTCTCGGGCCATGGTCTCAGGCAGAAACTGGGTGGTCTGAGAGTTAGACAGGCAGCACTGCGGTGTGGGATCCCTCCAAGCACTTTGCGGTTTATCATAGTAGACGAGGGCTTCCCACCGCTGCACCAAAGACTCCTGTGTGTGCAGGATTTTATTTACATCTATTTTTTATTATTGTCTTTTATCTTCCTGTCATGTCCAAGCACATTTAATTTCATTTAAAATACAAATGAGCGCAGTCCTATGTGTAGTTTTGATTTCAGATTTGAGTCTTGGCTCTGCCACCTTGTGGTTGTTGTCCAGACTTGAAACTTGTAAGCTTGAGAAGTATGATGTTTGTGAGGTTTTCAGTTTTCAGCAATGCAATCATCAAACATTGTGTGTATTAATCTTCAGCAACAATCCACTGATTAGGTTATCAGAACCCAAATGTAAAGATGAAGTAACAGCTGAATATCGCTGTGACGTTGTGATCCTGTAGTTATATGTGATGAGCTTTGACAGCAGACTTTGACCCGAGGTCAGCCTCCCCCTGCACCCACATCTGATTGCATGGTTGTCATATTGAATCACCTTCCTGTGGACACACCTGCCGGCCGCCTCACCGACCGCTCAGCTCAGCTCCGGGATCAGACTTCTCGGAGCTGGTTTCCATTAGTCTCTGGAGAGACGTTGGTGATTACAAACCCAGTGTCTGACACTGTCACATCTGCCTTTCACATCTGTCCAACACTGATATTATTATACTTTCATCCTCGAAAGTTCTGTTTCTCTGTTCCCCCGTAACACGATGCTTCTCATCACAGGAACACATTCTTTGCTTCTTTTGTCAGCTAACAGCTTGACCTCCTCCCTCTGTGTGTGTTACTGCAGGAGCTGCAGTTGGAGCACGCCCGCCAAGCGTTTGCACAAAAAGACAAGAACAAAAGTGGAACCATCACCGCCTTGGACTTCAGCGACATCATGGCCACCATCAGACACCACATGCTGACTCCATTTGTAGAGGAGAACCTGGTTTCAGTGAGTTATAGAGTTATAGAGCTCTTCAGCAGTTGTTAAGGTGCAATATGTACGATAAAGGCAACAATTTTAGTTTAAAGCAAAACATAATACAAAAATGAAGAATTTCGGTTTCAGATGTGTATGTATTGTGCTGCAGAGATTTCAATTGAAGTTGGCATGCTAACTAGCTACCAATGGGCCATTCTGTCCTGTAATATTACTTTGTACCTCAAGAAGGGATTGTCAGATAGTTGTAGCTTAATAAATATACAAAATAAACTCACAAATGTCAAGGACATATTTTTACGCCTATTTTCTGTTAATTTGGAAAAATACAGCTTTACACCTTCTGAACCCGAGTTTCTCTCTTTCTCCGAAATAGGATGATCCTAATTGCCATATTAAGTCATCATAAAGCACACTTCATTCAAACAAGTGAAAGGAAAATAAAACTCACCGAAACCGTATTGGTTTGTCTTTCCTCTTTCCCAACAATTACCTCTGGTATGGTTTACATAAATCCTTAATTCACATTGTTAGATGTAGTTTATATTCCAGCCACTTTTCCATAATGGAGATGTCTGACTTTCCTCTCGCTCCTCTCCCGCTTCATGTCTTTCCGATCCTCCCCTCCTTGCACCGTGCCATAGACTGGTTATCTGTGCCGTTTTTCAGTGTGGTTCTGATTATCGGTATTGGTGGATTTTTTGTGTCCAATTGCTGATAGAATAAATTATTTATTAGTCACCAGTCTGTGGTCCCACTCAATCTCCTGCCCACAACACTTTCTAATTGGTTTCATGTCACATAAGTAAGGCTATCAACACTGATTACTGAACAATCTGCTTAGTAACTAATAATTAAAGTTATTGAATAAATGTAGTGGAGTGGAAGTATAAAGTGGTGCAAATGAACCAGTAGGGTAATAGATCCACTAGCTGCATGGCCAACTGTGCTAACTAGCTAACAGAGGCCAGCTACACCCGAAGATAGCTTCCTGCTCAGCACCAAACAACATACAAGAGTTAGCAACAAGCTGGTGATCACAGTGTAGCATTTAGCAGCTCAAGAGACAGATATTTCCATCAAGACAAGGCGGAGACAAAAAAACAAGGAAAGTAAATACTGGACTCACATTTACCAGGTGGCCACAAACATGACATGCAGATGTTGCTCCAAAACTGCTGGAAATGTAAATAAGCAATGTTGTGCTCAAAAGTGACTGAGAAATTCAGTGATGGAGGTTTAAAACAAGAATTTAAATGAAGCTACAGGAAGCTCAGATGTCCATGTTAGTGATTTATGTATTCAAGCATTGCATTAATCCAGCACAAAATGTAGTATTTAAGAGAATATAAGATAGAGCCATCGAGCAGCAACTCATTTTTGCTCTCTCTCCAGGCTGCAGGAGGCAGCACCTCGCACATGGTGAGCTTCTCCTACTTCAACGCCTTCAACGCTCTCCTTAACAACATGGAGTTGATCCGCAAGATTTACAGCACCCTCACCGGCACCCACAGAGACACGCTCGTTACCAAAGGTACACCTGAGGCACCACCGACATCACTGAAATGAGTCATGTGTGCGTTTCATATGTGACTTGAAATGTGCGATCCTGTTTTAACTTTCTTGACAGACTGGTGTGAGTGAACACACAGGGAACATTACTGTAGCACTAAATTACTAAGGTAAATGAACATTTTTAACCTGGTAATCAGATCACCTCTTACATGTAGACCTGTGTAACTGATCAGTCACATCTGTTCCTACATATGTTTTTCCCATTGAGATGCAAACTGTAGCCTGCTCCTCTCCTCTCTCTCCTTGGTTTCCCTCCTTCTAGAAAACACTTTGGGCAAATAGTAATTGCAAATAAATCTTGTTATGTGTGCTACGTACAGACATATCAGACGCGTGGGTTTAAAGTGCAAAGCAAACACTCACATGTCAACTGTCAGTTGCAGAAAAGTATCTCACTGCAGCACTCGAGGTCAGAGAAGCAGGCTCGTACGCGAAGGTTGCGACGCTTGGACCTGACAGGAAGGTTCTTTGTGGGGATGTGAATAAAGAGATCTTTTCCCTCCTTCAACGACCACCATCAGGTTTCCTTTGAGAAAGACAACCTGATGGTAATGGAGCTTCTCAGCAGGCAACAGTAAAGAAGTGAATATAAAGCGCAAATAAAAGAGTGACGCACACAGGGGGCTGCTGCTGAGAGATTACATGCTCAGTTAGTGTACTCCAGGGTAAGGAGGCAAAGCACATACAGGAGTGATGCTGTCTTTAATCTCCTCATTCATACCCCATTTGGCATCAAGCATCCCCAATAGCACCAAAACAAATAAGTATTTGCAAATACTATTTGATACTAGCCTGCTGTAGAAAATACCTGGTGTGTCGTTAATCCCTTAGCTTCATGTTTGACTTTAATGTGTCTTTAAAGGATCAATTGATTGAAGTCCTGTTTGTATTAATTTATTTCTTCTCTTTATTGCATCGTAGAGGAGTTTGTTCATGCTGCAAATAAGTTTGGTCAAATCACTCCAATGGAGATCGACATCCTGTACCAGCTCTCTGGTCTCCACACTCACTCCGGGTAAGATTTGACTGTTTTAACCCTCTGGAGTCGCCTGTTCATCTGTAAATATGCTGTTTTTTAAGAATTATTTACAGTAGAGTGAAGTTGAGAAAACCAGTGAAAAGAACGGGTGTAGGACTTTCACACAGAATCTCTTTTTTTCCCTTCTCTTGACCATAGAACAATTGAAGGGAATTTATAAAACAGTGCATTATTAATATTTGTTTCTTTTAATGTTTATTTGAATAGGGACAAATATGAGGTATAAACTGATGCCAGACATTTATAGCCAAGCTGATTTGCATTGCTGGTCCCTAGGTGGGACATAAAACTCAACAATACGTGTAAACAAACATTGAAAACATGACAGAATATGTACAAGACACAAACAATATAATACACAAAATGTATTGAATTTAATTTAATTGAAAAACAAGTATAAAAATAAAATATAAAATATAATAAAATCACTTTCCATGTAAATATACTGGGTCATGGATTTATATCTCACATTTTATTCTGCTCTATTTGTCTGTATGAATTGTGAAACAAAATAGTTATAGTATTTCTGATCTCTGATTAAACAATATTTTTACTACTAGCTCTGATTAATATTGATATTTTATGTGATTATGACAAGGGCTGGACAATATAACTATATATACATCGATATTGTGATGTGAGACTATATATCATCTTGGATGGTTCTCCTTGTTCTTATATATTTTGTAATCGCACCAATAGTCATTCCTACAATATTGTTGCAACATTGATACAAAGATATTGGTAAATACAATTGGTACAGTTATGTTAATTATTACGTCATTCAGCCCCTCATCTTTGAAAGAGCAGAAACTAAACAAATTTATGAAACAACCTTTAATTTAACCCTCTTTCACATGAAAAAGTACCTGCTTCAAAAGCCTTTAGCCCACTATACAACTAGCTGCTCCATGAAAATAATTTTCCAGTACGTACACCTCACACACTAATGACAGGTATGACAGCGCCTGTGCAAAACTGATGTACCGTTGGTAAATGTCACCTTATTTGCAGATGGTGGTCAACAAGGGGAATATTAGCTGACACCAATATTCAGTCATTATATTGGTGCGTCCATATTTTAAAGGTCTAAACAGACAAGAGACAAAATGGCAAAAGACAAAAATGAATGTGTATAAAGATGTCAGAAATCAACCAAAATCAACCTGTATTTTAATTCTAGAAATTAAAGTTTTGTCCGTGCAGTCACTCAGGTAGGTTCTGCTGCTGTTCTTAAAATCCACTGAGTGTCTTCAAAGCATTTCCACAACACTGTGTTATTTCTTATTCCAGCATGAATGGAATAAATATGTTGCAGGTCTGTTTATTGGCTATAAAGATAAAGTTATTGCTCATTCACTTTAACAACAGTGGCTCCACTGGCTGATTTACAAGACAAACATAAAACATGGATACAGACTTTATGATGCGTCAGGCCGCTGGGGAATATTTGTGTCTCAAACATTCAGCAACAAAACACTTTCATTTACTCGCTGGGCCATGGGCACTCATCCAGCTTTGTTTGTCCGCTGTTTATATAATCTTAAATTAAACTTGCTGTAACTTGGAGTTATATGCCAGTAAAAGCTCTGTGGAAAATCTTACATCACTGGCTGCTGCTCGCTGTAGACAGAGCTCTCTCTCTTTTCTCTCTCTTTTCCTGGCCTGACTCCCTCC
>CAEMYA010000089.1:2282663-2295935 GCA_903131615.1 Diplodus sargus
TTTCCTGGCCTGACTCCCTCCCTCCCTCCCTCCCTCCCCTGCTGTTGTGTGTTAAGGCGGCTGAACCAGGCAGACATTGAGAGGATAGCCCCGCTGGAGGAAGAAGCCATGCCGTACCACCAAGCAGAGGCCCAGAGACAGGTAGCCTGAGTGACTCCTCTAATACACCTTACATCCTCCTGCCTTTTATCAGAGCGTCCTCCTTTTCTCCCTCTGCTTCCTTCTCAGAAAAAAGGGAGAATGTACAGTGACTGAATTAGCAGAGTGCCCATGTTTTTCTTCCCTTGTGAAGTGCATTACTTAAACTCCCAGATAAAAGTACACCAATTATAGTTACAGAAGAGGAATGGATTGTTGCGTTGCTCCTCTCCATGAAAGGCTCTCCCCATTTTATTCAGTATGGCTGCACATACACCTCAGCTGCAATCACACATCTGAGACGCTAATAAGAGGCTTTTATCAGTGCGGGGCTTGAGGAGTTTTAGGAGCCTTTAGCAGAGTCTGCTAATGGTAGAAGGGTAGTGGGAGTCAAGGTGGATGTGGGAGAACAAAATAGTTCCTGCCTCCACCGGATAACGCAGCTCTATATCAGACTGTGGTCAGAGCTTTCAGGCCACTCATGCTCCTGGGACTCCGGCTCAGAGGTCTGGAATTTGATTCCCTTTTGGGGGGGATGCTGCAATTCTCGGGCCTGCCCTTTAGTGGAAGTAGGCTAATTGTTTAAACCCTTTGATCAAGACCTCGATCTTGTTAGCGTGGAGCCCTCGGTGGAAGCATCTGGGAAGAGGAAAAGACCGATCGGCCCCTACTCCCCTTCTCATCTGGTTTGGGAAAAGTTACTCACCCTGCTTCAACCTGCGCGCGCGCACACACACACACACACACACACACACACACACACACACACACACACACACACACACAGACTTTAGCTCCCTTGGACTGTGTAATATTCATGTAGATACTTATCTGTACATGGAAAAGGCTTGTGGGGCTAATCTGTTGCCCTACACCACAGTGAAAACAAAAGGGGCTCCGCTTTCAACATCAAATACCAATCCAGAGATCAAGTCGATAAGAGAGAAATTATACTTTGTAGTAAAAATAAAAGAAGACCTTTAGCTGGAAGCCTCCCACATGTAGCATGTGTGGGGAACTGTGGCTGCAGGTTCACACAGTCATTCATCCTGAGCTGTTCTGTCTGTGACATTTAATACCGACTGATGATGAATTAGACGTTATATGACATGTCCACATTCCAGCGCCTTCCTCCGCCGTTGAGTACTCCACAGCATTTTTCTTTCCACAATGTATCTGGTTCGCTATAGATTAATAGCCAGCCGATTCATGGTTTGTGTTCTGCCCCCCCCTTGTCTTTCTCCAGATTCATTTGACCACTGGTGTCTTTTTCTCCCATACAGCACGCTCATGAAACGTCTCGGCCCGTCTGGCTCCAGGCTGCAGAGTCTGCCTACAGGTTTACTCTGGGCTCAATCGCTGGAGGTGAGTGACATGTCTGCGGCGGAGCCCCCGGCCCGCCCGAGGGGTAACCTTAGCCGGCCAGACTGGCGCACTGAGGCCCCGGGGCCGGCCATTGTGCTGGCAGGGGAGAGGGGTTGTGATGTGAGGCTCCAGCATTGTGCTGCCGTGCCACCGGTGGCTCCAGGCTGTCGTTGGGAGTCCGAGCTTTTGGAATGACACAAATCTTCCGGAACCGCACTCTCTGGAATCTCCTCCTAATTACACTGGAAGGAACTGATACAAGGAACGTCTGACATAACTGCCCCTCAGATAGGAACACACTCTGACCCTCTGTGTGTGTGTGTGTGTGTGTGTGTGTGAGAGAGTGTGCTCTCCACAAATAAGCCAAGGCCAACTTAGTGGTCAAAAAGAAATGTGAATCACAAGCAGTGTTGAAACTTATGATTATTTTTGTTACTGATCAGTCCAACAGTTATTTTTATGATTAATTGGTTAAGCGTTTGATTAAATGTCCCAAAAATAAGAATAAAAACTCGAAACACGATTTCCGAGAGCCAAAAGGGACATCTTAAAATAACTTATTTTGCCCAACCAACAATCTCAAACCCAAAGAGAGAAGCGAGGTCTCCTCCTTCTGATGGACCAGCCTTTCAGAAAAAAATTGTTATAAAGAGACAAATAATTTTTTGATCCTGTTTGAATTGTGCCATGAATTACACATAAGTTTGTCAATTTAAATTAAAAATTGTCAACTCCAGAAAAGTGACAGGTTGAAAATAGTTTACAAACGGTTCATAGTTGGAAAGACTACACACCCAGTACTCAAGTATCGGACTGTAACGCTCACAGAAACCCATAACCGATATTTCAGACCTGCTTCAGTATATATGCAGCTTGCAGGATTGACTAACTCACTGTTCACATAACTGCGGCTGTCATTTTATCACAAAATTAAGTTTTACTTTGATTTTCGCAACAAACAGCGACTTTCCTGACTTGCAAACTGATCTTGGGATCAAAAATTATTTGTCTTTACTGTCATAAAGGACGAAGAAGAGCAGCAAGTTCTCAAGATTAAGCTGTAGCCAGCAAATCTGTTTGTGCTTAAAAGATGAATTAATCAATTAATAGATGATTAAAATAGTTGGCAATGAATTTTGTTTCGATTAACTAAACGACTAATCGTTGCAGCTCTCGTCTCTAGGCTTATGTTGAAAAACGCCGTGTCCCTGTGGTGGTAATGAGTTGTTTCCATGCTGACCGAGCTGTTTGTGTCAGAGAAGAGTCATTACGGCGGCCTTTGATGTCAGACAGGACATAACGCTGAGAGCAGCAGAGTTTAGCGCAACTTGCTGCAGTGTCGCCTCCACAGACGGTTTTCCCACAGCGGCCAGACTTCCTGAGCTTAATAACAGTTTTCAAATAGTTTATACACAAACACATCTGCAGAATTAATACTGTACAAATCAATTGTGTAAGGCACAAGAAATTAATTAGCGTCAGGACACCTTTCCAAGAGAACAACAATTTCTAATTTAGAGCTGAAATGATGAGTGAATCAATTAGTTGATGAACAGAAAGTTACAAACAACAACAACAAATTAATTTAAACCTTTTTTTTTTTTAAAGATTTGGTGCTTTTCTTTGTGTAATGTTTTGTCTCTCTTAGGACAAAACGGTACCTTTAAGATGCCACTTTGGGCTCTGTGAATTAAAATGGGCCTTTGCTTTTTTTATATTTTTTGACATCTTACAAAAAAAAGTGAATGAATAATGAAAAAGTTTTAAACCCTCACTGTTGCTAGTGTAAACCATAAAAAGGTGATAAGTTTGTGTTTACGTAATTTACAAAAGCAGAACAAAAGATTTAAACCGGTGACATATGTGTGTGTTTTGCAGCCACCGGTGCCACGGCTGTGTACCCCATCGACCTGGTGAAGACGCGCATGCAGAACCAGCGCTCCACTGGCTCCTTTGTAGGAGAACTGATGTACAAGAACAGCTTCGACTGTGCAAAGAAAGTGCTCCGTTACGAGGGCTTCTTCGGATTCTACAGAGGTAATCGTTCGCCGCACGTAAACAGGACCTGTGTGCAGGCCGACATATGCGTCTTAGACCACGTTATGGGAAAAGCATTAGGATTTGTCAGTGTTGCTAATATCTGCAGCATGGTTTGCTAATTGATACCAGAAACCTTTGCCCTCCCTGTTCAGCGGTGAATAAAGCAACACCCAGGGGTCGCGTTTTCATTATCTCGGTGCCTGGGAGAGAGCTCCCCGAGGAGAATGACCAGCAGAACTCATGTAGTAGCAGTGTCTGATCTGCCTCTGTGCCGATGGCGATAATGGTGCTGAAGGCTTGTGATATTCAACACTTCTACCCTCGGGCTGTTCATGTGAGGGAAGTCAAGACTGCCATCTACTGCTGCCTCCACCACTGCAGCTCTCTGTCGCTCTGCCTTTCTTCCGTCCTCCGCCTCTCTCGCACATGATAAGGGGTGATTGACTCCGAGACAGACACGCTCGGCTGTTTTCTGGCCGCATACCAGCAGCAGTCACTCAGCAGCTCCTTCAGAAGTTTATCTGGCTCGATGAAGGACAGGCGGTGAAACAGTATGGCGGTTATCGCCACCGTAGCACCCGCCCCTCCTCCCCCCTGATCTTGTCCGTGACCACACAGCTCTCTCTGTTCCCCGCCATCAGTGGGATCAGGCCTCAACAATGCTGATCCCTTGCGCACCAGCAGTGTCATATTTTTGGACTTTTGTTCAATTTCAATGGGACCTTTGTGTTTTGGTGCATCAGATGTATCAGCCATATCTGTAAATATTTATGGGTTTGTTTTACGCACACAAGAACCCTGCAGCTTACATTGTTCTGGCTGTCAGTGGATGTATTCATTCAGCAGAGATAAAAATGTGCATTCATTTCCAGCCAGACTTTGTCTCTGTCTCCGTCAGGTATTCTAATAGTATCTATGAATAATATTTTGCAGGTCTCCTCCCGCAGCTCATCGGCGTCGCCCCGGAGAAAGCTATCAAACTCACGGCAAGTCATTCCACTGTGTAGCTCAGAGCGTTCAAAAAGTTGCTCCCGATGATTCAGTGTGAATGAAAAACGCAGAAGAAATGCACTCTTCGCAATCAAGATGTGACTGCAACCACAAGTTAACATTAATGCCCCGCTATCAAGATTGGGATTGTGTGTCTCATCTGCCTTTTTTTTTCTTGTTCCTTCTTGTCTTTTTTTTTTTTCAGGTGAATGATTTTGTCAGAGACAAGTTCACCACACAAGACGATACCATCGCTCTGCCTGCAGAGATTCTCGCTGGTGGATGTGTAAGCATCACTTTTGAGATCTTTTAAATTCAGTCTGTAGATGAACTCAAAACCAAGTTAAGAAACACCTGAAAGATGTGCAAAAAACACATGATTTAAAGTAATTTTTATTAGTACAGATTTGAAATTGTGTGCTGTCTTTTACTGTTGCACATGAAATCCTGTTTGGTTTACTAAACAATATACATGCAAAAGTAACGACTTAATGGAAAAAGTTAAATCCATCCTTTCACTTGTATGACTTGATAAACATCTTGGTTCAGTACAAGAGAAATGAAACCGCATTAAAGCATTTTAGAGAGGAAGTAACAAACACACACTACTATTCAGATTTATGATAATATGATAAAGTTTAGCATATCAGCAGGATTATATAGTTGATTAATTGATAAACATCGATAAATTGAATGTCAGGGCTATCCAAAGTTGGTGCGCCATAAGGATCAATTTGGCTTCTATCTGCCAGATGTTTCTGTGGTGACAATGACTGTGGTAACTAATAACTAACTAATAACTAGTTTATGTGAGCTAAACATGCTCTCAAAAGTAGGATCCCTATTTATGAATTACTTGTCATAATCTGAGCATGAGGGGCACAGTGACACTATGTGCAGGAAGTCAGTCAATTAAGGAAACTTGGGATCCTCACATGATTTTCCTAACAATACGATACCGTCAGTGTCGTCAAAAATATCAATTGTTCAATACTTACCTATTCTTTAATTTGAAATGGTTTCAATACTCATCTTCCACAGTATTGATACAAAAGTACTAGTGACACAGTTTCCCGCTCTCTCTTCTCTCCAACAGTCAATCGACACCACACGCAATATTTTTAAAGACATTATCTGGAGAGAAAACATTGAGTGGTTCGAAAAAGGTCTGATAGTCAACGTTTAGTTCAGTCATCTTCTGTTTTCTGCAAAGTTGTCCCTTAATGTCATATTATAGCCTTCATAACAGTATCTTTTAATGAAATTCTAAAATGTTGTGCCGTCAGTGTTATCAGATATCAATATTATATAAGTTATTTTATCAAAGTGAGAAATTCAAGTATCACGACGACCACAACTGCACATACTTGCCAACCCTCTCCCGGCTTCCTCCCAGGGCTGCAATTCTCCTGTGTTTCTTACAATTCGTGTAAAATTTCTACACCTTTTTTTTTAGTTATCACAACCTGTTTCAAAGTGTTTAACATAAAAGTGCTGTTGCAGTTTGTTGTTTTTATTCTTAAGAAGTCACCAGAATGCACGAAACAAAGTCTCTGAAACTCAATCCTTCTTTGGAAGGACCCCCAGGTTTTCAAAATCCTCCCTATTTCTGAGGTCTTAACATTGGCAAATACGCTACTGCCTATTAAAGCTTTTCGTGTGTGCTGATGATGGACGTTCATCTAAAACCAAACCAGCCAGACTGGCAGATTGTTTAGCATTTTAGTTAAAGAGACATTTTACGAGCATTTTAAGCTTTGTGAATTGATCATCTGGGGGATTCTGATTAATTGAAATGTAAGTTTCTTTCATTTATAAACTGCCGTCCAACAGTTCATAGATCTGCTGGATATAAAAATTAACTTCTGTCCCTCTAAAGTGAACATTACTTTATCCTGGCCAAATCACAATATTACAACATGTTTTGTGAGCGACACCAGATTACAGATGTAATTCCTTCACTCTGCCTCTCTGCTGGCTGTGTCGAAATGGAACATGCAGCAGAGCCCCGCAGGTTGCTCACAGAGGAACAGGGTCTGCGGGGTCGTGACCCCTGTCAGGGTGTAATTGTAGGAAGAGGCCCTGGAGGGTCGTGGATGAAGCTCGGTCTAGCTCTGCGTGATTGAGTTTGACAACGTGGTCCATACCCGAGGCGTGGTCCCAGTGCAGGTCCCCTCGCAGGACGGCGAGGATGTTTCCAATACAGAATGGTAACAGCTAAGGAGACTTCCCATATATGGCCTCCGTGAGATTTAAATTCATTTCTACGGACCAGACTGCATCCTCGTGAGATTTTATTAAAGTTAAAGGGCTGTTTAATCTGAATTATCGCTCCCATCAGAGGAGAGAACTGAAGAAGATAAAAGAGACGGGTTGAATGCATCAATCTTCAGAGCGGCGGATATTCCCCCACCGCTTTGAAAATGACTAAATGTGCCAGAGCTTTTTTTAGACCTTTGCTCGGATGTTTACAGATAAGACCCCTGCCCTGAGTGTCACCAGCAGCCATCCTGGGGCCTGATTAGATTTGGGGAGGGTGATAAATGTGCCTGAGTCAGAGGGTGCCGTGCCTTTAGGGCATCGCCTGCCCGGACCGGGTGATTCAGCACTCTCCCCTGGGAACAAGGGTGAATTGGGGAAGTGTGCGGGGGTGAGGCCAGGCTGGGCCACTCACCCTGCCACAGGAGGTGCCTCAGGGGAGGGCGAGGGGGCAGAGGGCCGGTGCCAGGGTCAGAGCCTCTCAACCACGAGACGGGCTTCTACTCACCCTGCGTCTGCTCTCTTTTGACCCCAGTTGTTCTTCTATCAATGCCGGCTTTTCTCTCCTCCTGTCAAGGCCATTCTCTTAATGTATCAGTGGGAAAAAGTATCTTTTGTGCTGAAGTTTACCGAGATAATTGGAAAACCCCTACTAGGGAGAAATGCTTACACATCATTACATCTTCACCCAAAGTTCACCCCTGAGTCTATCTCATAAGCCTTCCTCTCGTCAGCAGTTTCTCTTTCCTGTTGCATCCTGCAGGCCGGCGCTTCCCAGGTGATTTTCACCAATCCTCTGGAGATCGTTAAGATTCGTCTGCAGGTGGCTGGAGAGATCACCACAGGGCCCAGGGTCAGTGCCCTGAATGTTGTGAGAGACCTGGGCTTCTTTGGCCTCTACAAGGTAGGTCAGCACCTCTGCAGCACCATGACGTCTGCTGCAGCAACCAAGGGCATGTTCCTTAGATACAACACCAACAACAAGGGGAGTTTATTTGTTGTTCGCTTCAGCATATTTAGAAACAATAGGAGAAGTTTGACGGAAGAAAAAATGACGCCTGTAGACGTCTGTCAGATTAGCAGTTCAAAACACAGAGATTCAATTTATTTTCAAACACCTTGTTTCCCCACAGTTTTGTTCTGTGTCCATAATTATGGGAATAAGCTGCTATTGTTAAACACAAGGAAATGCATTTCTTTACAGATGGTTAGGAAAAACACCACAAGCGTGGGAAATAAGATCATAATCTCCGTTTTGAAAAAAAAAAGGACTAATAATGCAGGACAACAAGTCGAGGAGTTTGGCCTGCCAAGTGTACGGGCAGTTTTCTGAAATATTTTGGTAAAAGACGTTTTTTTTTACTAATGTCAACTGAATATGCTGTCAAACTTCTCACTTATAACAAGTGTGTAACTACAGCTGTATTACGTGATTTAATCAGAGATCACAGAGGATCCACGGACAATAAGAATCAACTTCAGCATCAACCTCAAAATTAGGATGGAACTAAGAAATACTGGTTTTGTTAACTTAAACAACCAAAAATGTTAATAATAATTAAAGTAGTTGAACAACAGATAATGAATCTGCAACTTAATGACTGATCAACTGAACATGTCAGCTTCTTTACTTCTGAATAAGAGCTGTAACATTGTGATGCCCTCTGTAGATATAAAAGGCTCATTGAAAGAAAACGAAAACTATTCTTAATTTTAGGTGATTATACAATAATGAAAACATAACTATGAATGTTATGTTGCATTTCTGCCCCAAATCCTCCTTGATCCTGCACACAGGACCTTTAAGTAACAGTTGCAATACCACAATGTAACGGCACTTAGACAGAAGAAGGCTCCTCCAAAATAACCATAAAATGTCAAAATGAAAAAGATTCCTTTCAGAGTGTTAAATTATTATTAATTATTGCACTGGTTTGTTATTAATTCTGTGGTAACTTCTAAAATGCATTTTGGCAGTAGGTGAAGTTTCTAGTTATTTTAGCTGCACTGTTGTGCGAGAAGAAATCAAAATACTCAACGGGTCAATAAAAAACACAACATCTCATAGTCAAAACAGGACACATTAAAAGGTGCACTATGTAGTTTTGGGCAATAAATGTTGAAATGACAAAGAGAATCTTCATTGAAAGATTATTTATGTCATGCTTAAACAAACTAAATAAACAAACTCTTAGTTTTCATGACTGAATAAACTTAATAAACAAACTGACCTTAAAGGTTAAACAAACCTTCATACTGTTTTACTTTGTTTACATGCGGCGGACCCTGCCACCTTTCAGTGTTCTGGGGACCTTATTTTCCTCTGAGAACAGCTCGTTTATTCAGTTATGGAAAAAAGTATTTCTGAGTTTGTATTATTACCTCATTAATATTGTACTTATTAAAATTCCGGGTTTGAATTTCTTCTCCAAAAACTACATGGTGCCCCTTTAAAACACATAAACACACAGGCATGTTAGGAGCCACATCGGAAAGAGCTGCTGAGAATATTGATTCAAGTGTGCATTAATCTATATAACAATGCATTATACAACAAATCACTGTACTGTAGCTTTCAACACCGACGATAATCGAGGGAAAATAAAATATTTTAAAAAGTATTTGAGTGACTGTACTTTACCTTTCACTGCTCAATAATAGCATATAATTTGTTTTTTTGTCCCGTAACGATGCACAGATGAAACACTACTGTATTTGAACAAACATTTGCGTGTGTACACAGACATAATGGACATCAGGATCCGAAATTTTAAGATCAAGGAGACGTTTTGCTGACTGTTTGCAATTTTCGAAAACTGTGTGTTAAACATGCAAAGGGAGCGGCGGCCAACAACCGACAGCAAATTAGTGAAGGATCATACTTTGCTACCGCTTCGTTCCAGATCCTTGTGGGTTTACTTACAGCTCCAGTCATGTGTTCATACTCCATATTTTAATGAGGAGCAGACAGTGTGTGGCTTGTTAAAAAAAAAAATGAAAAAAAAGCAGACTTCCTCTTGGCAGAAGAAGCCAGTCACACCGGGGTCCATGGCAGAGCTGTGTGTGAGTGTGAGTGTGTGTGTGTGTGTGTGTGTGTGTGTGTGTGTGTGTGTGTGTGTGTGTGTGTGTGTGTGTGTGTGTGTGTGTGTGTGTGTGTGTGTGTGTGTGTGTGTGTGTGTGAGTGTGTGATGGATTTCTCTCTGGAGGCCCAGTGCTGCAGCTCTGCCTGGGGCTCTTTGGCTCCATCATCAACATTAAAGCCCCCCTGTAGGTCCAATGAGACAGCTCCACTTAATCCCCCCTAGACGAACCTCCTCACCAGCCTCCTCTGACTGTGGTCAAGATGTATACATATTTAAATTGATCTCTTTTTCCTGTTAGGGAGCCAAAGCTTGCTTCCTGCGTGACATCCCCTTCTCCGCCATCTACTTCCCTGTTTATGCCCACACCAAGGCGAAAATAGCAGACGAGGACGGAAGCCTGGGGGCACTGCAGCTGCTCACCGCTGGAGCCATCGCAGGTAACAAACATCTGGAAAGCTCAGCGTCCGCGGACATCCAAAAAGCAACATGTTGTGTCACATTTTCCTCTCCAAGAAATGGGTTTTGTTCTCCTCCCTGTTTGTGCTTCGAGTCTCACAATACCCTGGCTGTATATACGGAGCTTTTGTCATACCGCTCCATACAGCCATCTCCAGCCCTGCGTGACGCTGCTGCAGGGATGTAAGAATGTGACACCGTATGTGCATAGTGAAAATGCCTCATTATGTCTTTTGTGACACGTCTCTGAAGGTATACCGGCTGCTTCACTGGTGACCCCTGCTGATGTCATCAAGACCAGGCTCCAGGTGGCGGCCCGAGCAGGCCAGACGACATACAGCGGAGTCATCGACTGCTTCAGGAAGATCCTCAAGGAGGAAGGTTTCAAGGCGTTCTGGAAGGGCACGGGAGGTAAAAGCACACATATGCACATACTCAACAGTACTATAAGTGGTTTCGTGACTGGGAAATGGGGCTCGCTGTGGCGAATGTAATTGTCACCACAGAAATATTAAATCCCACATTGTAATTTCTAAACTGTCTTCCATTAGCTCGCGTCTGCAGATCCTCACCACAGTTTGGTGTAACCCTGGTGACCTATGAACTGTTGCAGAGATGGTTATACGTTGACTTTGGCGGACAGTAAGTACTTTAACCTTGTCAACCTCTCATTAATTTCTAGAAGTGCGTCTTGCCCTAAATCTGGCTCTCTCCTCAGTCATCCTGCCGGCTCCGTGCCGACCCCCAAGCCCACCATCAAGGATCTTCCTTCAGTGACTGCAGACCACGTAGGCGGCTACCGTCTGGCTGCCGCAACTTTTGCTGGCGTGGAAAGAAAATTTGGTCTGCACCTGCCCAAGTTTAAGCCCTCTGGAGAAGTGACAATCAAACCAGCGGAGTCCAAAGCGGAGCCACAGGCTTCATAAAGCACCACTCGACTTGACTGTGAGCACTGCATGCTCCTCCGGGACCTTGTTACAGAAACCGACTTGTCTTATTTTAACTTAAGTTTCAAAGATAAGTAAAATTCTATCTTTCTTTGTACGGAAGCATTTCTTAAAGTCATGGATGTGTCCTATCTTATTTCAAACCTCTAGTTTTAACTTAAGAATTCTAGCTAGCATGCATTAATACAGAAGAAGAGACGGGCGATCAATTTTAGCTTCAGTTACTCAGAGGCATTCATGTTGTTGCTGGAGGAGATGATATATACACATCAATACATGGTCGGGGAAACTCAAACAACAAGCTAACATCAGTGCTAGAAACCAACAGGCTAATGACAATATTAGCTTCTCCAACAGGCCAACATCTATATAGGCTTTTCCTACAGTGTTAGATTGCAAAAAGTTAGTCCTCTAATATAGTTTGCTGCATAAATCTGTGTGCTCCAATGTTCTTTGGAGTATATTTTTTATGTTTCTCATGATACTAGAATGCCTGACTCCAGACAGTTGAAGCAAGCTCAACTTTTTCCTTCAAGCTAACATCAGCGTTAGCTTCTCCAACAGGCTAACAACAGTGTTCGCCTCTCCAAAAGACTAATGTAAGTGTTAGCTTCTTTTACAGATTAATACCATGTTAGCTTCTTCACTAGGCTTACAACAGTGTTAGCTTTGTGGAAACGATAGTCCTTTAATAAAGTTTGTTGCCCAAGTCTGTGTACTTTGGAGTATATTTCTCAAGTTTTACTGAGTTTCTTCCGACTCTGAGAGCACCGGACAGTTGAAGTGTGTCAAACTTCCTCCTTCATGCTGTTATCAGTGTTAGCTTCTCCAACAGGCTAACATTAGAGTTAGCTTCTCCAATAAGCTAACATTCAGTCAGCCAAAAGTTACAGTTTCAGTAACCTTTCAGATACATTATTTAGCTAGTGTAAGTCTTCATGCTGTTCGTGTTTTTTTTATTGTTGTTGCCATACTGACATAACAACAATTAGTGGCACTTTATGCTGTCTTAACTTGGGAAATTCAGCCGTTAAAAGAGTTCTTTTACTGCTAAATTCACATCCTATCCTGGATGCAGTTTGGAAACTTGTTATGCAATACCCCAAATCCTAAAAGTCATCCTAAACTGAATTAAGATAGGAATTCAGATTGAGGAAGTTTCTGTAATGAGGCCTCTGGTCATTGTTTCCTCCAAAACGGTTTCATCGAACCACGTTTCAATTAAATTCATTTGAGCGCTTGTCTTACTTTGAATGCTGCATGAGTATGGCTTTATTGCATATTCTCTTTGCATAGCTTGCACAACTTTATTGTACATATTGTACTTCTCTACCGAGACAGGACATTATGGCATGACGAAGGATTGTAACTGCGTTTTTTTCCGGTGTGCGGTGGCTTCGGTGTGCTTGTGAGGATGTACAGATGTTTTCAAAAAGTGCTCATTTTGAAATCATGGCCAAGGACCCGGGAAATAATTTAAATGTATTTATTGTATTTTATTGAAATAAATCATTCAAACTGTTTCTACTGTGTGAAAGTACATTCTCAGTTTTGACACCAGGATTTGAGATTCTTCAGGAAAGCAATCTCGTAGACATACAATACAGATCTCTGAGAAATCACTGAGCAGTTACAGCATACATGATCATCTTCTTAGGCATTGAGGAGACTCCGACTATCTCAAGTCTAACCAGCCGCACTGAGGAAGTGAAAACTGGTGCAGTATAGACAATAGAAGTAGAAAGATTTTTGGACATTTCAGTTAGTATTTAGGTTATCAAGTCTAAAAAGAAAACAGAGATGACAACATGGGCTACAGTTATGAGATGTTTACATTCCTGTGATTGTTTTATTACAACTTTGGCGGAACTTACAGCTATGAGTGTTCATCATGAATATGTAGAATGGAGCACCTATTACTTAACTCAAAATTAAGGCTTGTGATCACATGCCCTAAATGAAGACAGGTGGGGGGTTTTTACAATCAAGGTTAA
>CAEMYA010000089.1:2305847-2320260 GCA_903131615.1 Diplodus sargus
ACAGCAATCTCCGCCTTGCATTTGTTTGGTTTGTCAGCACAATGTTGCCTTTCAAAAAGAACCTGCTCCTCTAAAGCATGGAAGTTTGTCATTTGGATTAAAAGGGACACAGCGCAGCGGGTGTCTTGTTGTCATAGGGACCCCTGTCTTTCCCAACTGTTAATGAGACCCCCGCCATTCAATGGGAGAGTCTAGCTGTCAGTGTAGCCGTTTCCTCTGGTAGCAGGTTGCCCCCTTCTAGGCCAACGGGGCAGTAGGGCAGAGGGTGTGGAGCAGCTGCCCCGGGGCCCGTCCCATTGGTTTGTCCAGATGACGGCATGGTGCAAAAGCAGATGGTGATGCTGGGATTGTCTTATGCTCTTCAGAGGTGGCATGGGGATGGCACAGAGGTTTTCCGCCTGACTGCCCCGAGACAAGCTTCTCCCTGAACAGCAAGCCTGCGCAATTACCATCCTAGCGGGGGGTCCCGCAACTCCTATTCAACCTCAGAGAATGTACGACAAAATACAGGCCAGGGCAGCTGGCAAACTGCACACCGGTTCTACCTCAAAGAAGATGAAGACGCTTTTTCAAAACACATCTCCTAGAGACGGTATATCGCCGATGCTTTCAATGTAAAAAAAATAATAGCAAAAGCAGGACAAAACAGATTCATGAGGAGAGAGGGGAAATACTCGCCTGGTTCCTACAGGCGTTTATCTTGGTATGAGCCTTATAGTTAATCTAAGATGACAGCGCGGCATGCCAGAATTTCCGTCCTAGTGAGATAATCTAAATGATAATGTCATCTGTCACTTTGTCCGTAAAGTGATTTATCCCCTTTCTCAGACGGAGGTTTGGGGGAAGAAGGTTATTGAGTGCACTGATGAGTTTACAGAACCGGGTTGATGACACATGCCATTTCAATGTACGGCCATACTCTGCAACCAACAGGACAAGGTTAAAATCTTTCCTTTCAAGGGCCTCAATCAGGCTTAAAGGAAAACAGTAATCACTGTCTTTCAGCGAGTCGCGGCCGTGCTCGTCAGCCCTTTCCCTGGTGAGGCAGCCAGAGCAATCAACCTGCCAGGCATTAGGAGCGGATAGACAATCTGAAAATAAAGGGTATAATGCACCTGCCAGCCAAAATGGCCATTTGGAGAAAAGCTAGTGATCCTGGTGACCCTGCTGGGGATGTGCAGGGGGGTAGTAGCGCCTAGCGAGGGTGGAGGGGGGTTGCATTTAACAGAATTCACCCGGATCAGCGATGTCCCATACACTGACACCTCCTCTCAAAGCAGGCCCAATTATGGCTTTTGTACCACTTAAGAAATAAAAGCTTTTTTGGGGAGGGGAAGCCGGACAGGAGGGAGGGGGGGTAATCACAGGTCTTAGTCAGTGGACAATATATTAATGCAAACACGGTGTGCGGCCACTGATGTACAAGTCTAAAACGAAATGACCTCTGCTCTCTGCTGCAGGTGTCTTCCACTTTCTGTATGTCCACACTGAATAAAGGTCTGACTTCAGCACGTGCACCAGGGCTTTTCTCTGTCTTCTGAAGGCCAACAATGAAACTACTGAACACAAAACTCTTCCCACCCACACACACACACAGAGACACACAGAAACACTCACAGACACACACACACACACACACACACACACAATAATGTCTGATTTCCTAAATTAGAGTTCCTCTGGCACCAGTTTATAAAACGAACTTCAAATATTGTGATCAAACGGTTCCACATGCTGCTGCATTTGTGGTCAATGTGTGGTGATAATTTCTACCAACTGATGTGTTGGACTGATGTCACTTGTCCACTGACTGATCCAAATTGCATGTTCTGATTTGATGCTTAATACTTAGAACTATGTTCACTCATGGTTGATAAAAGCATGGCTATGCACTTGATTTGTTCAAGGTTTTTGCGAAACATTAAAGGAGTTGCAACTGCAACTTATTCTTGTACATCGGTTGAACTATCGGCCGATAATATCATTTGCCTTTCTTACCCCTCAGGAGTGCATAATGTGCATGTTATGACCTTTCAAAAATACAAAAATGGGAAATTATCAATTACTTAAATGGTATCTGCCATTAAAACATGTGGTTATTGTTTTTTATTAATTATTGGTTATCTGTATTGGCTGAAAGAAATCCATTTGAAGTAGTATCACTCCTACAGTTCAAATAAATTGCTTTGTAATACATTTGATTCAATTCGCTTTTGTAATACTTTTGCTTTTTTAAAAGTGCTGTTTGGTGGTTTAATACAACCTCACGTTATCTAACACACATCACCACTACCACCACTACAAGAACAACAATAATGTTCATGAAAAAGAGTTGGCTGGCAGATACCGAAATTCAGGAAATGGAATCAAATCTGAGAAAAAAGGTGGTTGGTGCATCTCTAATACAAAAAACTTGCAGCTGCAGGAACAATAAAAACAAAGACATCAGCACCAACACTTCGACTTGCTTTCAACTTGTTCAACATGGCCGCACGTGTCTCTGTTGTCACTGAGGTCACTGAGGTCTACAGGACACAAACCGGCTGACATCAGACAGAAATCTAAAACCGGCACTATCCCCCTTAAAACAAAATGTCTGCCACAGATGCAAAACTCTTTGACAGATGTCAAATGAGGTTCAGAACAAAAGAAGATTTTAAAAAGATGCAGATTCTCAAACCATAAACTGAGAGGGAAAAAAGATATCCCAAGTTTTCCGTTGGAATGATGAGCAGCGATATGACAGAGGGATACAATAGACATTTAACAGTACTACTAATCATCAAGTGCATAAAAAGCTGACCACAATTACAAGTGGTACTCCACACAAGAAGGCCATTAAGGGCTTTTGTGATTAAAAGTTTTGACCTGCCTCTGAATTCAGCGTGATTAAAACAATCACATTCAATTAAATATCAGATTTAGTGAACTGCTCCACGTACTCGTATTCCTGACAAGCCTTTTTAAAAACGCTGTAGCAGACCGACCGACCACTCCACCCCCCACCCCCCACCCCCAACCTCCAACAATATCTTACTCCATAATTACAGCCTCTTGTTGAGGAGTGCATACTGATGCTGCGAATTACCTACTAGTGCAGTCAGGGAATATACTGGAGCGGCGGCGCGGCAATTCACCAATCTGATGGCTAAAAACAACCAGAAACAACCGACAGATGGAACAGCGCTGATTTAAAAGGTGCACTATGTAGTTTTGGGGAAGGGATCTTCATTGACTGATTTTATATAATGCCTCAACAAACTGAATAAACTGACCTTAAAGTCAGACCTCACTCAATTTCACACTATGTTTCCTTGTGTATGTTTGGAGGACCCTGCCACCTTGCAAGCCTCAGACTGTGTTCTGAAGAGCTTATTTTCCTTAATTTGTTTATTCAGTTATGTAAAAAACATATTTCTGATTTTGTTTGTTGTAAATATAAAAAAATTCAGAGTTTGAATCTCTTCACCAACACTACATAGTGCCCCTTCAACAATTGCTTTTATTGTTGATTAATATGTTTATTATTTTCTTGATCAATCTATTAGTTGTTCGGTCTAAACGTCGGAAAAGGGGGAAAATGTCAATTGGTGTTACCAAAATTCCAAGATGGCGTCCTTAAATATTGTATTTCCTTTGCTGCCATGTAGGAGTTAAGAAACTGAAATTGCCATATTTAAGAAGCTGGAATCAGATACTTTTTGACTTCTTTTGCTTTATATAATTGTCAAATCGCGGAATTGATTAATTGTTTGGTCTTTAAAATATCAGAAAACTGTGAAAATCAGTGTTTCCCACCCAAAGGGAGTGAAGAAACCAGAAATATTTACATTAAAGAAGATACAATCAGTGAGATTTGGCTGATGCAACACTGTCCCCCATTTATAACAAATAACCTGACGATGTGCTCTCGCTGAATGTTCAGTGGTTTTTCTTGAGGTCAACAGGGCAGCTGATATTAAAATCTTTCACTCCTTTCTCCGAGACGTCTCGCAGACACTGTGGGAACCCTCGGCTTGCGGCAGCCGCTCCCTCTAATGCCACCGCCCGCTGACCTTGAGAGTGCCGCGGCGTTGCCTCCTTTTGACAACATGATAAATCGCTCAATCAGAGCACAGGCCCGACGCCACCCCACACATCAAAAAACGCGCCGAGGGGAGCGGTGCTGGGAGAGGGGATGCCGTCTCATCGAGTGCCAGAAGTGATGGTGTGAAAATGCACAATGTCACTGAGTGTGTTTTGTTATGTGCCTGTTCGGTGAAGGGAGAAGACAGGGGAAGCGAGGGAGTTGATGAAATGATTACATAGTGGCAGAGAAGGGGAAGGGGGCCTCGTGTTGAACAGCTGGCAGAAACCATCATTGTTTAACACAGTTTTACAATGCCCAGTAGAGTCCGGAGTAAAGAGCGACGAGGAACAGAGGGATGCTCTTCATCCTTCACTAGTTCTGCTTCAGAGTTTTCCACAAAATCACACAATTTCATCGGACTGCGCTGCACGCCACCTCGGGATTTTCTACACATCACCTGATGGGACAACAACCGACAATCAGGACACTGTTTAAAATCCTAACCAGGCTTTCAATGATGTGTTAGCTGTTGCAAAGAAATAAGGGAAACCGCTAAAGAAAAAAAAATAAAGACATGACTAGTTGCTCCAATAGTTGGAGGTTTTGTAGAATCTGTGGTTCGTTCTGATATCTTTGCAAAAAATGTAGAATGCAAAACATAAAACCTAATCAGGATTTCAGTCGAGCGCATTATTCCCCATCTGTCATTACATAAATCAGCCAAGAACAAGCAGCACACCCACAAATATTGCATATTTTATGGAACATGTGTTCAACATGTGTATGTTAGTAGTAACCCAAATATTCTCTCTGGGCCGACCGCATGAAAGCTCCAGCGCAGCAATTACATACATATCGACACGCTCCAGAGGCAGGACGCAGCCTCATCGGAGGCGCTTCATATCTCCCTCCCCAATCGCATTTCTCCTTCCTGTCACTGGTTTTCTCATCCTGCTCATTAATTGTACCGAAGTCGAGTTTGGTGGTGAGGTTCACAGGAGGCGGGCTTGTCTGAATTTAATCTCTCCTTTGACTTCTTATGTTTCCTGGACCTCATTTTTTCCTCCGCTTTCATCTCAGATCAAATCTCGTCCACTTCCGGCACTGACTCATACACTCAGAATACCCCTGTTACGAACAGAGATGCACAATCCACTTCTGACCCGATTCTGATAGAGCTCTTTTTAACGAATACTGTTATTACTATCAGCATCAGCATTATTATTGTTGGTATTATGTGTACGATCACATTAGGTTGTAGTAAACCACACAGCACCTCCTATTAAAAGAGCAAAAGAAAATTCATAAATGCATGAAATTTAAATGTAACCCTAATTAAGGACAGGTTGAATGAGCAAGTTTTTGTTGCTAACTCTCTGATGTAACGTTACAACAGGCTCATGGGTGAGTACAAACCATGTCAGTGCATCCGACTGGATTGGATGGATTTGGAATTTCTGTGTTTCAAAAAATTAGTAATGACTTACTAAATCATTCATTTGTGCCACAAAATTATGGCTATGGGCTTAAAGTGGTATTTTCAAATATTATTTAGAATTCATAAAAACATCAGATGATGGAATCATCACAATGAATTGTGTCAGTACTAGCACCTGTTACTGGAACTGAATCTGATTGGTCTAGGGCTGCACAATACAGTAATATAATTTTTTCCCCAATAACGTGCAGCCCTAGATCGATAAATGTATGTAATATGTGTTGGTGTCGCCCCTGGAATGTTATAATTTATGTTGCTCCAAGAACGTCATTGCAACTGACTGACTCATTTTTTGTTATGATATACCTTTGCAACTCTGTAAAAAAAAAGACCAGAAAAATATGCACATGAGAGAATTTATCCTTTGTTTCAGCGGTTAACATTGTGAAAGACTATTTCAACCCAAAGCACTTTTTCATAAACCTAACCAAGAAATGTTGTTGCCTAAACCGCATCAATATTTTTGTTGGATAAACCTGACCAAACTGTGACAAAAATAAAGGAAAAAAACCAGTGATCAGTTTAGGAACATGTTCCAAACAGGATGTGAACTCCAGTCTCCTGGGTGAAAGTCCTGAGAGTTCTGTATGTAAACCACTCTGTTCCAAATGTGGACTTATTTTTGTTATTATGGAACAACACCAACGCAGCGATGTCAGCTAAACCATGCATCCACATATTCATTCACACAGTCCATTCAAGGTCAACCTGTGTAATATTATGTGTGAATCACCTTCTTTTTGCTGGGTCATGACAGGTGTCTGTGTCTCTTTTGTGTAGGACACGGTCTCACGGGGCGGGAAGTCCACCTGTGTGACTTTGGCCATTCCCAGTTTTGGAGTTCCACGCCTAAAAGCATAGAACAACTCACACTTTGCACAGCTCAATGTCACCACAAAACAGTCATGATTTCAACAAGAAAAAAAAACATACAGAACAGTCACTCTACTGTGACTGTTCTCATGTGTTTACATCACAATCTTCACCTCCGTGTGAGTGGAATCTTGTGCCGATCACAGTAAGTAAATGAGTGTTTCATGGGATGATTTCAGATTAGTTTAACAACCAGTGTGAATTAATCAACAGGTTTCGTCTGACCACTCTTGCATGCACAACTTGACTGTTTTTCAGGATTTCATTAGCTGAATCATGACTTTGAGAGACAAAGTAATCATGCCATAGATTGAGAGAAGGGAAAATGACCAGGAAAGGAGAGAAGAGAGTGTCCAGTACCCCAGCTCAGAATCAGAGTGAAGTTGAAGAGTGGACGGGTCAGAGTCCCAGTGCAGAGTCCTGGTTAGTGTCACAGCAGCAAGGCAGCATTAGTGAGAGAGACAAGCGAGCACACATGAGGAGAGGAAAATAAAGTTAGCATTATGGCACACAACATGCTGATTGGATCCGAGGTTATCAAAACACACTTCAAACTGGATCTTTCGGGGCTGTTTTTCAGCTCAAATCAGGCTCCAATCCGCCGCAGAGGTGGAAGAAAGTTTCTGCTTAAAAATGCACGGATGCACGGACCCTCAAGAGTGGGATGACGCGGGGTGTAATGTGCAGCCTGCGGGGCTGATACAGCCTGAACTGTGTCACACCAAAGGCTCCGAGTGTTGTGTCGACAGAGAGGGAGGGAGAGAGGGAGAACCCTCAGGGAGAAAACATGACCTCCTTGTGTGTAGGAAATGGCCATGCTGGTGAGGGAAATGAGTCAACAGGTAGGGGGAGCAGCTCCCTGGGCCTGATGGGACACTGGGGGAGCTTGAATTTCAGCCCAGGGAAGGAGCTCTAATTAGAGGTTAAGAAGTCCCCCAGGCATCACAGCAGCCTGCTGTTTTATTGTTAATTTAGGATCGTCCTAATTCAACGACGCACAGATTAAATAAACATGCGCTCAGTTGGCATAAACTCGTCATTATTCACTGTATTGGTATGAGACTTTATAAGTTAATGTAATCAAGCTTTAAATGCATTCACAAAGCTAAAACAGACCTACGGTTTTCAGCTATATTCACAATACTTCAGATCTAATTTACACACATCCGCACTTTAAGCTGTGACAAGAAAATGGCAGAAGCATAGCTGTTACCGTACAGAGAATAAAGAGGTCTTTTTGAGAAGACGTATAGAGATCAATAAAGCATTAGCATTCAAACAATTTGCTTTATGTGGAGAAACAGCCCTTAGTTCCTCTTAACCAGGGTTGTTGACAATGTTTGCACACTTGTAAAGTATTGTACTTGAAGCACAGGGGAAAACATTTGTTATCCACACTTTTGTTCAGTGTGAGTGTTTGGGTGCGTGTGAGTGTGTACCTGGGTCCCACAGCTCCGTCAGAGTCCTGGCTCCCTGCCTCACTTGGTGTGCCCCCAGATTTGGTGGTGGGAGACATGGGAGGAGGGACTACACAACGAGACAGACAATAATCATCATCTGTTACAATGCAGACACAGACACTGAGCTATTCACAACAGAGTACAAATGTATCCATGCGGGAGTGATAGCTTCATTGTTTCGAACCCTGAATGAATGCTATCAATCTTAATGCAGATTTCCTGACAGCTACGTGTTCGTTAGCATGTGTGTTAAGCCTTGGCATCAGTAGCAAAGTTAAGTTAAATAAACAAATCAGTGTGTAAGGAACAAACTTAAAACTGTGGAAAGAAGCTTTATTAACTGACTTTGTCTTTAATAAATGAATACTTGAATAAGTGCAATAACCAGAGAAACAGACGCATTTATTTTTTTTTTCAAATATACAAAACTATGCAGATTTTTAAATCTCTAGTGCAGTTTTGTCTCCATCCTGCGGGACATGAAGATTTTCTGATGGATCTCTTCTGCCACCTGCTGTTGAAAAATTGACATTGCTCTACAAATCCAGCTCTGGATGACTTCTATAAAGCAAAATCCATAAATTCTACACGCACAATTTTACTGTTAGGTTTTTCTTATATCTGTGCTGGCCCTTATGCAGTTAAAGTGTTTAGAGATATACATTTTATAAAAATCTACAAAATTAGCCTGCGGCCTCATTAGAGGCTCTGGGAGAATTCAAGGATATCTGTCTAACTAAGAAACAGAAAAATGCGTCGATGCACTTATTTTCAGGGGGCTAGATTGCTGAAACAGTGTGTTCACAGGTCTAATAAAAACAAAAGCAATCAGAAAGTAACAGCTCGTCCAGACAGCCGGAGTCCTCACTAACACTAGGAAGGTGGAGCAAATTACTCCGGTCCTTAAATCACTGCAGTGGTTTCTTGTGTGTACATCTACAGAATAGATATGAAAATCTTATGACTTGTCTACAAAGCACAAGATTGACTCTGGCCTAAATACATGTATGATTTAAGTACGTTATGAAGCATCCAGACCCCCTCAGGTCATCTAGGACAGGTTTACCCAGTTTTCCCAGGATCAAAACCAAGAGAGGTGATGCAGCTTTTAGTTGTGCATATTTTTTATAAAGCATAAATGTTCTACTATTATCCTGCCTCTCTTACAAGTTGACATTGAGAGATACCCACAAGAATTACAGTGTACTTGGACTGCCCTGCACCTGTACTTTAATGATTGGCCTTTAATAAAGGCTATTTATTTTTATTTCCTTTCTCGTTTTCTTAATGTTCTTATATTTGGAGCACATTTTTCTCCAAAGATCTTTTACATACAGCAACCAGTCAGCTCCTATCCCATCTTATTTCTAATATTTGGTTGTACATACGTTGCAGGCAATGCCTTTACAAAGGCTATCACAGCCATGTTATTTGCCTTCATTCTGGTCTTTTATGAGTCAAACACATGATCAGCTGGACTCAGGTCAGGTGACTGAGTCGGCCGGTTAATAACATTCCACTGTCTGCACATAAAGATCGCTATGTCGTCAGTATGCTGCTGGTTAGATCTGAGTAGGGGAAATAACACACTGTTCACTTAGTGTGAATGTGAACACAATCGAACCCTCAGCAAAGAGTCAAAACACTAAACAAAAACAAAAAAAAACGTATTAGCTTAATATAATGACTGCAAATGTATGAGGGACATAATGGCAAATCAGCAAATGAGGAGTTATGTAACAGGATCAAATAAAATGCCAAGTCCAAGGAACCCGGTGGACATGCCTGTTAATTCCCTGAGATTATAGAATTTAAAACAGATTCATGTGTACATTAAGAGGAAAAATAAAACGTACCAGCAGGAGCCTCTGAGGTTATACCCATACTCTGCAGAAGAGCCTCAGTCTCACGTCTTTTCTTCTCCAGGTCAGAATCATCCTGGTGAAGTGCAGCATCTTTCAATTGGTCTGCCTGGAAACACAGCAACACATTACCCATTAATGCAATCTTTAAACATCCACATTAAATGATTGCAGACGGTAATGCAAACACAACTGTAGAATAGAAAATGCCAACACACTTTAAGTAAAGGTATTGGTTTATGGAAAAAGAAGACACCCAAAAGCAATTACAGTATTTATTCATGACCCTATGTTGGAAATGCACATTGTTTCGACCATTAGCAGACCAAATTGTGAGGTGAAGGTTTTTTTTCATTGAATGACCTTATTTAACAGGATACAAAGTCACCATCGTGTAAGATGTCTAAGACAGGACTGTCAGGGCTTGTTTTCTTGTCATGGGTAGAAGCTGTATCCAATCTGTCATCATGATAAACAGTAAAAAAAAATAAAAATAAAAAAAACACTGACCCCATCTGATAATACACGACCTTAAAGGACTCTTGCTTTGTCATTATTGGATAATGCCTAAATATTCTCATATTTTGTCATTTACTATTTATTGACTGATATAACATCAAAGACATATATAAGCTGCATAAATCTGAAAGCTTTGATCATATATAAGTGATTACATAGAGGGTAAATGTAGTTAAAGAATTAAAGGAAAGAGATATGAGTGTATATCACACAGCTAGTTCGGTCATAAAATATAAACTTTACTAAATGTTGTGCATCTCATTCACAAGAGTTCAACACACACAGGTGATGAGTTAATTAAGATTTTTTTGAAAACAGGGCTACTTATTTTAAGATCAGCAGATTAACTTTCTCTGTGGAGCGATAACTCTTTGACCTCTTTACGAGTCCTTGTAGCATGTTACGCTTATCTTGTGCAGTTTTATTTAACTCCAAACTGCACTTGACTATGATATAAATAGTGGCTGCCCATGATTTCTTGGATCTGGAGAACCCTGAAGAGAATCTGTGCATAAATTAAAAATTTGCAGTACTTAAACTGAACCATTTATAGTTTTGCTTATTACCCATATTCACCTAATCTGAAAAACATGTATAAAATGATAAACATACCTCTTTCTTCTTGCGCTCCTCCTCCTTCCTTTTCTTCTCCTCTCTGATTTGAGCCAAGCGCTGCTTCTTCCTTTCAAGCTCTGCTTTCAGCTCACTTTTGTCAGACATAATGCCACAGCTGTATACAAACAACGTGTTAGTGTGTCTTTACATCCAATTAAGAACACATTGAAAATGATTGTCTCATTAAGACTGAGGCGAATGAATCAAAGGCCAAACATCGAGCAGCTCCAGTGGATCTCCTTGTGTTACTACTGTCCACTGACAAATACAGGCAGTGCTTTAAATACAGCTTTAAAAGAGGCAGAGCACCTGCTGATGCTCTCAGCTTCAGTACCACCTTGCACAACAATGATGACAGCTAGCCACCAACTTCATGCACAGCTTAGGTGGCTACCTGCCTTATTTGCAGTTCAGTGAGTTTGAAACAAGTAATTTAGAAGCGACATGTTAAGACCAGTCAAAAAACCACAGGCAGGCTGACCTGTCACTGTCAGCTAGCTAACAGAGCCGCACCCAACAGGAGGTACGATTGTTCACTCCCGGTTAGCTTAGCACGGGGTTATCCTATCCGTCTCTGTCACTTGTCTCTGGTCCCAGTCGGCTTGTTCTATGCGTTTTAGAATCAGAACGCTAGCTCCATGTGAACATATAGTTTTATATTCACAAGCACACCGCAGTTTCATTGAAAACACGCGACGTTAGCATCACGTCGGCCTCTGCAGCTAACGTTAGCCTTCCTTGTTATCACTGGCTACGGAGCTAGCTTAGCCATCATTATCGTACAACGTTTAAGAAGTGGTTGCAAAGACAATGTGCGGTTTCATTTAATTTACGAAGTAACGTTTCTCGGGTTGTAGAAAATGTTACTTGCGCAGTCCAACCCATCCCTTTATGTCCAGAGATGTAGTGGTAGCTTTGTTAGCATCTAGCTACAACCGGACCCTTGTCCGGAGTGCTGTCATGCGCTTTCAGTTCTACTGCCCGCACAATGAATACAGCAAGCTCGGCTACAGACCCAGCGACAAATACCCAAATATGTCAAGTATCTTTTATTACCTCTAATATTATAATGATGTATAGATTACAAACCTCAATGCAGGTTCTCGACCTGACTGCAAATGCCTATGATCAATAACAGCCAAAACAAACGGGCTGCCAACCCAACTACAGGTGCTGGGAAGGGTCTAAAAGGCGCATATAGCTTTGACGTGGCTGTGCTGCTAAATCTCAACGATGGAGACCTGTGAGCCTAAGATACACCTCAAAAGGCAGCATTTTAAAAGTGTAGTCAAGTCTTTGTAAGTAGTTCTTTATGTTAGTGGTTAATATTGTGAATAAATGTTACAGTATTATCTTTAAAATTGCATTAATATAGAACAGTAACAGGATCCAGAGCAGTAATGGTTAATGTAATAACAACAATCACATACTAGCTCTCATAATACTTTGTTATATATTGCATTAATATTTCTCCTCTTCTGCAGCCAATTTATAAACATACAAGGATTGTAAGATGCAAGTGAGTTAGAAGCTGCAAATATTTATTGTAAAATATTGGTGGGTTCTTAACATATTTTAAAAACCCAGACATTACAATACAAAGAGTTAGAAAATAGAAAGTCTTTCATGATTATTTCTGCCATGTATATCAATAAAGTTTATTCCCACATGAGCTGAAATGCGTTATAAAGTACATCCCCATTATTTACATGCTCGTACAGCAATAACTAAGAAAACATCAGGCATCTCAAAATGTTACCAAAATCAAATACCTCAAAGTGCAAGAGAGAAAGTTATAAATGGAAAGCTCAAGAAAAAAAATATCTCTTCATCTTTACTTTCCCTGACCAGTGTAGACTGGGCATTCATACATTCAAAACTGGCAACAGCATCAGCTCCGAGTGACTTATTTTGTAATTAGTTAGCCAGATCATCCGGTTTGTTACTCCTCCTCCTGACATCCCCAAAGGCCTCATCATCAGCTGCATCAGACAGCTGAGACATGGCCGGACCGACTTTGGTGTTGTCCTCACCTCCCCCATTGGTATGTAGAGAATGCAAGATCTGGTCACTGGGGCGTTTCCAAGATGCTCGAGTGGCAATCCAGAGGATAAGTGCTCCGAAAACTACGAGGAGGACTCCAAGAACGTTGACAAAAATTGCCTCTGGGGGAGAGTCCTTGTACTTGGGGTTGCTCCTGAGTGATGAAGTACAAGGAATAAATTATACCCACAGTACAGCAGCATATAGTCTGAAGCAAAGTCTCTTTTGTTTTATACTTACAGGCCAAATATGAGTTTCTCTGTGATGCCCATGAGTGCCACAGCTATGACACTGGTAAAGAGTAAAAGACCACTGTAGACATGGAGGGGCATGAATGCTGCCCTCCAGGAGACCGGCGTAATTGGTATCAAGTACATGCCAACTCCAAGAACGAGCTGCTCAGTGTAGGAGAAGTGGAGGAGAAAAAACAGTCCACCTGTCAGATGTTGTACTAATCATGTTTTTGTTTTAAGGAGAATTTCTGGCTTACTCTATATGTATTGTGTTTAACCATTCCATAGCTCAACAGAAGACAGATTAGTAAAAGTATAGTGGACTGAACACACAACAATAAGCTAATTTATATTCAAATGCCATAATTTAAAATGAATAGATTTCCATTACCTGTAGGCAGTACAGTATAACTGCTGTCAGGCCCAGCCAGCTGTGCAGACTGTACATGTTGGGGATTTTGGCAGTGTTGTGGAAGTCAAAAACTGCCACCATAGATATAACAGCACAAATGAAGGCTAGTAGGTTCAAGCCTGCATGGACGAACTTCATCGTTAGCTTGCTGCACTTCCAGGTCCAGGGGAGTCTGTAGACAATGATGGCTGCAAGAGATGGCACGTCAGTGTCATTCAAACAGAACTTGAAGACAACAAAGGGATAACACGTAAAAGTGAGAACATCCAAATGGTCCCTGATGTCAAAAAACAATCCTCAAATTAACACACAAAATTAATAGATTCCTCTAAAATAACCTACAAAGATCCAATGACAACTTCAGACACACCTGGAAAAAGCACCAGGCAAAAGGCTTTATGTCTTTTTTCACATATAGTTCTCCACAAGACCTGTAAATACACTAAAATGTGTGAAACTATCAAACTTGTGGAGTTACCCTTTAAGTATTTTAATGACATGTTACATACATACATAAAGCCTTTTGTGGCTCCAGAGAAAGCTACATGTAATCTGATAAACTGCCTCCAGTGATGTCGCTCAGTGGCTTTGCTGCATTGTGGGTAATGTAGGCACCAGGTTTTGAAAAAGAAGATGCATACTTGGAATAAAAAAGGCAAAACCTGTAGCCTACATTACCCACAATGCCATTTAGCCACTGAGCAGCATCACTGGAGGCAATTTAACTGATTACATACAGCTTCCTCTGGAGCCACAGAAGGCTTTATACAACTTTTTGCACATTAGTTGTAGTTCTCCACAAGACCTGTAAACACACTAAAATGTGTAA
>CAEMYA010000089.1:2320321-2384053 GCA_903131615.1 Diplodus sargus
TATATATATATTTAAATTAAATTAGAAATCAAAAAAGGTGGAGTTCCTTTAAAGTAAATGTTTTCATTTTTTTCAGTGTATGACGCAGCTGAAGTCAGTTTTACTCCAATTCTCGTTTGAGTAACACACTCATCATGAACGCTCCCTGAAAAGCAGCCTTGTGTAACTCTGAGCGAGAATTTCCTCTGAATGTTTACATTTCTACCAAACTAGACACACACCCTGTTCGCCCACCATCTTTCTGAAAAGTAACAAAAAGAAGTAGAAGAAGAGGAGGAAGAAGAAGTTAAACTCTGCTCACCCATTCCCTGCAAGAAAACAAACCCGGTCACTATTAAGACCGGATGCCAGTTGAACTCGGCCAGTCCTCCATCCCAGCCTAAACCTTCTTTATAGTACAGGACCCATCTTAGCACGAATATTATGGAGACAAACCCGACGGCTCCGGCGGCGCACAGACCGACCAGGAACAGCTTGAAACTCTCCATTTCCATCATCCAGTGTTACAGCAGGAGGAAGACGGGAGCGACTGGACCCGAGCAGCTGTTACTGGAAAACACAACAATGTGAAGAGGTGGCTGGTGAGGACTGGGCGCGGTCATGTGACCCGCAGCTCCGCAAATGTGTGGAGGAAAGACGTTTTGTAACTCGCGTGGTTACAGATGAGTAGCTAGACACTTTGACGATTTATGCTGTGTCATGATCTGACCGCGATGACTACAGCAGTGTGTGCAGTAGTCTCTGTAAAGTATTTCAAAGTTGGAGCTTCAGGTGTGCAGCAGGAGAACGAGGCTGTGCAGTGAACTGTTCAGTGTGCCACTCAAGTGTCCTTAAATGACTCAAAGTGATAAGGAAACTATGCAGGAGAGACCAGGGTCATTTAAAGGGCCATGTATTGTTTTTCTAAACTTTTTTCCTTAACTGAATAAACAAGCTGCTCTCAGAGGAAAATACAGTCCCCTGTAAACTGTTTTACCCCTTTTCCACTGGTCAAACCCGCTAAGATCAGGCTTCTGTGTGCAATGGGAATGTGTGAATTGAGTTTGTTTTTGTTTTTCCCACCACCAAAGGTTAGGTTATCTGGGGGTAAAACCCTTACAAATTATTAAGTTGTTGTTTGGTTAGTTTAGTTTTACCAGATTTGCGACGTGGGTGGTTGACATATAATCTGGAAAAAAGTTTTTTTTTTAAACTTCAAATATTATCCCTGAAAATTATTTTTTTTGTGTTGTTATGACTCTTAACTTTACAAACATATATGTGTTCTTTTAGAAATTGTGTTGAAATATGCATTTTTTTCATCAATTTGCTGTATCAGTGCCTTAAATTGATATATGGTGTGACGTGAACGCTATTCTATATAAAATGAAAATGGGGTGCTAATTTTTTTTTCTAACTTACTTCATCAAACATTTGAATCATGACTGCTTTGATATTTAACATTTCCTTGTGAAAATTTGGTATATTTTGATTTATTTTTCTAAATCATCATGCAAAGGAGGACATCGCTCCTCAATCTTTCAAGATTTTTTTTAGATTAATTCTGTTAAACCTTGTAAGAAAATGCTTGAGACTCTTGCTGATACCAATTTCCTTGTATTCTATTGGTATTTTCATGATTTACCACTAACAAAGCTGTTTTTTTGTCACAATTGTCAATGTCACACCAAATGACATGAGTGTCACGCCATATGATAAACTGCACCACACCACAATATGTCAATGCAAAAAGTGCTTTATATGTATTTAACACTCAAACAAAACAAGTGAGGAAACAGGTTACACATGAATTTCAAATATAGAATAATAACAGCATTTACATAACCTTAGTGGTTCAATATAAACTCCACTTAACATTGTGTATTTAGTAGGGCTGTCAAACGATTCATTTTTTAAATCGCATTTTGTCCATAGTTAACTCGTGATTAATCGCAATTTTTTGGCACATTTATTTCTGTTCTAAATATATCTTAATGTATTTTTTTCATGTTCTTAATACTTTTAAGAAACTTCTCTTCTCCCAGAAGTTCACTTATGTACCTGTAATACAAATGAAAAAATACTTCAGTTTGGAACCTGATTTTCTCTCTCTCTCTCTCAAATTGCAATTGATATTTGAGACTCGACGTACTTCAATGCTAACTCATTTCATGCCGACAGTACGTGCAGATAACTTTTGTCCTATCAACCATCTGGCTTTTGCTTTTCAGTCCACCGTGTTTTCCCTGAACCACCAACCCTACTTCTTCTTCTGATTCCCTTTCTTATTCTTCTGCCACCATCTGGATCAAGACTACAGGTGCCACCGGCGGCCGTAAATCACACAATGCGCGTTTTAAAAAATGTTTTATATCGAGTGTTAATCGCACATTAAAAAAAATAACGGCGTTAAGAAAATGTTGCGTTAACGGGCGATGAACGCATTAACTTTGACAGCCCTAGTATTAAGTAATAGTAATGAAATAAGATTGATCTGATGATGAGTTGAAAATGAATATTATGTTTATGTTAACATTTTTAAAGCATGACAAAATTTATCAACACACTTACAAAAAATATTAAAAATGTGAAGAAACTTAAGTGTGTCTCAGCATGAATGTTATCATGAATGAACATTGTAAAAATGAGTGTGTGAATGAGTTATAACAGTAGCACCTTTGTAGCTAACAGATTACTGTTCTAGACTGCATTGAGGAGATTCACAGACATTCATAGAATCAGTATTTTAACATAACAGTTTAAAATGTAAAATTCATACATTAATATTCCAAACATGACATTTGATATTTGTTCTGTAGTTCATGTGTGAGTTTTGAACTAGAAACTGTGAAAAGCTGAAAGCCTTCAGACCATAATAAACTTCATCCAGTCAATGTTTGAGTGTTTGGCAGACCTGTGAAGTGGTTCTGGCTCAGATATTGTGCATGCTATTTGATTACAGCTGTCCTTGCAGTCTTTTCCTTGTACTTGCATGTCCTCCCCTTGCTGGACATATCTGCCTCACTCTGACAGGAAATGCAGGAATAAGATCTTTTAATATGCACAGTATGGGAAACTGTAAAATATGGTTACATGAAATATAAAATTGGAAAGTAGAGTATTTATCATATAGATATTTTTTTCTGTCAAACCCTTTAAATATAAATATAAATGTAAAATAAAGTGAATGTCATATGGTGTGACAGTTGTGTCACTAGGTGTGACTTGGAAAAACAGTCACACCATATGACACTGTGTCACACCATATGACATTCTGATCAGTTAAGCTAATTTATTAGTAAACTAAAAAGAGCTAGCCTATAGTTAGCATGTAATTAGTCACACCATATGACACTGTGTCACACCATATGAGATTCTGATCAGTTAAGCTAATTTATTAGCAAACTAAAAAGAGCTAGCCTATAGTTAGCATGTAATTAGCCACATGGCAGCAGTGGTTTTTAAGAATTAATGAGTAAAATCTATGAGAAATATTTATTCTTTATGCAAATCATGTCACACCACAAGACACAAAACATTGACCACTATTGGTGGTGTCAGATTCATAGCTTTTTAACTAAAAATCAAAAAAGCAGAATGCACCTCATGAATTTGCAAGTCACTCCAGAGATATTACTGTAACTTCCTGGTTGGGCGTGGTCCTCTTCATCATTAAGATGTCCAAATTATTGCTCAAAATATACATTATAGTGTCACACCATATGACGACCATTTTGCGGACAAAATGTATTTGGTCAGAACTTGTTTTGACATTATGCATAGACATCAACACTTTATGTGGCTATTGATAACACATGAGTATTTTATATGCATAGTAGAACTATCAAATATTTTTAATTTATTTGGAAATATGTTCTAATTTCTGAGGGCACACATAGGCCGGACAGTCACACCATATGACATTTTTGATGTTTGGATCAAAATTCTAAGTAGAAATCTTAATACACCCACAACACCTTTGGTATTATTGTACTATACCTTGTCAGAGGAACAACATTAAAATATATATTATTAAAAAATATACATTTTTATCAGTATGTGACGCACAAACAATCAGAATTGTGTTATTCGTCAACCACAAGCAGCAATTTGCAACATATCATTTTCTCCCCTCTCTTAGACATTTTTAACTTGTCAAAACAAAGACACCTCTGACCCATGCATAAGCCCTGTAGGACAAGCTGCTTGGGCAAATCTTTTATGTGCTCAAGACTGTGCAAGTGTGGTTTCATCACATTTAATTGGCATAAGCAAATAACCACACAACCGTCCTACCATTCTGACTCAAATATTACTAAACTGCCTCGCCCACTTCACAATCCCTGACAAGAAGTCAGAGAAAATAGCACAGAAATCTACTATTCTCAAGCTTTTCTAAATTTCAGTGAAAAATAGAGTCTTAATGTTAGACCCCATCTCTCAAAGTATGGCCTGTGTTTTCAGGGCCTTTAACACAACACATTTTGGATACAGAGCCTGTTTTTTTCAAATGAATAGCCAGGTTGCATCACCTTATCTGTGGAATAAACATATTCAAGATGTTGGTTGTGAGGATGAGTGTTCGATTCTGCGCAATTCTGGGTTTCAGTTATCTTGATATTTAGATTGGCGTGATGGAAACACAGAATGAGGCAGAAATACAGAGTGACTTGGAAAAATATTACATTTTTATTTATGACAATAGATGTAAAAATAGCTTTTAGGTGTTATACAGTAAAATAGCGCAGAGACTTATCATACAATGTCAATTACATTACAATGATCCACATGTGAAAAACAGCATTATTTGTTTTACAGTAAAGCTGTACAAAAACAGATATGTACATAAACCTTAAAATGGTAAATTTCCTTCAGGAGCTCAATTCACTTTTGCGCAGTTTAATTACTGGCAGCCCTGAGTTTGTAGACGTGGCAGCAGAAGTTGGTGCTCTTTTGTTCAATATGAACTATTGTGTCTTTGTCGAAGAACAACTCATGTCGAAAAGTCTGAAAGAGCAGAAACAAGCACACATGAATCCATCCACGTACAGAAACACTTCAGTGTAACCTTGGTGCTGACGTGTAGTCACTCACCTCGTCCCATGGTTCGACAAGATCAACCGTCCGCAGTAACTGCCCGCTCTGGTTGTCATGCAGTCGGATGTGAGCTCTTCCTTCTCCCTCCTCCCCGTTAGTTACCACGACAGCCAAAAGGTCCAGCTCATCCTCATATTCCACCATACGGAAAGTCTGTACAATTAATTAATTAAGAAGTTAATTTCCATATATAAACAGTACAGTATACTGTATGAATAGTGAATGATCCGCTTACTACATAAATATGTAATAATAAATATACCCAAGTAATCTAATCTATGGATATGTTGGAAATGGTTACAGGTGCAGCCTGCAACCAATATAGCATCAACAACGATTTGGACTCTAGGGGCACTAGTGTAGCCAATCGTAGGTGCACACATTAGACAATGATTTGTCCATACTATGTGGACTACAAATAGAAACCAGAAAGATATGTCCAATCTCTTGTCGCATTGCCACCTAATTTCCCATTCATACTATATGTGGATATCTGTTTTTATAGATTAGCATGCAGCCAACAACGATGTGGCCAGAAGAAGACAGTTCTTCAAAACATGTTAGCACTATAATATTATTTTATAACTCAAACTGTCAAGAAGAACTTTCTCTACTTTGAATAAAATGCATGTTTGCAACCAACGGTTTAATAAAGAAAGTTTCTGTGTTTGAAGCTGAACAATGATGTTTGACCCCTTCATTATGAATTACTCAACTGTAGCCGTCTGTATGTATTGTCTGTATCTCAAATGGTGTGCCAGTCACCATAGGTCTGAATTTGGTCAAACACAAAGGAAGGATGAAAGTTGCTTTCATGTGGAAAATACACAGAGTGGCCTGAGGACTTGAAGATGATGGAGATGCTGCCATTTCCAAAGAGAAAATTATGCACATCTAACTGCACTGAAACCTTTCAATAGGCTACAGAGAAGTCACAGTGTTACAAAAACTTGGACTAATGGATTAAAATGTACCTCTGCTCATCCTTTATTCTTAGGTGCTTTCTACTTCTATCAACTTGTAAAACTTGATACATCTGGCGTATTGCTGTGATATCTCAGACGTCACAGATTTTGGAGGAATTATGGATTTCATCACAAAAAGCTTAATTAAAAAAAGACTCAATGATTGAGCCATTGATTCCAAAAGTGGAGGTGAATTGTTGGGTACAATTTTAAGCTGCATATTAGCTGAGGTTTTAACAGCATCAATTCATAGTTGGTTTGGTCTTTTCTCGGTAAACATAAAGAGATGTAACCTTTAGAGATATGAGAGACTACGTTCTCTTCCTGGATTCCAAAGAGTCCTGGCTATTTAAAAAAATATATATGTATTTCACAGTGTTCCTTTCCAGAGATACTGAATCAATCACTAAAGCGTAATCTTTGTTACCTCTTGATCGGGGTCATCATCCAGCTGCTGAAGTCTTCTCTTCACCGTGCGGCCTGATGAGGTGACGGTGACCTGTGAGGTAGGCTGCAGCAGATGGAAAGCAGAAATATTAAAGTTCATTGAGTAGACCAAGTTATTACAGTTGAAAACCCAACAAAGTAACAGTGAACATGTGATTCATACTGTACATGAGGCAGATTCACGATCAGGGTAAATACGCAGGATACTTACAGTGTTGTTTCGATGGGTCGCCATAAAGAAATCCTTAACGATCTTTGATGGCAAACCACTGTTCAGTTCACCAAGGATCTTCAGGACACTTGGAGAAATAGAAATCAAAACTTGCTGATGTCCAGTATGATAAGAAAAAAAATAAAAAGTAAACATGTATCATACTGTGTCAAACATGATTTTGTTTTTACAACATTTTACTCTAGGTTTTACTCCTGTGTACAATAAGAATATCTCATAGCCATAGTGAAGGTTGGCTGTTGTGCTCACTTTATGATGTTTGGTCCAACATGGATGATTCTTCCTGAGTCGTCAGGGTGGAAGAAGATCCCATCACTCTCTAGAGAGCAGCAGTTCATGTTCTGTATTCCATTTGTTGCCTGATAAAAGTCAAAGTATCCCTTTAATTCATTAACCAGGACATACATTAATAATCATGAAGCAATCGGAGCAAAGCACCAATGGCACATAACCATTTGTAGTTTTCCACTTGCAAATCTTATAGGAAACAAAGTAAACACTTTTTTGTGATGTGCAACATAAGGTTTTTAAAGGTTTAAAATGTTTTTCTCTAAATGATGTGAGCTCATGCAGTATTGTTACCAGTATACAGGCACACCATGTTGATCAAGGAAAGCAAAACTGCATTTTCTAGCATTTTGGAAAGTTTGGGGGCTAAAATACAATGCATTATGTTCCCCCTACAAGTGAATTCTTAGCCTCAGTTGCTGAAAATTGTCTCTGGTAAGAAATAAAAGTGAGCAGTGTCGTTCAAAGAAACTAAATCTGTTATAATCTTGACAAAATACAGAGAAGCTTGTGTTGCACTGCACAAAAGTAGTCACACCATTTGGTTTGGTTCTGAATAGTGATTACAGCTTTGGTTCTGTCCAGCAGCTGAATACAAAGACTGTCACAAACATCTGTGGTCCTTCTTACTGTGTCACTTTCAATAGGCTCTTGCTAATTTTGGTGGCCGTTCAGTCTATCACACAACAAGATTTAGCATAATTCTCTGTTATAACCAAGCAGAAGCTACATTTTGTGCTCAAGTGAATAAATAATTATTCAAATGTTGTGATATAATGGAACAAAGAGGATTTCATGTACTCACTAAGGTGCTGTCCTTGACTGAACAGATGTGATGCGTCCCTTTGTCATTTTTATGTGGTGGTGTGTAGATGTAGTGCCATGGGTAGCCTCCAATCTGGATACTGTTATTAGTGCATGACGCCTCGAAAAGTACTTGAGGGCAATCTGTGCAATAAGATTACAATTTTTAAATTCTAATGAAAAACATTCCCCGCTAAAGTAGGTCTACAATGCTGTTTAAGACAAATACAAAACAGGTCTGGACTTTAAAACAGACCCCACCTGTGATCTGGATATTTACTGGAATACCAAACGGGACATCTCCCACTGTTTTTCCCCCAAGAAGTGAGCTCGGCTTTCCAAGTGTTAACTTCTCTGTCATGTTCTGAAAACACGGAAAATGTTCATCAGTTACACAGAGATGTAAGAAGCAACATTTTCAACAGATGTGTTTTCTGATGTGTCTAAATCATTTAGATTGCTCAATACTGTGCAGGAAACACTTTTAGGTCAAAATAAAAAATAAAATCATACATACTCTTTGGACAATGTGCTCAAAGCTGTACAGTTTCACTGACTTGTTGCTGTAAGACACCAAGAGGACACCTTGAGACAGAACAACATCGGTGACACCATTTCCAAAGACCTGAAAGGTTAAGATTTACATTTTAATGACATCATCCTGCAGGCATGTTTTTTTTTCTTTTTCCTTTTTTTTTTTTTTTCAATAAACTAAAATAAAACTTCACATACCTTTTTGTTGATCTCCAAAATGCCAACAATTTCCAAGGGGAAAACTTGAAAGATGGCCAGGTGCATTACGGTATTCTGAGTGATACCTGCCTGCGAATTAAACAAAACAGACAGAGGTAAAATTCAGTACTTGCTCATCGACTCGAGTCGACAGATTATTTGACAATGGAAATCACAAATTGCACCCTTTGACTAGTAATACCTAAATTCCTTGACTGACTCATTAATTGTCCATAATCTATTAAAACATGCCATGTACTATGTAAAATTCAGGAAAATATACATCATGTAAATATACGTAATATACAGCAGGATCATAGACTGTATCACGTGTCTTGTCACTATTCAACGAGGCACAAATCTTATATGCAATAAAAAGACTGTCCGTACCTGTCGAGCTAAAGATGTCTCTTTGTTTTGAACAGATTTTACATAAAACATCTCTTGAGGAACATCCCAGCCTAGATACCTACAAAAATAACAAACAAAAGTTTGAGTGTATAATGTTAAAAGGTGTTCAAACACTACTACTGCAAAATGTATTTATCTCCACTCAAAGAAACAAAGAACTCAGAGCGTTGACTATACTTGAATTTATGGTTTGAAGACAGGTAAACTCTCTGCAGCTCCTCTCCCGTTTCAGCTGAGAGACGATACAGCCAGTTATTGGCTGTCAAAGCGACGAGGCTGGGTTTATGGTCAGAGGGGGCGGGTAATGTTTTGTCCTGTCAACAAGACACATGAAACAACAGTCTGAACCTGTGTTGCTAGAATAATTTGGTCATTGCAATTTCAGCTTTAATAAAAAAATTTTTTAAAAAGTTTAATTTCACTTACGAGGGGGCTTTGACACAGCAAGGCATCTTCAAATTTCTCCAATTTCGACCTCTTAGGCAATTTGTATAGAACTTGAGGCTCTGAATGAACACTGAAACCAGAGGATTTACTTTTGAGCTGCAGCAAGTAGGCCTAATACATTTGTAGTCAACTATTAAATCAATCAACTAGTTTGATAATGGATTCATAGATTTTAGTACATTTCTACAAAGAAAGGCAAGAGTCTCTGATTCCAACCTTCAATGTGAATAATTTGTGGTTTCTTTACTTCTCTATGACAGTTAACAGAGTATCTTTGGGTTGAGGACTAAACAAGACATTTGAGGACATCATGTTGGGTTTTGGGATTATTTAGAGACATTTTCACCATTTTCTTGGATTGTACACCAAACAATTAGTCCTTAGTGGAGGAGATAATTGACAGTATCAATAAAAAAAGTGTTTTTACAGTTGCAGCCCTTATTTAGTCATTCATTTTGGGCCAAGAGTATCAACCTCTTATTTTGTTAACAACACCATCAATTACAACGTTTTACACCTGAACATGTACATTACAGTGTGTACAAGACACTGCCAACAACATGACATAATACACTAATAATTTCAGACTGCTCAGTCACACAATGCTAAATAGAGTTTGGCAAATTACATGAATGAACTGTGTAAAATTCTACCTGGACATCAAATGTATGAAAGACATGCATTTATTCTCAGATGTTGTTTCTTCAGAGATGGATAGAAAACGTTGTGCATAACTTGACCTTTTGTAATATGTGACATTTGTATGCCAATCTTAAAGATGTGGCAATTGATCTGTGGCTTTAGGGTACTAATCTGTGCTAAACGTGTGCAGAAGACTGAAAATAAAGCAAATTAATTATTCATACTCACCAGCTGTAGCATTTCTGGTAGTTTTCAAAGTAGATTTTACCATTTTCATACATTATTGTGGATTTGGAGGTCTTGCTTTGCTTTACTTTAATGAAATCCCTGCTGTCCTACAATATAATAATAAAGGCTATTATCAAAACACTCATTGACACCACTTTGCTACAGTGAATATCTAAATGCACTGTCTTTTCCATTACCTGGAGGAGGAGAGCTCTAAGGACCTTCATATTGAGTCTGATTATGGTCCCAGCATCCCTGATGCCTCTGTTCCTCCGGCTCAGCAGCGCGGTGGCGTTCACGGTTCCTTTCCTCTGGTACAGCGCCATCATAAGGTGACACTTGTGTCTACAAGAGGTCTGTCTGACAGCATGTCAGGACACTACAACTGGTGCCGACCCCAAGACCGCAGCCACAGCCAGGTAAAGGTGATAACGTTAGAACTTCCTACTGAACTCCATCTTTAAGACACCACTGAACGTCCAGTCTGGCTTGAAGCTAGTTTGCTAACACGGCAAGTCAACTGCTAGCATAACTTCAGTTAGCGCCGTTGAGCTACAGCACCTCGATATTTCCTTTAACGTTACTTCGCTCAGAAGTGTTAGCTAACTGGCTAGTCCGTTTATGTGACGCAGCGTTAGTTGAAGGGGCTAGTTGTCCATGGGTGAGAAATAAAGTGATGTTCGCTGTTAGAAGTTTTGGGACGAAAATGCCGCTTTTTAACCGGTGCGTGACATTAGTTAGCTGCCGATGCTAGCTGCCCTGTCGCGCTCCGTTTTTGTAGTCCTCCAGCTGTCTTCTTCTACTCAAACAATTCAGCACACGTCAGCCATCTTTGAACGTCAGCGCCCTCCCCTCCATAGCTCCTGCAAACAGATCCATCACATTTCATTTACTCTTTATTTCACCCTAAAGGGCTTTAAGTTTGAAAGAATTATATTTTTCCACACTGTTTGACTGTATTGGCTTATTCTATGTTTTTGGGCTGCACCATTACGTCTTGTTTATCATTTTTATTTACATTTTCTCAAAATCCAGGCTAATATGTGGCACCTTTGGAAAGATTTGGACGTCTACTAGAATTTTAAAAAGCTACTGTTGTTTTAAACAAAGTTTGTCTGCACAATGTGAGTTTGTTATAATTTCGTGAATGTATTATTGACCCATAGACTATTTAAAATCTATGAATTATTGAGACACAGGTAGACTAAGTCACTGTTTTGTTTTTTTCCCTCATTCCACAGCCTCAGTCTAACTGAATCACTGACGAAATCAGACATAACAATTCAGAGGTCTGGCTGGTCCAAGATGGTCATGTAACACATCTGTAGTGTTTCACAAATTTAGAAAGAAAACATTCCAGTTTTACAATTCACATAACACTGAGAATCCAGGGTTCTCTCTGTGCTAATTAAATTTAAAAAAAAACCTTGTGGTCTTTAATACATTTTTTGTGGACAACCAAAACAAATCAGAATTCTTAAAGTGTACTTTTTCAAAATAGCAACTCCTGAGGTCACACAGAATCACTTTAACCAAAAAACTCTAAACTGAGCACACAGGGACCCTTTGTCTTATCTCTGAAATTATGCAATTAAATACATTATGCAATTCAGTTACAGAATTCTAACTTTGTTCTGTATTTGTATCAAACTGCAAATTGTTTGTAAAAAAATAATTAAAAAAAATACAACACATGAGAAAAAGAAAACAAAAATGTTAATGTAATATCCAGCAGTAAAATATTGCCAGTGGAGTACAACAGCTACAGCTCCCATGCGTCTTATTAGCCATAGGTACATTGTATAAAGGTTAAAGAAGTATTCAGCCATCCCTTTATTTTTGTCTTTTGCAGGTAAATGCATACACTGCGGAGCTCCTCTGTAGCCACATTGGCTAAAGCTGTTTGCAAATTGTCCCCAAGATTAAAGAGCACAGCAGGGAGACCTTCGGCTCCACTGGGCTCACGTTTTCTGACCAATCCAGATGACGTCTTTAAGCACAACATGTGGTCAGTGATGTGTAGTAGTGCTTTAATCTGTCACCTAGCTGTTTTTGCATTTTATGAAGATAGGATTTGTATATGTGCTGTATATAAGAGCTGACATCTAGGGCAACAGTTGATAACTTTCTCATCAACTCCAACAAGTATATGTTATAGTTTTGTATTTTCTTTTACAGTTTATAAGTTGCAGATGTATCAGCAGTTGTTTTAAAATGCTTCACATTTTAGGGATCATGTACAATGGACAGAAGAGGACAAAGAAAACGCACGGCAGAGGATAGAAGAAAATTCCAGTACACAAATTCCTTTAAAGGAGCAAGGCAAGAATGTATTTCTGAAAAATAAAAGTTTAAAGTCATATTGATTGAGGTTGCAAGTCAAATAAACCATGTATTAAATTCTTCCACACAGGTAAATTCGACACTGACGCTTGCCAGTACTGGGACAAGTTTTATGGGAGGCACCAGGATAAGTTCTTCAAAGATCGCAACTGGCTGTTTTTAGAATTCCCAGAACTGCTTCCCCCAGGTGCAGAAAGTGAAGTAACAAACAGGTGTCTGGGTGATCAGCAGGCAGTACTACCTACTGGCTCCAGCAAAGACACAGAGACCAACAAACATCACAGAAGTCCAGACACTGCCGATCTTCAGGAGTCCTGTCAAAAAGCAGTGCCAGAAAAAGATGACACTGCCACAACAACTGTTACTTTCCCTGGCCAGCATGCATCTTTTAGGATCTTGGAGGTTTGCAAAACTGTTCACATGTATTGATAATTTGATTGTTATTGACTGTTATGACACATTGACTTTGCCATGTTTCACTGAAATATCAATGAAATGTACTTTCTTTTCACAGGTTGGATGTGGAGTGGGTAACAGTGTCTTTCCCATCATTAATACCATAAAGTGAGTAAACATTGTGATATTTCCATATATTCCATTTCAGTTGCATGTTTTTATGTCATTAATGTGGATCATATGTTGATTTTTAGTCCTGCCTGTGTTGACAGAAGCAAAGCACTTTAAGAACACCAAATATTGTCCAATAAGATAGAGCATTATTGATCATATTATTACTGAAAGTGCAGCACCATTACATTATACAGCTACGTATCCCCAATCAGCACAAAACTGTGGCCCGTGATGACATTTGTGAAGTTCTGTGGACAGGAGCAAGATTTATACCGTAGCATGAAATGTGCAAACAAAGCTGGTACTTTTATTATGCACATAAACCACACAAAGACTACTTTTGTGCTGTTTGGAAAGGTCAGTTGAAACAACTGATATGCTGAATTTGCCAAGCTGCACCAAATGTGGAACCTTCAATGGGTGTGTCTTCACAAAATATTTTTGCATAGGCCTATCTTTACAGCAGACAGTTTGAACTGTCATAGTGGAAACATCACAGCTTTTATGAATAACAGTAACGATGGCTTTGTTATAATCAAGTTTCCAAGTAAGCCATGAAAGTGTGACAGTGAGCTAGCATGCACAACACCCCCTGAAACTGAAGCAGCTAAAAGGAATTTAGCCATCTTATTTTTTAGATATTTCTTGTCATGCTGTGATTTGTCAACATGGCTTCCTTGAAAATGGGGCCTGCATGCGTCTTTAGCCAAAGATTCCTATTGCTTTATAACACAGTTGTTCTGCATTTCTAATGATTTAAGGGTCAATAAATTGTCATTTCTTTGTCACAGAGAAAAGGACTCGTTTTTATACTGTTGTGATTTCTCCTCACGTGCCATTCAGCTGGTCAAGGTGAGGATTTCTAATATCTTTTGGTATGAACATCTAAATTATACACTGTATCAAGGCTGATACATTTACTGGTTGATACATCATTTATGTTTAAAAACAAATAACGCTGTATAATTCCTCTTTAAACTAGCAGTGATGTAATTCCTGTGGCAATGCGGACAATTTGTTGAGCGTATTTACAGTTATATCAGAGAACGATTAAGTGTCACAGACTGCTGAAATATTTAGACAGATTACGTTAACATTTGATGAAGTAATGCATTAGACTCCTTTATTTTGAAGCTGTTGTCAGTCTTCACAGCTTTTCAGATTAATGATTTCAATGATAGTTCAAACCATTGTTCCTTCAGACAAAGTACTTTAGAATAACTCAAAGCTCTGCCCTGCTGCTACAGCTGAACAGACAATTACTGTGTGAAGATGCTGAAAAGAGAATCTTGTCATTTATAGATGATATTTTATTTCAAATATAATTTGAAGGCAAAGTACAGTTATTTTGGGCTCACCATATAACATCTTATTCAAACTCATTTTCATCTCTTTGAATAAATTTGATTGGGATATATTTCTTCTATGTAACCAGTTAGTTCTCATTAGAGGAAGTGTCTTATTGGAAGTTGTGGATTCCAGTCAAAACGGTTTCGATTCATCTGCAGGCCAGCGTTAAATTTGGTCTCCAAATAGGACACAGGCATAAGAAACCACAGCATCATGTGCCATAATAGATTTTTAAAAAAAAGAGCCCCGAGGGAATATTATGAATCTTAGTGCAATTTAAAAGGAATAAATAACATGCAACAAATGCAAATTATCCCATGTGAAATTTGTGCCAAGCAGTTGGTCGTCTAAGCATGGAGGTCAAATTTATAACCCAAAATGAAAGGTAATACATGGACTGGTTATGAAACAAATTTAAAACCGATTCCTCTATGTGACCTACCGAAGACCAACAAGAAATCCAGCTTTAAATGATACATTATATGTATTTTTTATCCTTTATTGAGGTACAGTTCACATTCATTATTTGAGGAAGAAAAGATGGATTTAGTGCATTTAAACCAAAGAAATTTTACGTACAGATTTATCCATTACATAGAGGGTGGACGAAATATTCTTAAAATAATCTTGCCGTATTTTTAGGCTTCTTGATATCATGAAATCCCCTCAAAAGCACTACTTAAATGCTGGGACTTGCCTACAGAATTACCATTCACAATATTTTTGATAAATTCCTTGATATTGATACAATGTATGGATGACTATTGATACTCCAAAAAATGTTAACACGATGAGATTTTTGATAAATAATCAACCGTAATGTGGATATAATGACTAACTGGGTAAAGGCAAATATTCGAACAAGTTCAACAGCCTTTAAATCCGTGACACTTTTGTAACATCACCATAACAATATAACATAAATGTATTGCCCAGCCTTGCCATTTCCTTATACATTTGATAATTGATCATTTGTAATATTTGATGAAAAAAAGAACATTTGTAATTGAATTTTGCTCGCATGATCAAGATCACATACTACACCAGGAACCATTTATTTTCTGTCACTCTGTTGTACAATAATACATTGATTTGATGAACATTTGCATATTAATTTGAATAATAATGAAAAATGCAAAATTATACTGTATGTAAATTCCTTTTTAACGGTCAACGGTCAAATTTACAGCACCCTTGCAATAAGACACATTCAACAGGATAGAGAATTGATGGCAAGGAATAAAAGTGTAATCCGTTTGGAAATAGTATTAGTTGTGTTGCAACACAAACACTGAACAGCTCCCCAAAACTGTATCTGAGCCACCATTTTAAAAGGTAATCTATGTGACCATAAAATGATTAGCCTACTATATTTTCCTCATTCAGGACCATCCAGACTACGACGACTCTGTGTGTCATGCCTTTGTCCATGACGTTTGTGAGGAGAACACCTCCGTTCCCTTCCCTCCTCGCAGCCTGGATGTTATTCTGACAGTCTTTGTGCTCTCCTCCATTCATCCGGACCGGTAGGTGAAGGTCACCAGACAAAGGAGAGCCCGACATGATTTCTCACCTGCAAGACCCCCCTCCAAAACCTTCACCCAACCTTTTCAAAGGCTTTGTTTCAATGTCTTTACAGAATCCAAATCCAAATTAGTACAAAATATACATCTTTACACTGTCATATTACAAACGGCACTTACAGTGGCACTTAAACACTGTTCATATAGACATTTTTGGCTTATAGTTCCTTCTTTATTTAGCTGTTTGTTATGTGTTTTAAGGCCTCACTGTATATGTTCCCATATAGCCTATATTTTGTCCATGGTTACTTGGATCGTCATTAGCTGAAGTCCTAACATTAATTGATTGACATTTCATTGACAGAATTCAAGGAGTTGTGAACAGACTATCTACATACCTGAAACATGGTGGGATATTCCTCTTCCGTGATCATGGGAGATATGATTTCTCACAAGTCAGGTTTAAAAAAGGTGAGTCTCTGAGTAGTACTGAAATAGAGTAATAATTTTATATACTCTGACTAATTTGTTGTGTATTCTGTATACCCTTCTGCGGAATGTTTTTTGACAGTTTTATATATTTCATTTTTAATCATTTCATCTTTTTCAATTTCTAATAATCAGGTCGGTGCTTATCAGAGAATTTCTACACACGTGGAGATGGAACCTGTGTGTACTTTTTCACTAAAGGTAAGTCAGAACTATGAGATGTTCATTTTCTTCCAGAGGACCGTAGTTACCATTAAAGATAGATAAACGCTAAGAAAAGATAAAGTACTATTTACAAAAAACAACAAAGTATTATATACAATAAAATGCTATTTTTATAGCAATATAAAAGGTTATAGAATAAGATAAAATACTGAGATAAATAAAATGCTGAGGTATCATTGAGTAAAGGTTAGTGGAACATAAGGTGCAAGAGAATAAGGTGCAGTTTCATTTACATTAATTAAAGACACTCGGGTTATGTCCTTTGTATTTTTCTGGGACTTTGGAGGTTTTTGGGACTCGTGGGGAGTTTGAATTCTACATGGGTGGCTGGTTGACATGGTATGTTTAAGCTTGACTATTTTTAGGCCAATAGATAATAAATAAAGTATTTTTCCCACCAGGCAGTCAGCAAAATGTGTTGAAATAGCATTTAGATCTTCATGTTGGGAAACAAAATATCTCAACAGTTATCAAAATAAATAAAATGGTCTGGTCAGATGTATCTGCGGATAACTCATGATCTCAGTAATAAAAGAAAATTGTGGCTACAGCCTTGTTTACTGACTGTGTTGTTATTGTATGTATTTTTACAGAAGAAGTTCATGATTTATTTTCCAATGCTGGACTGGAAGAAGTTCAGAATCTGGAGGACAGACGACTTCAAGTGAACAGAAGAGAGAAGGTTGCTATGCATCGGGTTTGGATGCAGAGCAAATACAGGAAATTGTGTCCACCTTCAGCATCTTAACACACCACCATGCACAGCTTATGTTAAAGATATGACTTTTTTATACTTTGCTACTTATTCATTCAATCCTGTTTTTATGTTTTTGTTTTACTGCCAGAGGAGTATTTGTACAACAGCAAAAACATATGTAATAAACATACAAAACAAAGCTGTTGTGCTATCTTTATATACTGTATGTATATCCATAAGATGACTGTTTATAATCTCTCAAAATGGGTCCATGGAGAATACACAGTGAATATAACTGGACAAAGTTGACAAATTTAGATTTTAACCAATTTATTCTGGCCATGTCAAATAACATGCTGATGTTTTTGGACTAGTGGCCTTCGCAAGAGCAAAGAGGAAAATGGAGGTCATATAATTTATATTTCAGAGTTGGAAAGACCTGTCAGAATAAACTGGTAAAATTGAGATTTGTTGACTTTATCCTGAAGATTTGTGTGTATGTTGTATGTATTCAGTAGTTGGAACATTTGACTTTGGTTCAGAAATTGTCAGAGTTGTGGAGTAAAAAGTAAGTAAGCTACCTCAAATGTGTATTTAATTACAGCGCTTGAGTAAATTGACGTAGTGACACTACACCACTGACACATTGTTAAAATGCTCAAAATCAGTCTAAATCATGAGATGGTATGTTAAAATGTTGACGTAGTAGTTCAAAATTTTAAGATGCTAAATTAATAAATGGGTCAAAATCACAAGTCTATACTTTTGTTTTAGTGTCTCATAATTTTGATTTACTAGTAAGTCACAATTCTGACATACGAGCCAAAAATAACTTATATTTACATCATTATAAGTTCATGTCTCATAATTTCAACTTTTAAGTATGTCCAAATCGACCAGAAACTGGTTTCCATTAACATTTCATTTCTTCTAAGAAAAAAAGTATTTTAACTTTCTATGTAAAATGTGGTTGTTCCTAGTTGAAAGTGAGCGTGATGTCAGTGATGTTTTCCTGATGTTGTCACTGACGTTGGGAATAAATGTATCACCCTCGCGATAAGTATTTTGCACACGATGCATGACGTTTCATGGGCAACCACTTGAAGACGGAGAGGTGGCCCTGGAGCCAGGACGCAGTGCTGAGGTGTGAAGAGGTTTGTGCCCTAAAAACAGATAATAATTAGACATTTTCACTCAGCGGCGGTCACTCTTCCCATGTAAAAACAACTGCGCGGTGCCAGTCGGTTAATTTCACACCGTATGCGAAAGATTAACCGTGTGCGCTGCAGTGCCAACACACGAAAAGTAGCTTGATGAGTGTCCAAAGTAGTGGAAGTTTGGAGGGGACGCCATCTTTGGTCCCAGCTCTCCACGTCCCCAACACGGACTGTGTTTTCAGCAACATACCACGGCTGTGGTGAAGGCCCAGGAAGGTACCGTGAAACGTTTTTAAGAAGGATATCTCTTTTCTACATGTTCGTGTGGGTCGTTTTGTTTAGAGCGAAGGGGAATTGTGTTAAAATGACCGAGCAAATCTTGGTGGCGAAACCTGCTTTGCTAGCTAACGTTATAGTGGTGAACGCGTCAGCTCCAAAGTCAATTGAGCCTGTTTGGCTAGCTAGTAGCACTGAGGACACAGGACCGTCTTTCTGTGCTCAGGCCAGTGTGGTAACCCAGAGACAAATACGTGCATAATGGCGATAAACCTTTTACGGGAGCAGAAAGGTTACCGCTGTAGCCGTTGTGCATCCGTGTTTAAGCATGCTGCCGTTATAACAGCAAACACTAGTCAAGTTACAGATGGATGAAGAAAATTGGATCAGTACATGCAACGAGAGAAATCAACATTTTTTGGAGTGATGGTTAACGTTATATCACCAGATTCGTAGCAAAGAATGCATAAGTTAGGTATGCATCGCCCTGTTAGCAATCCTTTGTGTGTTGATTGTGGTGTTTCCCTGCGAAATATGTTCACAATATCTGTGTAACGGACGATAATCTTCATATTAACCGTTAACCTGGGGTCTTGGGTCGGCTTCAGACGTGACATTAGCTATATGTCTAACATTAGATGTAGTTATGGGCTTTATGAAGATAGCTCTTCGCTATAGATGCTACTGCAGTGGATGGTAGGTAGCCTTGTTTGACCTTTTTAGTATTACCAACTTGGAGTAAAGAGCTAAGTGAAAATAAAGGGACACTTATGGGATACTAGCTGCTTTGGGCTGTGTAGCATGCTAACACACGCCATCAGATAACTAATGCTCATTTTGTCATTTTGTTGACCCTGTTGTAGTAGTTGTCACTTATGTTGCCCATTCCTCCTGGCTCTCCTAGTAGTTCTCAGTGGACAGTATAATGATGGAGCACTTTCAGGTAGCTTTGGACAATGATGTAGCTCATCTGTCTTTATATACAAGTGTTGCATGCAGTTATTGATATTAATCAATGATAGCTGCCCACACCAGCATGATACATGTACATAAGACATTGAGAGTTGTCTGCCTTGATTGTCTTAAATTGCCAGTAAGTGAACCTATGGGGAGGTAATCCAAGACAGATTATGGTAGAGATTTTTTTTAAAGGTTTCCCAAGTGTCTGCCATAAACAGGTGGTCACTCTGCTGACTGAGCAGCATGGAGTTAAAATGACATCCACAGCAAGAGTTGTAAGGGTTCAACCACTTGTTCCTGCAGGGGCTTGAATATAGATAATAGTTATGCACTGAGGCCTCCATGCTTGATACACAGGGAAATCCTTGAGAAATGCCACACTGCTGATTTTGTATTTGAGATGTGAAAGTGGCACAAACACACTGGGTGAAAAGTGAGATATGGTTCTGGATCCTGCTCAGCAAGAATAGCAGCTGTAGGAATGCTTTTTAAAAGCTACAACTGAAAGCTATGATCTTTTTAAGAGGTAGAATTGTACAATTTTAACCCGGGTTGGTTAACGAGTACAACATCTGCTTCTCGTGAATATTGCAGCACTTAAGTTGTAGTTATGATCCAACAGCAAGCACTTAACATATCAGTCATTTATTCACTAAAAGAGTTCTACCTGACAGCAAATTGGTAGTGAGGTAAACGGTTTTCATTTAGATAGTTTGGAAACTTGTCTCTGTAGGTTTAGGTCATTACAGGGATTGACATGTAGCACTGCTGCATATACTCATTGCAGAACAGCCTTGTTAGTTAAAGGCAAGATGCAAAATCACACATGTTTTGCATTTTTTTCCCCCAGCTTTTTCTTTTGCTCTCAATTTGGTGCAGATGCTGCATGCATCAATGACAATCAGCCTATAGTTGTATGAGACTGATGACTGATAGATGACTTATTTAGCAAAATAGACTGCATGTTTGATTAAATGTCACAGCCAACACATCATGGGAAATGTTACAAGCCATTTTGTTGTCTCTGTCTCTGAGATGCTTTAGGAAGAGGCAGTGGGCCTATTGCCTATGGTTTATCTCATAAGGATTTTTGTTTTATGTTTATGCAAGTGTCTCACAGAGAAGTTGTTAATGTGATGTCAAGGTGTTGACAGGAAAAGTGTGCTCGCCATGATCCTGGAACCAATGATTGTTATCATTGTCGATAAATCTGTTGATTGTTTTCTTGATTTATTTGATCTACAGAATGTAAACAAACGGGAAATGACGATCAAGATGTCTTCCTGAAATGTCTTACTTTGTTGTCAAATCAAAGATTTGATTTAGACAAAATACTCAAACAATGAATCAATTATCTAAATCGTTGGCAATAAATGAAATAAGTTGACAGTTAATCAGTTAATCATTGCAGCTCTAAGTAGCTAACTCCTAAAATGTTTTACCACTGCCTAAGCAATCAGTGCTTAACTAACAAAAGAGGATTATGATAAACAATTTTGGTTAATCCAGCGAAAATATCTCTCCGTAATCAACATAGTGTTAGTTATAACTTGCATCCAGATCATTATGATGTATTGCTCATGTCTTCAGACTGTAACATGCATCTGAAATTAATTTTCAGTCAGACAAATTCTACATATACATTTATTTTGCTCCTGTTTTTTTTTGCTAGACATGCTACTTCATTCAGGGCATGTGGTGTACAGAGAATCATTGGTAATAGCTGACTGTATTAATAAATGTGGTTTTAGAAAATTAGACTAATTTAAGACCTGTTTCCGCCCCATGTAGCGGTGCTTGTGTTAGTTACCAAGAGGTTAGTCAGTCAAACATTCTGTCAGAAATCCTAAACTTAATCTGATATCTGTTTTTTGTTAGGTCTTTGATGGTGTTCAAATTGTAATTGTATATAGTTCATGGATCAGTAGTTTTATTGCTTGTTCACTGGAGCCAGGTATGAGCCTGGGATTGTGTAGCTGGGTTGTTAGTAGCGCACTGGTAATCAAGATATTATAATCTACACATCTACACACATCCATCTGTCCTTGTTGTTATTAGAGTATACTTTTTTAAACTTGGTGGTTTTAGTTTTGTACACATACTTGATTTGCGACTGTTGTGTGCTTTTCTGGAAAATAATCGAAAGTTGTTATTATTTAGTGAGTCGGCTGTATAGTGTACAACACATTTCTCAAATGGCTTCACATTGCACACTGAATTGGGCCTGTGTGGCGTCCCCATTTCTGTAATGCATAACTTGATCGCTGACAATGTTTTTGTTTTGGAGGATGTAATGAATGGCATTTCGTTTAGCTTTTCCTGGTAACTAAGGCTTGCTATGCAATAGGCACAATCTGCCTGGAACTAAATTAAATCCAAATTCAATCTAGATCTAAGATGGTTGAAGATTGTTTGGAGATCTGAAACTTGTGTGGTTTACATTTGCATATGTCGAAAAGGAAGTTATGATTACGCACAAGTAGTATTTGAGTTTTCTTCAACTCATTGGCTACATTTGTTAAGTCTGTGGTTTTTAATTAATAAACTTGGTGTAATAAATAAGCTGGTCAGACAACCACATTGTGATTACATGTATCATTTCCCTCAGTCTTAAAGAGGTATCTGTCTTTGTTTCTTGATCAGTCATGTCTGTGTTCTTTTCCTGAAGATGTGCTTCAGTGTACTGATGCCCCTCCTGCCTGACATTTAGCTGAATCACATATCTTTATTTAGTATAAAAGGGTATCATAGCATGCTTTCTCTGGTCTGTTTGGTATACTTCGCCCTCTCCATTTCTCACTCTGTTATGTTGCAGTTTTTGGAGGCGATGAACTCCATATGCTGCTGTCTCTCTTGGTTGTTGTGTGTGTGGCTTTGAATGGATAACAAGAGTTAGTGTGTTTGGCATCATTTGCTGTTCGTTTAAGTAGGCTCTGTTCCTAGCTGCTGTGATTTCGTACTTTTATTACGAAGAAGAATTGCCTCGATGTGTTATCACATCTTCCTCCATTTGAATGGATTCCTTGGCAGATTCAAAATGGTTGTCTCATTAAAGCACAGGTTTAGTGGGCAGACCCCTGTGAGTCTGCAGCAACACTGAAGCCCAGGGAGCTCACGTAACAGTCCCACAGCAGCACAGTATTCATCAATGCCTCACAGGACTCTCAGGAAGATTGCACAGAAATGTCTTCCTTCAGCTCTTGACTCTGCATGTTGTGTTTTAATCATATATTTTGTTTTTATAGTGGTAGTAGTGTTAAGATGTTATTAGCAGAGCCTGTAGCAGAGTTGACATAGTAAAAATCTTTTTAATATCTTGTCTGTGCTACACAGAGTAAAACCTGTCTTGAATTTGCCACTGGGGAATGCGCATAAATTTGGTCTTGGCTGGTATTCTGGTCTAGACTGAAATATTGTCACCTGTCTGCTAGGTTGATGTTGTTTATGTAGCTATATACGGTACATTTATCATAAATCTACTATCACCTGCTCTTGGTGGACATTCATAGACTTTAATTAAGCTGATCGTGAAATTGCTGAGACATGCTGTGAACTGTTGCTAATCCTCCCAGGCACCATGGAGGAGCTGCACAGCCTGGACCCCCGGAGACAGGAGCTGCTGGAGGCACGCTTTATGGGTGGGGTCAGCGGCAGCACAGGGGGCAGCACTGGCAGCACAAGCGGGGGAACCAAAGTCAGTGAGAATTTAGTAATGTCACTCTTTGTGCACAATTGTTCAGAATATTGTTTTTGAATTAAATGCCAAGTCATATCCTAAAATGATCTTCTCTTTTTTTCTTTTTCCCAGGGTTTGACCAATAATGAATGTTCAAATCACAGTTTTGGAAGCCTGGGATCCTTAAGCGACAAGGAGTCAGAGGTACACGACTTCAACTGATGTTTACGTGACCATAAAACTACATTACACACTAAGATGAATCATTATTATAGATTTAAGTGATCTGATTATATGAATATGTTAACCTTAATATTCAATTCATTGTCTTGCTTCTTGTTGTTGTTGTTGTTGTTGTTGTTGTTGTTGTTGTTGTTGTTGTTGTTGTAGTGCCATGCTCAATTAATGAGTGACAATGGTCGGCTAGGTCAGAGTTTGCCAGGGCTAGAAAGTATACCAGTACATAAAGGTTGTGTATGAGGGGTGGATATTACACAAATTAATTCAAAACTAATAGTGATCAATTGAATACATTTACTTTCTAATTAACGTGTATATTCATGGCACTTAAATATAATGTAACATCAATATTACTATAACTCATCAATTAAATGTGTTTTAAATTATGGTATCATAATACTTGGATATATTGCAGGCAGAAGTTCTTTCTGCTGACAATTCAATTGTGAAGAGCTTTTTTATTTTCCCACCTTGCAGTTCAGTAAGATAGCAATTTTATTGGAGAAGCATTTGGTTTTAGATCATAGAGCTGTTTTTTGTAACATCTACCCCTCATGTTGTATGTAATGAAAAATACCTGAGTCATAGTGGGACTAATGTGCATATATGGTTTGTGTGCTGTCTCAATAATGGTAACATACTAAAAATATTCAATATGTACTTACTCATGATAAGTGTATCTACATTATGATAAACACAAAGTTCCTTATGTGGTTTTTTTGTCCATTAATCTTAAACAGGTTCATATTTGAAAATCCTCATTTGTGAGCTGGTCGTTCAAAGGGTTTATGTAAACCAGTTGCTGTGTTTTGTGGGTGGTGGGGTGATGCCTAATCGATATCATGAACACCATCATCCAGACACGAGGACAAATCTATGATAGATTTCCCAAGTCAACTGCGTGGCTATTTGGCTTCATTTTGGTTCCTTCCATCTGCCAGTTTACCAAAGCTAAATCTCCCCTTTGGGTAGTGAGCAAGATTGCATTCAGACCCACAAAGGCTCCCTCATTAATTTCACTAAGACCAAGTGCATTGATACAGTGTTGTATGCCAACTACCATGCTGCGTCCTGGTATTTGATAAGCCTTCAAACTGGATTTTCATGTTCATATTTTATGTTCTTCTTGTATGCTCCAGCAGTACACCCACACTACTGCAGCCCCTTGTCTTGTTTTGCTGTAGTGCTACTGTTTGTCTGAATTTTGACTGATTTTTATATCTAATATTTTGACCAGTGGATTAACCTTGATTATACGAAAACCTTTGCTTAGCACTCCCTTTTGACATTGATACAAGAGGGACAGGTCAGATCAGACCAGCACCTGTTGATAAATGCCTCAATAGTAGGTTATTTTTCATTGTTTATTCATTTAAGAAGGGTTAAAGAACTCTTTTTTTCTGTGTCTGTTCATAAAGCTCTACAAATGTAAACAGAATTTGGTGGTTGCATCCAAATGTTTCTGCTCTTGTTTTATGATTATCTGAAACTCTTGTCTTTTTTATGTTATAGGGGTCAGATGTGAAAAGAGGCAGTTCTCCTGCTTATTCGGTAGGTATATGACAAAATAAAGTAATGGTTATCCAGTAGTGCCTTGATATGACAATGCAACATTCACGGTAACCATTTGCGTAACAGTCTCAACCATTATTTTTGTACAAATGTTTTTTGATAGAATTTGTAAAAATCAAATTTCTCTGTCAGACCCCAGAGAAGAAACAGTCTGAAACAACCAGGGGTAGAAAAAGGAAACCTGAGCTCCAATCAGAGAGCAGCCAAGGTGAGTGTGTTTAATGTTTATGTTGGCTCTTGTTTGCAGTTTTTGAAATATTTCTATTGCTTCAGTTTTTAATACACTGTTTTCCCCTTCCCCTTTCACAGGAAAATCAATTGTACGAGGACCCAAAATAAGTGATTATTTTGATGTAAGTTTTTGCTTTTACATGTTTTTAACATTTAAAGGAAGTGTGTGTTTGAGTGAATGATATGTGCCGTATTAGTGTTTTAGCAGTGATGTAACTTTTTAGTTCCAGGGAGGAAATGGGTCCAGTCCAGTGAGAGGGCTCCCTCCGATGATCCGTTCGCCCCAGAACTCACATTCCCACTCCGCTCAGGGCACAGCTGTAAGTTGTTGGGGAAAAAAAGATAGAACAAAATAATTACTCAGAATCTCATTCGGTGCCTCATGTGGTGTCACCCTGTCATAAAACAAATGCTCTGTCTTCCATTGCAGATTAGACAAAATAGCTCATCTCCTACTAGTCTGTCTTTTGGGGACCACATGACACTTCCAAAGCAACTAGCAGTCAAATTTGTTCAGGTGAGGATATGGATGACATCAGCTCTTTGTGTGTGTTTTGTGTTTTGAGTTTGCAGCTTTAACAATTTCTGTTGTTCTCCACTCTAGACTGACCTTACAGTGTTGAAATTGGCTGCCCTTGAAAGCACTAAGAATCTAGACCTTGAGAAGAAGGAGGGAAGAATAGATGATTTGCTAAGGGTAAGGAGAATATTTTACTGTTTAATGCCTTGCAGAAAAGCTCAACTGTGCTTAATTCATGATTTTACTTTATTGAAAAACAAATTTGACTACTTCTGGTTTGGGTGTAGAACAGACCCAAATTTGTATCATCTGTCGACCATATAAACAGCATTTTTTAAGGTTTTAAATAATTGGTGGATTGGGAAAATAACATAATCTGTGCAGCTGCTGATTAAAGTTTGTTTCTGCTTCATAGGCAAACTGTGATCTCAGGAGACAAATAGATGAACAACAAAAATTACTTGAAAAGTACAAGGAACGCTTGAATAAATGCATCACCATGAGCAAGAAGTTGCTCATAGAAAAGGTAAATGTGTTGTTTTTCTTAACTCTTTTATGAAAGCTCAACATTCAACTGTGTGTTCAAACAATTATGCTAACCTGTTTGTATTGTTCTTCAGAGCACCCAGGAAAAGCAGGCTTGTCGGGAGAAAAGCATGCAGGACAGACTTCGTTTAGGCCATTTCACTACAGTGAGACATGGAGCATCATTCACAGAGCAGTGGACAGATGGCTACGCCTTCCAAAACCTTGTGAAGTAAGTGGCTTTTAGTGAGATGTGTGTTATTGATCATGTTGTTGTTTTACAGATTTGTTATTAATGTTTTGTTTTTTTTCCTTTATTTGTTCTTGTCTAGATATTCTTAGAGAAACACTCTTGATCAGAAAATGTCTTGTCACAACGAAGCATTAGAGTAAATTTGCATAGCATTGCGATACTTTCGCCACAATGCTTTTAGGTGCCTTTTTAAAAATCTCTATCTCAGCGAACAGCACCAGGCTGCAGTGCCAGGTCTGTTTCATAATAAATAGCAGACTATCGCTCTCTCAGCTGTTAAGTCAATATGTGTGAATGACCTGTAATTCTTACTTGCTTGGATTATCGCAGCTAAATTGCTGAAAGTTTAGCTAAGCTAAACTCTGTCTACACTTCTTCTACCGTCTTGTGTGATTACTGTATAGTATATTTTTTTATATACATATAGTTTCCAAACGGTGATAAGGAGACACACTTTTTAATGTTTGCCTTTATACTAATTTCTGTTTGAGTGAAAGATGATGATGAGGAAATACGATACTAGAAAAAGAACTAAAGTTTGCATCTTATAGGCAAAACATTCAATTTGATATGTGGCTTTTATATATACTATTTTGCAGTCTTTGCATGTTAGCTCAACTCCAGTGTAATTGGGTGGAGCTCAACATCACAACCCCATTTGTGTTACAGCAGTAGTGTTTTGCTGTTTGGGTTGTAGTTGAACAGATGCACCCAACAAAAATCTCTGCTTTCCATCTGCAGACAGCAGGAGTCAATAAACCAACAGAGAGAGGACATTGAGAGGCAGAGAAAACTTCTAGCCAAGAGGAAACCTCCATCCTCCAGCAACTCCCAAGCACCAACTACAAACTCTGAGCCAAAGCAACGCAAAACCAAGGCAGTGAACGGAGCAGAGAGTGATCCCTTCTTAAAACCCAGCCTACCTCAGCTGTAAGTTCAGGCCTTGTGTAAATCGGATAGTAGCCATTCCGCTGGAGAATTCATTGTCATTTTATTGTGTATATACTTCTTTATTCTTTTGCTTGATCAGCTATTGTAAAGTAATTTTAACAAGACTGAATGCAGGTGAAAAACTGAATGTACTAATCTAAGTAAACATGTTGATGTTGTTGAAGGCTATTGATTTTTTCCCCATCTCTCTGTCATATTCTCAAAAGGCTGACACTAGCAGAGTACCATGAACAGGAAGAGATCTTCAAATTGCGACTTGGACATCTAAAGAAGGTTTGCCCAGTGCCGAATTTATTTTTAAGCATTTTTAATTTGTCTGGGGGAATTTGTTCTCCTGTGCAGTACAGGCACAAGAACTTATGTCTGAATACATTTTGCAAGTTGCTCAATTTATCCAGGACCTGGTATATAATAAGGATTAGAAAACCTAATTGGAGTCAGTAAATTATTAAATGTAGCAAATCTTTGTCTTCAACATTAGGATAATTGAACATATTCAGCCTGATTCTCCTGTTTCCTGAGCTGAACCATTGTTCATTTTGCGTGAATCACCCTAAGGACAGAGTGAGCCTGTAGTTTGTCGATGTATTCATTGTTTTCCTGATGAATAAGCATCACAGGCAGCCCCTGACAGACTCTGTACCAAGTCAACCGTTAATATTTAATACAGAACTAGTCAGCTGTGTACAAGTGGGTTTTGATGAGCTCCTCTCCTTGTACTCAGAGCTCTGAAGTTCCTTGTGTGCATTTGTGTTTGTGTGCTTGAATCATTTATAGGAAGAAGCTGAGATCCAGGCAGAGCTGGAGCGTCTGGAGAGGGTGCGCAACCTTCACATTCGGGAGCTGAAGAGAATAAATAATGAAGACAGCTCACAGTGAGTGTGAATCAATTTCTTTGACAGTTACTGCATTGGCATTGGTACAGTATGTACACACAAGGCCAGTATCCTCACCCATAGTGCCCATATCAACTAACTGGCTAAAGGATGAAGCTTTCTTCTTTGTACACATGTAGATATGTATTGGCATGTTGAAGAATTTGGCATTGCCACACGTTAAATCTGTAATTTTGATTGATTTGTGTGTATTTTTTTTTCCATCCAAAGATTTAAGGATCACCCAACGTTGAATGAACGATATCTCCTCCTACACCTGCTAGGAAGAGGTGGCTTTAGTGAAGTTTACAAGGTAATCCCTTAAATGTTGATGTCATGCGTCTCAGAATAGTAACGTGTTGATTTCTGAGCATAAACTGTTTGTGTTTGCAGGCTTTTGACTTGATTGAGCAACGATATGCTGCTGTGAAAATCCACCAACTTAACAAGAACTGGAGAGAAGAGAAAAAGGAGAACTACCACAAGTATGCCACCTCACCTGCAGTATACTTTATTACGTGTTTGACATATTGTGACATACAAGCTGCTCTAAAGTCCTTGCCTTCAGTGCATTGTTATTCCTGCCCATAAGCCCCTGTGCTGAGCTGTCAGTGCAGAATACAACACCTGCAGCTTCATGCTTTGGTTGCTAATAGCAGTATAATTACCTTCCTCTCCACAGGCATGCTTGCCGAGAGTACAGAATACACAAGGAGCTGGACCATCCCCGAATCGTGAAACTTTACGACTACTTCTCACTGGACACAGACACGTTAGTGCATTCAGAACTAATTCCTGTCCATGCCTCTTTTACAGCACTTTTCAGTTGGTCTATGTTTAATGTTGGCCGTAATTCTTAGTGAGTCCTTTTTCCATCCATTAGGTTTTGCACTGTCATGGAGTATTGCGAAGGCAACGACTTGGATTTCTACTTGAAACAGCATAAGCTAATGTCTGAGAAGGAGGCTCGGTCCATAGTCATGCAGATTGTGAACGCACTAAAATACCTGAATGAAATCAAACCCCCCATCATCCATTACGACCTTAAGCCAGGTAAATATGCACCTTTACACAACTAATGACTCTCATCACAGTAGTTGAAGAGATCAGTTATTCTACATTTAAATTGGATTGTGCCAATTGAGTGTCAGCTATCTATCATTTCCTCTTCCTTCCACATTTCCTTACTTATTTTAATTTTGCTTTTAAGGCAATATCTTGTTGGTGGATGGCACAGCCTGTGGAGAAATCAAAATTACTGACTTTGGTTTGTCCAAAATCATGGATGACGACAACTATGGCGTAGATGGGATGGACCTGACGTCACAGGGTGCAGGGACTTATTGGTAAGAAGAAATGTCCTACACATGCATTCAGTTTAAAGACATGAACTGTGGTGGAAGAAGTAAAATATATAGAATGAGTTGATCACTCTCATGATTCATATACTTGCTTTTTAAACATAATATAATTTCATGGTATTTAAAAACAATGTACTTTTTTAAAACTAATTCATTAATTAATTGTATTAAAGTTAGAATATAGAAATGAACTCAGGAATTAAAACTGATAAATTAAAGTTATTTGTATGCATGTATCATTGACCGGTAGATGCTGCTTCCAAATCTACAACCAAATGCTTCTTTAAAATGGTGTTGAATTGAACTGCAAGGTGCTTAAATAAAGGCTTTTCCCAATTGTCCATGGAAATAAACTGTAATTGCATTGTATCATGTTAAGATGCAATGATGCTTACTTTTAAAATGAAATGCATCTTATTCATGAGTAATAGTTTTATATCAGAATTTACACTCAATGTAAAATACTTAATTAGAAAATGCACTTAATTGATCAGAAACTGTTTAATATCATAAGTTAAATTGTTTTTAATTTCCACGAAATTGTATTTAATTCCAAAGTGAATATATTTTTATGATCTCTTGTTTAAAAAAAAAACATTGTTATAACATCCACCCCTCATACTCAACTCAGTACATACAATTGGCATAGTTGAAATGTCAGAAAGGTCGGACCATTTTGTTTTACTATACATCTTTTTAAAAGTTATGGCTTAAATTGTCAACAGAAAAAAAAGTTTGATGCAGATTACGGAGACATGTGCTATTGGACACATGGAAGTGTGTAACAGGCTGCTAGTAGGGATGCTTAACAACTTTTTTTCTGTATATTCTGACCAGGTACTTGCCTCCTGAATGTTTTGTGGTTGGAAAAGAGCCTCCAAAGATCTCCAATAAGGTGGACGTGTGGTCTGTGGGCATAATCTTTTTTCAGTGTCTGTATGGAAGAAAGGTAAGGAGAACAATACAGATTGTACCCCTTGATGTTTCTGTTGTTGGATGATGCTTAACTGCCACTCTGCTCTTCCTTTTTTTCAGCCTTTTGGCCACAATCAGTCACAACAGGACATCCTGCAGGAGAACACCATACTGAAAGCTACAGATGTTCAGTTTCCTGTCAAGCCTGTTTCCAGTAATGAAGCAAAGGTGGGTGAACTTGCATACAAAAGGGATGCAGCCATTTTAGAATTATTGTATGAAGTCTTTTATTATAAAAAAAAAAAACCTTGAACACAAAATACATTTTTTTGGTACTTCTCTCCTCTCCAGGCTTTCATAAGGCGTTGCCTGGCATACAGGAAGGAGGACCGTGTCGACGTTCACCAAATGGGAAGCGACCCCTACCTGCTCCCGCACATGAGGAGATCAAGCTCTTCTGGAAATCTGCAGATGAGTGCTGCTGGCTCAGGACTCGGCTCCTCCAGTATCATCTCATACTGACAGTCTTGTACTGTGACACAAAAAGGCAAACAGACCAAGTTGCTCCCCTTCTGCAGAGCTTCGGGCTCTGAGGAGAAGGAACAGCCAGCCAACAGGAGGAGCAGGACACTGGTGGGGAGATCTCACCTGGCCTCCTGACCTGTGCCAGGCTTCTACTTGTTTACCAGGGCTTGATCAATGGAGGGACAGTGAAGGGATGTTTTTAAAAGGATCTGCTAGGGGTCCCACAAAAGCACTGAAACTGACAACGTACCTTGAAGAAAATGTGACTGGACAGTGTGTTCAGATGTTGCGGATGGATAAAGCCTTAAAGGGCCGAAGGGAGACTTGGCAGCCCGCCGTTTAGATTAATTAACATGGTCCTGCCAGGGTGCAAATGATTCAGCTGCTAGAAGTTAATTTACTGTGAGGAGAGGACAGTCAGCGTTATATAGAACTACAAAGACTTCACTGTTGATTTGGCTAAATGTTTGGTTTTTCACAATTGTTAGGCTTTAATTTGAGTTACTTAGCCATGAGAATGTAATGTGTAGCATACAAGTGGCATCTAGTGACATGTAGGTTGGGGGGGCAGCGTACTTACGTTTAATGCACAAAGTAACCAAATGTAGAAAAATGACAATGTATAAAATCCTATGCAGGAATATTAATTAATAGATAAATTGGAAGCTGTATATGCTGTACAGGTGAATTTTCAAATTTTGAACTGCAGCAGTAATGTGTACAAAGTTAAAATTTCCCCATGTAAAACTAGTCTCCTGGAGTGATTTCATTTTGCTGCTTTGTGGCTCTTACTTTTTCAAGGGCTGTATGTTCCACTTCGGGTACAAATTGTACAGTTCTGCTAAGAGTGAATAATAAATGCCAGGAAACATTCTTCTCTCCCAGTGAATGCTACTGTAGAGTACATCAGCCTGTTCATTCTCATGTTAATACACTCTTTAAATTTTAGGGTGCAGTCTGCCAGCAGCTGTCTCTTTTTTTATGAGATTATACTGACACACGGTGGTTGTGTTTCATACTGCATTGCTACAGGACAGACAAAGATGCACACAACATGAACCACTAATGAAACCACAGAAGAGCTGGGCATAGAAATAAAAAGCAGACCAGAGGCTGAGATAATGAAAATACATCCATTTAATCAAGGTAACAATATCTCACTTTACAGATTATACAAAACCAAAACCATTTTTAATGACTGCAGAAGGTTAACCTGCTTAGAGGAAGGTTAGTTTAAGTTACTGCCTCATCAATCTTTTTAATTTGAAATGTGAAATATGTTACCGCATACATTTTGCACTCCCTCTGATCCATATCATAATACAGCTCAGCCTTTTTATTACGCCGCTCTGGTTGAGACCACATCATGCTGCTAGCAAAGATTCAAGTCTGTATCATTGCAGCTGGTAGATGATTAGGAGAGCTGGCGGTTGAGGGCCATGGATTATGGGAATAACACAAATGTACAATAGTTGTGTGTTTAGTAAATTAGCATGCTAGTGCTGGCTGAGCGTTGCAGTTGAACTGTATCTCTGAACCCATCCTGTGGTTAGGTGGGTGACACACGTAAAGTTTCAACTCAGGATCATTTTGAAGATCAGTTTTGTGGTCTATATAATGGGGAAGAATGTCGATCAGCATTTCCCAAGGCCCAAACATGATGTCCCTAATGTCTTGTCTTGTTTATAAACCAAATACATTCAATTTACTGGCTCTACAGGAGTAAAGAAACCAGAAAACATTCATTTCAGACGCTAGAATCTGAGACTTACATTTCAAAATTACTCACTGATTAATCATTTGTCAAAACAGTCAGCAATTACTTTTTGTAGTAGACAGCTATTTGAGTAATCAAACAATTGTTGCAGCTCTTAACACATTTGTCATCTGTGACAAAAGCACTGAGTTAAAAACCCCATGCTTTGACTGTGTTAATAGGAGCAGTCGCCACATCCACAGCACTATAGATCCAACCATTACAGCAGCCACAGTCTGAGCAGTGACCACGTCCACAGTAGCTGTATTCACATGCAGCTGGTGGCTGTTCATTGGCGGAGCTTGGCCTTTTGAAAGGAGCAATGAGCCATGAAGTTCAAAATTCATATCATATCTCTGCATCATCTGCAGAACGTTTCCCTGAACGCAGACCTTATGATGAGGGAACACAAAGGTAGTTCCGTTAAAAAATCCCTACCATGACCTGTCAGGGGTTCAGTAGTAATTCAACCAAGACAAAAAATACTGACTTGCACACTTAAAAGAAACCTGTTCCCCACGTATTTACACTTTTCTGAGCCATGTAATTTCTCACCTTGTTTTTGAGTCCCCATAATTCATGTTATCACATATATATTACTATGATTGAGTTATCAATTATTTCTACGACAGTTTATTTGAAGTATTCTGAGAGGTTTCAATTCTTGTAATTTTCCTTTTTTCTGCCATCAACAAGCTGCTTTCAAAATGAAGGACTGCTGTTGCTGGACACACATTCACTGGAAAACTTGCTGCATACGATTAGAATAAAATGCACTTTCAGTATCGTCAAGATACGTACTTACAATCCTAACAGTATGTACAAGCAGTCTGCAGCAAACAGACAGCTGGGTTGAGAAAAGACCTAAGAGCAAGTGTGCTACCCTTTCAAAGGTGCTCTCTGCTAAGATGAGTCTGCAGTCATTGGGATATTTATTGATTCACAGGTGGTCCCTGATGATGTGACAGGGCTTTTGGTCAGTGTACTGTTCTGTTGGGTAGTAGAGGGAAACGTGGTATCCTGTGTAACAGCAGGAAATGCACTAGCAGCGATTGGAGGAAGAACAAAGTCAGACGGCGGCAGAGTTACACCGGGGATCACACCTGGAAGGGTGAGAGGTGGGAGACCTGCAGAGCACAACACAAACGCATCTATATTTACATTACATTTAGCAGAAGCTAAATGTTGTGGCAAACTACCAAGTTTTAAACCATAAATCACATTAATATCTCTAAGTCTTATGACTTTTCCTGGAGAAGATGTGGGTAATGTTAAACACTGCAAATTGCGGCTAAAACTAGTAGTTATTGTCATTGCTGATTAATCTGCTGATTATTTTCTGGATTTATCGATTAGTTATTTAGACTAAAATGGTGAACGTTTTTGATTGGGAGTAAAAGAAAACAAAATATTCACACTTAAGAAGCTGGATTTTTAAATTTTTTTTTAACCCTATTCTAAGTGTAAAAGGTTTAATTAACTCCTAGTTGAATCACATCTGACACTCTTTAGATTAAGTATTTATGGCAGCAGGATGCTGTAGATGAGGTTAAATCAAAATAATCTATACTACCCATGTGGAAAATGTCACTGATTGCAACAGTGTGGCTCGTTCATGTTCCTAATAGCTTTTGGAGATCAGTGGAGCTCTATTATATCTGGCTCTGTCTACACATGTAAGTACAATTAAACCATCATCGGTTTTGGTCTTTTTAATGTGATTTGTGGATGCTTAGAACAATATACATTAGACTCACTCTTTAGGATTATTTACAAATAACTCCAGAGAATAAAACATTACCTGCATGTTGTAATCCACCAACTCCAGGTGACAATACACCCGGAAGACCCCCAGGTAAGGGCGTTGAACCTGTGCAATAAATATTATAAAATAAAATGACAGGTCAGCAGACTAGTGTCACCAAAGTTTGGCTTTCAGAGATTTAAGGAGCTACGACCTCCCAGTGTCTACTAACCTGATAGTGTAGCAGCAGGACTGACAGACATGGGGACGCTGTGTGATGAGGGGACTGTCAGTGGGACAGTAAAAACTCCTAAAACAATTTCACAAAACTGTTACTCTCATGTAACAATTCAACGACCAAAACAATGATATAATGGCAAGTGTAGTTCCTACATGACACTTCTCACAACAAGGTCTGTGGGTATTTTTGAGGAACTGGGTCATGATTTCTGGAAAAACATACTGATCTTGAGTTTTTCAAATATTTTTGTTTGGCACTTGGAGCAACACAGGTGGAGTGCCATCTAGTTGCAATTTATTCAAGAGAAGGCAGACAGCCCTGGCTGGTATCTCAAACCTCAAGTACCATCTTGATGATAAATGGTTGAGAGTTTTCCTCATACATTTTACTTCTGCAAATTGTACAGCATGGTCAACCTCACAGCAATTTAAACACGATGTTTTGAACAATTTGAGATGATAATGTACCTGTCTTTAGATCGCTAATGACAGCAGTCGGGTCAGAGCTGACTGACAAGCCGGCAAGAGGCTGCTCTAACCCAGTTGATACAGAAGAAGAAGACACGGCAACTGGAATGGTTGGAATGACAGCAGAGAGATGGACCTGGTAACCAAAATGACCTCATCTCAATAAACGTTGACAACACCTGGAACACAAAATAATGCTTTCGTCTGGATGTGATTATTTTATTTGTTTGACATGCTGAGTTACCTCAGTGAAGCCATCTTTAGGTGGAAGAGCTGGTTCACTGGGAGTGTGTGCAGGGAAGCTGACCTTCTTGCCCTCTGAGAATGGAAGCGTAGGTATTCTGTGCAGGTAGCCATAGCCGATACCACATCCTAAACTGAAGAGAGAGAATACTGTGAGGGGACAGTGTCCAAGCATTTCACAGGAGCATTAAAGAGGATGCCAAGTGACAACCATAACCTCTAAAGGGATCCAAATGGCAAGACGTTTAGTTTCCTTCTTTACTACATATGTAATAAAAAAAACATGTCATCAATTCTCCAGCTTTCAACTGGCACCAGAAATCAAATTCAGGTCGTTGGTTTCCTTGCTCACTGTCATACCTGCCCTCTCCACCCCAGTCACAGTTTGGAGTGATGAGCACTTCTCTGCAGTTGTCTGCATCTGTGTTGTAGACGTAAAGCTTCAGCTCCTTCCCTTCATACGTTTCAATGATGGAGAACAGATCTTCAATCTGTTGAGGACGCACAGCAGGTTAACATGTGGCCAAATTTAAGTCCGTGCTACTACTAATCTTCAAAGCAAGTACCTCATTCATGACGGCATCAGCTCCTATGATGTAGTCAGCGTAGGCCTTCAGACCAGCCAGGGCTGCAGGGGAGTTTGGCTCCACTTCCTGGACTCAAACAACATGCACAATATATTGGGTGGCAGCAGTAACATACACAGGGTTTCTGGGGGTTTCAGCAAGTTCAATTTAAGACTATTTTGACAACTAATTTCATGTCCATAGTGGACAAAAAGTCCAATAGTAAGAGCCAGGTCCTATTGAATTTGAAGGTGACGATAACGGAAACAATTTTTACGTATCACTTAATGTTTCATTAGTCATCATGTTTTTGTAGTTTGTTTTACAGTGTGATTAATACACAAAACACATTCAGAAGCAAGACTAAAGTCAATGAAACCTCATAAAAGTAGTGTTAATTTCATAATCCAATCAATTTAAAGACCTGTCAAAATCATACTTTAGACAATTTAAGGCCCAAATGATTGGATTTTAGACTTTTTAAGACTTTTTATTCAATGCTTTCATTTTTCTAGGAACAATCTGGAGTTAACATACAATACACCTACAATTTAGATTTTTAAACTAATTCTGCCAAATCTGTGATGCTCAGAGAACAGTATCTATCAAGCCATATAATCCCAAAACATTTTATTTTTTTTAAATCATATGATATCTGAACAGCGAGCATGTAAGACCCATTCAAACTGATTTGGTGTCATACTGCCACACTCACCAAGACGTGCCAAACATTCTCATTGGCTCCTTCGAAGCTGCAGAAGCGAATGCTGAGCCCCAGCAGCCCTGGGCCGCCCCACATGGTGCTGGGTGTGATGGTGGTCTCTCTCACTGCCAGCGTCTTGCTGCTGTATAAGAGCATCTTGACGGGCCTCTCCACGTTCATCTTCAGCAGCTCTTTTAGGGTGTCATTGTCCTTGTTCTATCAGAGATCAACACATTTAAATCATCTTTCGTAACACTCATGAGACAATACAAGACTTATTAAAGCAGGTCCAAAAGCTGCAGCAAGTTGTATTTTTGCCATTACAGTAAACTTACTAGTCTGGTGTCACAAACAGAAATGATGAAATCAAAGAATGGCTCCAGTCCTGCACGGTGACCGGGGGAATTCTCTTGCACCTGTCAAATACAGCATTATGAAGATTAAGAAGAGACAATGGACGGCAGAAGACTGGAAATGCATGACCTGGTTCATTGAATGAATATCGTTTCTGTAGCAACATGCAGATGGTAGATTCAAAATGTTGTGGTTTAATAATGTTGGGAATATTTTCTTGGCACACATTTGGCCCTTTAATACCACTGGAGCAATTTTAAAATATAGCAGTCCACCCATAATCCAACGCCTTCTTCCATAAGTAACCCAGATCGATCAGGCTGATCTACTACACAACACGTGCCACTGCATGCCAACCAAGCAGCAAATCCATTACTGATGGTAAATATCCTACATTACAACATGAGCACCACACAGGCAGGCTGAGCAGACGTTTTCTTTGACTAACAAAACTTGAACGAAAAAGAACGCTGCACAAACGTTTTCGCATCTCATCCATTTTAAATGATGACAGACAGACTGTTGCTGCAGCCAGCTTGACTTTCTCATCAGCTCCCACTCAGCAAAATCCTTTCACGCTCAGGGGTTTGAAAACCAGTTCCAATTAAACAGCAGTTAAACAGTGGAGCATTTTTGGCCCTGACACTTCAAATTTCAGTCCAACTATGTGTGATCACAAAAAGTGTCGCTACAAATAGGAACTCCAAATGGCATGACACTGCTCCTAAACACTTTCTGGAGAAACAATTGTGGAGTTTGAACAATTGACACTTTAACCTCTGATTCATCCCATTCACTTTACTCCATTTGTATTATTTTGACCTTTGACCTCATGTCAAATCAATTCCTTCATAGATTAGTTCATCATAATCATTCCGTCTTCTTCCTGATGCCTTACTCTATCATAAGTACACATTTGGTCACATTTCACAGCAGCAATGTGGAGAAATCTCACCTCAAAATCACCTCCAAAATGAATAAACTCTATTTACAGTATCCTGAACTCTGATCCATCCCATTCACTTTGCATAGGGACACGTCTTATTTAATAGCTTTCAGGTCATTTGACCCACTGACTCAAAATCAATGCCACAATGTCTTCTGATACTAGTTGAATAGGACACACCTGGTTTTATTGGATTTCGGTGAAATCCCTCAGCCATTGACTGAAGTCAGTTTACTGCCTCTAAGCCTAAGTCCAACTATGTGTGATCCAAAAGAAGTGTCACTATAAATAGGTACCAAACAACTCTAAATGGCATGAGACGTGCTCATAAACACTTTCTGAAGGAACATTTTTGGTGTTGACACTTATCACCTCTGATCCATCCTATTCACTTTGCAAGCATGCCTCTAACCTAACCCTAACGGTACCCAAGATCCTACTGAGATGGATGCACACCTTTTTTCTACCCACTTTTTTTTTTTGCACAAAGACAATTGATCCCGAACCTCAATAAAGCAAAATCATTTCATAACAGGAACACATCATATACTTTAGCAATGCCTGACTAAATCATCAATATGTTTTATTTTAAACAAATGAAGCCACAAGTTTGCATGTTCCAGGTTCTCAAGTGTAAATATTTGTTCACTTTCTTTGTCTACTATGACAGTAACTTCTATATATTACATCATATATGAAATCTATTAGTTTTCGGACTGTTGAGCGGGAAGAGCAACACTAATCTTATCTTATCTCTGGCAAAGAAATTCCCAAATGCAATTTGTCCAGTCACCAAATACAGTACATTTAAATATGAGAGTGTATGAACACTATGGGCTTGGAGATCTTTGTTTTAATGATGTGATGTGTCTTGTTTTTGTTTTTAGTCATGCGGCCATTTTCCTGCTCTGGCTGGACAATAAAGTTATTCTATTCTCTATCCATCCATTGTCTGTGACTGCTTATCCTTTGCAGGGTCACAGGGGGGCTGGAGCCGATCCCAGACTATATTGGGTGAGCAGGGGGATACACCCTGGACAAGTCGCTGGTTCATCATATTCTATTGTTATATAATGATAGATTTTATTGCAAGACTGACAGTTTTTTTTCCAGCTTGTGTCCTGTCTCAGGGTGGTTACAGTAAAAGTCTCCGTAGAGGATTCCCCTTCACTGTAGATGAACCTACTCTTGGTTTGACTGTTGGTTAGTCAAAATAAGATGCTAGATTATTTCAGCCTTGGCTTCTTTGGAGATGTCATGCCCATTTTCACTATTTTATTAATAATTAATTGAGAAAATCTGGAGGGGGGGCAATCTTAACAGCAAGAATAAAAAATGAAAAATGAGCATATGACAGTGGTAAAAAGTGGGAAAACGAGCTTTTTTCAACGGTAGGTACACACACCTATGCTCACAAAGAGTAACCACACCGGTTATTCGAGGTGGTTTATTGATTTATCAAAGAGGCGTTCACTGACAGCTCCGACAAGAGAGAAATCCTCTGATGTTGTTAACCAGAGCATATGTTTACATACTAATGAACCATGTCAAGCCACGTGAACTCATATAGCTTTAAAAAAAAACCACACCTGGCAGGTTAACTTACACATTAGATGAGAGCTATGAGGACAGTTTCAGCAAATCTAAACCACAGTTGGACTGAACTGCAGCGCTGCAAACACATTCACACCTTGGCAGCTAGCTAGAGGTAGAGACGTTGAGCTACCGGGCTGAATAATCAGCGACACATCTCCCGGTTCTCTCTTAAAACGGCACCTTACTGAATGTAAACATGGACACTTAGTTAAGCTAAGACGTTAGCTAGCCCTCTGCCCGCCTCTCTGCGGCTAACAGCAGGTCTCTCTCCTCTGTGACAGACAACCCACACAGTAAACGTTTCGCCGGTGACAGAGAACCGCTCGTACCGTGAGGACGTGGTACCCTTCAGTCCCTCCACCAGGTATGTCGACGCTCTGAGACCCTCCCATGTCTCCCCGAGTGCGGCTGTCAGGTCGGGCTAGCTGTGGTCGGTCGACGCTAGCAGGTGACTCTCCACCTGATCATCACACAGTGCGGTGTTCGCCCCGCTGTTCCTGGTTTTCTCAGCACTTCCGCTGTGGTGGATGACAGTGCCCCCCACCCCCCTGTCAGGAAATCAAATTAATAAGCACACAGGTTTATGAATAAGAGTTGGGCTGAAGGGAACAGTTGTTGTTAAACTCTTTAAAATGCCTCAAGTTCACTGCATGACTGATTGAAACTTCCTTTGCATATGTGCATGTGAATTACCTCAAATACAGAACAATATTAAAGGTGCATGATGCAGTTTTGGGGATTTTTTTTTTTTTTATCAGAAAAGAAATAAAAACAAATAAACAAATTTGTTTTGTTTTCATGACTAAATAACAGAATAAACAAACTGACCTTTAAGGACAACACAATTTCATACTGTTTTACTTTGTTTATATTTGGCGGACCCTGTCACTTTTCTGTCTTCAAACAGTGTTCTGTGGACCTTATTTTCCTCTGAGAACAGCTTGTTTATTCAGTTATGGAAAAGTTATCATGTCTGAGTTTGTATTATTGCCTCATTAATATCAGAAATACCAAATTCTGAGTTTGTATTTCTGCTCCAAGCGTCATGTCAATTTTATTCATACAGTGTACAACACCCTCTGTCCTAATGCCACAGTTGTAGTAGGGGGAAAATATTGGAAGAAACCTCAGTAAGAGCCACGGCAACACATCCTCCTACCGAAGACGACTGAATAGGTGGATTCTCTGCATTTCCCAAAGCGACATTGGAGGGCGTCCTGTAACAAACCAACAAAGTCACAGAGCTCCTCCCCAAAAGGTTCGTCTTTATTGGTGAATTGAAAGCCATAACCATGACTGTTTAATTTTTCCTTTGTGTTTCGGGATTGTCAGGACTTTTTTGGTCAATCCATTCTAACCAAATCTTAAGGGCCAAGTGTTTTGTTTTTTTTCTCAGTATTTTTTTTGTGCTGTAAGCTTTACTGGAAAGTGATGTAGGTTTACTATTGTTGTGGATAATTCTACTTTACAGTTCTGGGGATATGTTACATCATTTGAGTATCCCTGAACAAACTGTGACCTTTCATCAGCAATATGTCTGTAGAAAATACTTTTTGCTCCTGTTTGATTGATGTTACTTACATTTTCTTGAAAACATGGTATAAGATCATGAAATATAACAGTTTGACTTAAACATCAAAATGTTGAAACACATCAATAGCTCAACACATTTAATGTGGTATTTTACATTTAAATTTAAATGTTCTGCTGCAAAGGACTAGTTTTTCTTTTTTGAAATCTTGGCGAGAATAAATCCACCTTACCTTAGATTACCTGGAAGATGAGTAATGAGCCTCTTCGCCTCTAACTTCCTGTCACCATCTATAACCATTAAAAGAGCTGAGCAGGATCAGCGGTAACCTCAGCTTTTTTTTTAGAAGTTGTTTTTCTACTCAGGTCCCAGCTGCTTTTGATTTGATCGTACAATCACGTCAGAGCAGAAACGAGAGCCAGGGACGTCGTGACAGAACAAAATGGTCTCTGTGATCAAACAGCGATAATAAGGGACATCATCAGTGCTATAAAGAACATGGGCTGGAGGAGTAGATTAATGTATATATGTAGCTGAATATCTCTGGAGAGCAGCGGCTCTTATCAAATAATTTGAAATAAACTTGCTCAGCATTGTGATTCTCTTCATCAATCATCAGCAAATCTGTCAGTCTGGAGCTCACCTTGATTCCGTCTCTCTGCAGGCTCCGCTGGACCATACTTTAAACCTTAAATGCATATTTCAACAGAGGAGATCAGGCATTGGTAAGATCTAGAGCACCAAGAAGATTTTATTCTTAAAATTGCGATTCATATAATCTCTTTAGACAATAATTGACCCTCTGTCTACTGTTTTAAATGTGCAAACACTATTTTCTATTATCACTTTTCAACACGACACATTTCCAAGGATAAAACCAGAAAAGTGAGATTTTTATTTTAACAAGCCTATTTGATACAGCACAATGGATCAGTCTTATTACAAGATATATGCAGAACATAAATAACATTAGTCAGTTGACAGTGTTGTATGTTGCATTAACATTACAATCTCAATAATTCACCAACATCTCACATTTATGGTTCACCTCACAAGACAGCACCAGGATGAATAAACCCTGTGTTAGGAGCTCAGGGCCAGAAATGTTATTTGATGAGAATATTTCACCCTTTCTCCTCATTTAGGCAGGTTTAACCTATTGATGACTTCAAAATGTTGTTCTCAAACACTTTCCGTTCTAGTTTCTGGAGTGATGCTGAACAACACTACAATTGGAGCTGCATTTTTATAAAACCATGCTCACCCCAGATTACCTGCTACCTCCTTTATGATGTTTCCATATTCTAAGATCAGCCTCTGTAGTTCCAAGAGGAAGTCAGACTTTGCATATCATCGTCATCATCATCATCATCATCATCACAATCATGGTCTTTTAAAGGTGCGCTATGTAGTTTTGGGGGAGACATTTTATTCAGAAGAGAAAGATCGTCATTGGCAGATTTTTTTTTGAATACCTAAACAAACTAGATAAACAAACTCTCCTTGTTTCACATTATTAGATTTTATATATATACATATATATATATATATATATATATATATATATATATATATATACATCATTATTATACAATATAGAAAGGACTATACGCTATGTGCAATATATACAGGAGGCAATGTGCATTGTATATAGGAGGTAAGTGTGCATTATATACATTTGAATAAAGTGTAAAAGTATTGCCTTGTTGAAGGCTGGATGCATAAATAAGTGAGTTAAAAAGTTTTATTATTAAAAGTTACTGACTTAATAGTTATATATTATAGAGTGTAAATAGTTATAATGAGTAAATAGGAGCCAATGTGCTACTAATATGCATGCTAATAAGCTATTAGTTAACCCTAATATAGCCAAACAGTCTTCTGTTGCAGCCCTAACACCAAACCCTTTAAAGTTAAAACCACGATCATTCATTGTTCCTTACTGAAGCAAGCTCTTCATATCTTTTATTTACTACCAGTGAGAAATATACTTTACACGGGTGACACTTGCTCCTTCAAGAAGCAGATAAATAAACTCTGTATTTCAGCAGAAGCTTGCTGACGCCTTAAAACTCTGCGATTACTGTTCTGGATAGCTCTCTCAGATTTATACTTCCTCAGTCCTCCGAGGAATTTACAACTAACGCTGCAAAGCCACAGCCAAAGGCAGTCACACCAGAGCAGTGTGAGGGGGCACGGAAGACATTAACAAATAGGAGGCCAAAAGTCAAAACATCTATAATTTGATGAATATCATGCTGTATTTTTTATGTTTTTTATCCAGTAAGTGAAGTCACAGCTGAAAAACATCATAAGCTGTTACTGTCAGGGTTAGTTGCTTAATGCTGAGGTCATTTCTCGCAGGATGAGAGGGTTGTCTGATGAATTTGCGCTCCGTGCAGACATAATGTTGTGCTGGGACGACGAGATAAAATGCTAAGTGAATTAAAAAAGCCAGTGTTGGGATGACAGAGCAGCAGAGGCAAACACCAACACAAGCAGTTATGGTGTCATTATTGTTCATCATTTTAATTTCAGCAGTATCAGACGCATGCTTTCTGTCCTGGACAGGAAGACAGAAATGCTCCACGTTAGTCGAGGTTGTTGTGTTCATTTAGCATGCATGATAGCAATCACCGCACGGAGCCTTGGTTAGCTGCGGTGTAATTGCTCCTGGGCTCGTCATGCTTATTCCTTTAGAAAAAATGTTCAACAGAGACATTTACTAGCAGCCTTTCAACTTTAACAAGCGCCACATTAGCTTTACACTCCCCAGTCATGGAGACAGGCAACTTACAGTCCCTGGACTATTAATCTCCTGCTTAAAATTTACTTTCTGCCAAGATTAATCAAGCCGTGGACACGCGAGTCAATAAGAGGAGGCTATTTAGATAAGTGTAACCCATTATAATTACTTTAGAAGTCAGGGGCCTAAAGGTGTCGCAATTGATTCTGTTATCACGCTTTTTTTTTTTTTTTTTAATGTCAGGCACTACTTGTTTGGCTTGAATTAAAAAGGGGCAACATGTTGTGGTGGAGAAGGAAACTCAGGATTGTAATATTTACAATATTAATGAGGTAATAACACAGAGAATCTCCACGACTGAATAAACAAGCTGTTCTCAGAGGAAAATAAGGTCCCCAGAACACTGTTTGAAGCTAGAAAGGTGGCAGGGTCTGCCAAATATAAGCAAATTAAAGCGAAACTCTCGCCAAAAAGCAACTGAGGCTTTATTTGGGATTGGATATGAGTCAAATCTTCATGTACAAGCATAATTACGACGAAAGAGGCACTTTTAAGATTTTCCGTAGTCTCGGTTTTGGGCACGTTAGTTCAAAAACCTTCTTTTTCATAAACTATGTGTACACAAACAATGTTCTCAATGCTCGTGTTCATGAGTAGACACCCTGATGATGCTACGAGCAAAGTTTCATGTTGTGTCGAGCCTTCTTACTGTTCTAAAAATAGCCATTTTGATGCTAGTGTGTCATGCCCCGACCTCTCCCATTCAAAATGAACGTGCCCAAAACCAAGACTACGGTAAATCTTAAAAGTGCCTCTTTCGTCGTAATTATGCTTTTTTTACCCGAAGATTTGACCCATATTCAATCCCAAATAAAGCCTCGGTTGCTTTTTGGCGAGAGTTTCGCTTTAAAACAGTATGAAACTGCATTGTCCTTTAAGCTCAGTATGTTTATTCAGTCATGAAAGCAAAGAGAGATTAGGCATAACATTTTTTTTTTCTCTCCTGATGAGCATTTCCTCCGAAAAACTACACAATGCACCTATAAGAAGAAAACCTTCAGACGGCGGAGCAGTAGAACACATCATTATCGACCCAACTACAAGAGCAAAGATGCTGCTTGTGTTGTTAGGTAAATAAGGTTGAACAGGTGAAAAAAAGAAATTGTTCTATGAGCTGTGGTGAAGAGGAGGAGGGGGTGGGGAGCAGCCTGCAGTCAATATCATCATCATCATCATCATCATCATCATTTCATTAGACTTGCCTCACACAATGGGGATGTCAGTATCTATCAGGAAGCTAATGTGGCAGTGATTCCCGGGGGCGGGGGATATATTTGGCACATCATGGAAACCACTGACAAGATTCATGGATGTATAAGAAAGAGGAGTAACACAGCTGAGGACAGAGAGACGCGTGAGAGAGAGGGAGAGAGAGAGAGAGAGAGAAAACTTTCCCTACCTCAAAAACGAAACGCAAATACGATTAATGCGCAAAGGGAAAAGTGCGACGCAACGAGCCCATTAAACTCGGCGGCCTTTTGTTTCATTTGCAGTATTTTAATGGGTGTTGAATCCCTTTGTGTGTGTCTGTGTGTGTGTGTGTGTGTGTGTGTGTGTGCGTGCCAGGTGTGAAATGGAGGGTGAACAGACTAGTGCAGAGACAGACATTAAGTGTTTCACAGTCTGGTGTTCAGAGCCGGCCCACCCACCCGTCCACCCTCCCTCCAGAGACAGAAGATACTGCAAAAACAGAGCTGCTCCGGCACCTTATTATTTTTCTGGCCTCATCTCCTCCTGATCAAAGTTTAATTATGCCTGTAATTAGAATTGATGGAGATACTGATTGTGGATGAAAGTGATGAACCCCTTGATATACTACCAAGTGTTAATTCTATAGCCTAAATCATCCTTTTTATATCACTATACCCTCAACATTGATGCTTTTCTGAAACATTTTGCATTGAACTGAACAGGCTGGCTGATATCTGTATGAGCTGCTCGCTTCAGTGGTTATGATTCCTTCTTTGGGTGGTCATTCATTCATGTCTTGTGACAAACTAAAAGCCTGGTTTCATTTGCATTCAATCATTTCAAGATTCTCCAACACCTGCTTCCTAATTAGCCATGTCATTACGCTTTGGCACGTTTAACCTTCAACGGCGTCCCCAGAGCCGAAAACAAAATCACTCTCCCTTTAGATGTGGCAAGAAGTCAAGGGTTATTATTTCTATTACCCCATTATATGAGTAGTTATTCCTTTAATCCTCTGTTCCCTGTAACTTTACAAAGCAGCCACTGACACCGGGTCTGTAATGATTGCTGCACTGGAGCATGAAACAAAGAGGCAGCAGCGTCTGCCCGGTGGAGGATGGGTAGGAGAGTCGCTGAGACAGCCCAGTCCCTCCACGGCTGTGTGTCGAAATAAAACGCAGCCAGGCAGAGCCTCGAAATGGGCGCCTCGGAGAGAAAAAAAAAAATAGTTTAAGAGAGCACAGTCTAATGCCTTTTATGATAAATATCTTAAAAGTGTGAGTAATGAGAGGAGTGAAGGAATTGGCAGGGGTGTGCTCGTGAAATCTCAGCTGTGAGATGATCAGCCAATAAAAAAAAAAATCCCTCCGGGGTGATTAATCTGACCAATGGCTGGTGACAGCCAGGTGGATTGAAAAGTTGGACGAGAAAAAAGAAAAGGGCAAAAAGAGAGAAAGGTAAAACGGGCATATTTATACAAACCTGTGTTTTAGTGTAGAGTTTTATGCATTCAACATTGTGATTTTGTTCTCCATATATTTACCTCTTGTTTGGGGCACATATGGTCACCAATGCAGGGACAGTTTTCTCCTATCTTGTGATGGTCAACTTCTCAATACCTTGATGCACTCAGACTGTCTTTGGCAGTGACTGATGAACAGCCAAGGCCAGAGACCGAGTGTCTTTTAATCTTAATGTTCTGTTCAGGGTCCCTGACACACCAGGCTTCTGATACCAGCTCAAAAAACAAAGTTAACGCTGTTTTATCAGCTTTATATGGAATAATATTGCTGCCACGCCAGGGAAAGAAATACGGATCAGCATCGGTGCACGTTAAAGGTTTATTGTTACAACAAGATAATTTCATGTTATGATGAAAATACAATCTTACCACTCTATAACAAGAAACTTATCTTGTAATAACAATATACGTGAAACTTCTCAAGTTGTAACATAAAATGTTGACATTATAACACGATATTTTAATGTAATATTGTAAACATGTTAAAATGTAGTAACAATGCAATTTTTAGCAGCATCACCCCTCCTAAATCCCAGTTACCATAAGTAACTCTTGGAGCTTGAAGTCGCAACACCATATAGACGTATTTCTTTCTCTATGAAGGACTTTTTGGCAAGCAGACGGGGGATTATTTGTTCATGCATAGCTCATATAATATATAAAACTTGACATAACACTTACATTTTCTGTTACCACATCAATACTTTCCTTTCTATTGGGTTTTAATTAGTTCAAAAGAAGAGGAGAAATGTTTGAGGGATTGAGCACAACTACACACGAGTGAAATGCACCGTATATCATTTCTGCCACTAGGGGTCTCTCGATCAAAACACAGTAAACAAAAGATGAAGTCTGATGATATCTTAAAGCAGTGTGGTATCATGACTCTGACTCATGACTATCAATCTAACATGATTTAGGCAGAAATGTTCCCAGGCGGAGTAATTATTTAAGTTTTATTTGCGATATGGTGGGTCAAGTTTGCCGACTTCCTTTCACACTGTTACGCATCATCTGATGTTTCTCCAGAAGTTATAGCAACAAGCTAGAAATGAAAGGCAGCTACCAATAATGAAAAGCTGAATGTTTTTTGTCATTGAACATTGTTAGAAACATTTGCAATAATGTTAGCACACAAATCCACAAACAAACAAAAGGTCTTCTCCAGGGTTGTTCGCCACACATATTTGTTCGTAGAGTTCAGATGTCATTTCACAAACCGCAAAAAACTTGTGTACACAGATGTTCTACAGCTTAGGTCTTTATTAGTGCTGTGGATACAACAGTAATACTCTGCAAATGATGGTGTGAAGATAAAGTGCCTACATTGAATTCAAACAGGGACGTTTCATCCCACTAATTCAGGAATGTACAACTTGTCAATAAATCTTATTACAGTAGCAAACGCTGTGCATTTCATTGTTGAAGCAAAAGTCTTAATGATAAATAATCAATTTTTTTCTCACATAGGTTTTCTCAACATAAACTTGTGCCTATAAGCGTGTTAAGACAAACAAAATTTTGCATATTATAGTTTTACTCCACTTATCACGTTAGAACAGACAATCATGTGTCCATAGAATAAAAGCTGCCCCATGATCATGGTTTAGCATTGTGCTTTTTGTCATGAACAAAGCACCGGCAGCCATAGCCAACATTCAATCAGTGAATCACAATGACATTGCACAGTTACACAACATAGATTGCACGAAAGTTAAGGGCGTTAAGTTAAGTAGTCTTATATAAATCCATCCATGAGGGAGAACAAGGGCCGTGTACACGTTCATACAGTAAGTCAACCCTTCTTTGGTTCACAAATACACTAAAAGACTTCAATGTTAATCAAAACATTGTGATATTATACAGTTTCCAAACAGGAAGGAGGATACATTACAAATGGAACAGAAGAGCATAGAACCTATTCACAATTATAATCTCTGGATATAAATAAAGTGGATCATCTATTACATACTATACCGTATGGTCGATTTACACATAGGATATTCTCACTGTAAAACTAGGACACATTTGGCACAAAGGCAATGTGACGATACTATACACAATCTACACAAAAATCTCTAAAAACACAGCGATCAAGTGACAGTGACTGTGTTATATATTTCCACCAATGTAATATCAAAGGGAGATAACAGTTAGGGTACAATGTGGCGATGCATCTGGCTTAATAATTACATAGACGACATGGAGCACCAACAGTCAAAACATCGTATACGTATGTATTTTATGAATACTGTTTATGTCAATGCGATAAGTTTCCCTATATTGTGCTCTGTTACTTGTGAAAAAATATCTTGATCTAATTCTGTTTTTAATACTGATCTTCATATGATACAGCAGTAAAATGATTTTTTAATATATATATATAGCTGCTTTAGAGAATCATTCAAGAGCTCAGATATTCTTGCAGGAAAAGTAACTCATCAGGTTAGTTGTAGCAGGAATATCAGAGTGCTTTTGCAATTTTCTCTCTTCTTTACTCAGATAACGTTGTGTGCAAACATTGTGTGAATATATGTCATCACTGCTAAACAGAGAAGAGACAGAGGCGACACACACAGGGCATATTATTTCTTGTGCATTGCCAAAGAAGACCTTTAAGCAAAAAAATTTAAAACAGCTTCATGAGACAAAAGCAACATGACGGCAAGCTCAAGGCTCTCCAGAATCGGAAAAGGACGATATTTTTCTAGGAGAAAAATCATGTTAAGGAGACATATTATGCTTTATGTCTTGTTTGTTTATGTTCTTGTGCATGTAAAAGATCTTGAATGTTAAAAAGGTCAAAGTCCACACCAACAGAAGCTCCTCTCTCCCACAGAAAACACTGCCCCTGAAACGCCTCATCGGCAGCCCCGCCTTTAATTCTGTAACTTTGTGACATCACACTATGTCACAGACCCACTTGTTTGCATAATCTATGCCCAGCGGCTAGGCAAGTAAGAATAGAATTAGCACAGCTGCCCTGATGTTGTTAGCAGTGCTGGGTCAGGCGTGTGTGTGTGGGCCAATCAGAGCAGACTGGGTATTCAGGTGGGGTGGTGTTAAAGAGACAGGAGCTAAAACAGAGTGTTTCAGACAGAGGGGGAATACAGTGCTGCAGTACTGGACAATTTGAGAAATAGAGAATGTAAACCCATTCTAGTTGTAACCCAAATCAAAACTATGAACATGAAAATTAGCAGAATATGTCTCCTTTAACCGCGGCTTTTACAAGTCATTCCCAAATCGCTCGATCTCCTCAATCAGGAAGTCGATGTCTGACCTGGTGGCGGCAGGGTTGGAGATGACCATGCGGAAAAAGTTGACCTTCTCTCCTTGCGGCTGGTAGCCCACCATCGTAGTCCCAGACTCCATCATCATCGCCTTTATCTTTGGGGCCACCTGTTGTAGAGAACATACAGAGTTATGAGCATAAGCACACCCTTTCCTAAATCTAAGATGACACCGTACAAATCAATCAAGAGGGCAGTGGAGGCTGAAAATGCAGCATAAGAAGCAGATTGATGAGTCAATACCTTATGCAACCTCTCCCGCCTCTCCTCACCGTCAGGCAAGCCGCGCAGGCTCGGTGGCAAATACCAGAAACACACATTAGTGTGCTGCGGCTGATAAGAGAAAATGGGAACAACATTGGTAATGAGTGCCGATAAAAAAAACGCCCTCTGTAATTTTAGATTTTCTCGTCAGCTTGTCAGCAAAGCAAAATGACCCAATCAATCCTCAGACCAAGTTAAGATATTTAATGCATTGTTGTGGTCATTTGTCACAAAAGACAAACAGGTGTTCTGTAAGGCGGAAAATCCCAGATAAGTTTAACAGTTTTGTCTCCAGTATCCAATAAATTCTAGTTTAATCGAGGAAAAAAAGCACCTGTGTGTGGAAAAAATGACCTCACCTCTCCGTTGAACACCATTTCGTACCCCTCTCTGTTCTTTATTTTATTGTAGAGGTACGCTGACAGATCCAGGCACTTGTCAATATGCTGCTCAAATCCTTCTGTTCCCTTTAAGGTAGATTGAAAAAGAGTAAGAAGTTACCATTTCACTCAAGATATTGCATTTTTCAGAGGCTTTGGAAGAAAACAACTGTTAAAATTCCCACCTTTGCTTTCCACATGAGCCAGAACTTGAAGATATCGACGTGGCGTCCACACTGAATGGCTTTGTCGCCTGTGTCGTACGCGACGTCATACTGTTTATCTGGCTGGAAGAGGTAACCAGCACACATGGAGTTGCAGCCTTGTAATAATCCCTGCAATTGGAAACAGTCAGAGTGAAAGAAACTTTAAGGTTGGAAGACAGCAGCAGAACACTGGTGGTAGTCTGATGGTGTTTGTGCAGTATTGTGTGCAGCAGTCTCACCCTCTCTCTGACCAGAATGGCAGAGCACTGCAGCGGCACTCCCATCATTTTATGAGGGTTCCAGGTGACTGAGTTGGCCCTGCACAGATATTGAAACAGTAAACACAGCTCTGTGAGTGTGTGTGTGTGTGTGTCAGTTCTAGGAACAGAAGTGGTAATCTAAGAGGACACAGGTCCTTTCAGTTTTATAGAAATAAATGTGCACATAAGTCTTTTGAAAGATATAGTGTGAAACATCTGTGGCTGTGCACATGCTGACTGCAGATCTGAGATCGTACACCACATCGGCCCAGATTTTAAAGGGGCACTCCAACAGTTTATTACTTTAACTTCAGACAGAGAGAGATGGGGTGCCCTTGTGGGCTAATTGTGAGCCCACAGAAAGCAAAGCAAATCTTTTACACGACTAGATTACATACTAAGTCTATGCAAAGAAAATCCATTTTTGTTGAAAATATTCAATTTCATTATTTCAAAAATAATGGAATGAGTGGGGAGGGGCAACCTCTACTAAGATGCCCAAAGCCCATCAGCTCTGGAAGAGACAGTTAGGTACAGAGCCAGACATTCTGGAAGAATAAACACCTGAAGTCATATCAGATTGTGATCTGATCCAGTTGAGCTAAGAGACAAACTTTTGGGATTCAAAAGTGGATTCATCTCACGACTACCTATCAACCTGACTGCAGCAGCGATCCACAGAGGTGACCTCCATTGTCGAGTGCTTATGTGCTGTAATGCTGACGGCTGACTAGAGCTGGAGGGGAAATGTACTTCACGAGGGAAGAAGAATAGACAGAGTGCTCTCTGGTGAGTGCTGAGTTCACTGAGAGACTCAACTTAATTAAAACAGGCAGTCACACACCCTCGACGCGTGCAGTTGGTCGCCAGTGTACAACTAAGTAAAACTTGCATGAGAAACACAAAATAAACAAAAAATGATTGTGCAATCAAGCTCACGCAACAAGGTAAAAATTGCCATCAGTACCAAAAATACCATGCTATTCAGATTTTAAAAAATTTCCACCAGAGCAACAGAGGACATTATAAAAGTATTTTCACAGTCTGAGTAATACTCTCTGTGACAAACTTTGTGATGAAAATGATGGATTCTTCATGTACTACATTAACTCTCATGTAGATGTTTATGTGTTGTATTTTAAAAACATTTTTACCTCTCCACGCCGTTCAGCTTGTGCCTGTGTTTCCTGGACATCAGCAAACCTCCGCCCCAAGCACCCTACACAGGAAACAACAACATTTACACGAGAGAGGATGCTAATGTTTGTCACGGTGGCTTAACAGATATTTCTTAAGACCATTGATATAGTCTTACATCCACGTGAAGCCACATGTTGTACTTTTCACAGATGTCTGCAAGTTCGTTGATGGGATCAAAGGCTCCGTAGACGGTGGTGCCAGCGGTGGCGTTCACAAACATCGGAACATATCCCTGCAAACAGAAAACGTTGGGAGAAAATAAGACATTTGGTACAATTGTGGTCTGAATCCAAGTTGTTATGTCCATTCTCTCCCTGTGATTGTTGACATGAAAGAGAGGGGTGAAACACATTTCTCAAATGGTGCACTTTTCCTGTGTGCACCCTCCGCTTTCCCATTTCTTCTAGTCTGCACATCACTTTGCCTTTGAAGGACGACTTCCAGGAGAGGTACTTTAGACCGGAGCCGCATCACATGTGAGCAGACAGAAGCATTAACCTCACTGAAATAACCTGGCTGCCCTGGCACACACAAGTGCTCCCTTTGCTACAAGTAAACTCCACGGATCAGAGGAGCGTCTCTCAGTGTGCTGAATCACTACTAGACGCAAATAAATAAGTCATTGTTGTTTGTGTTCACCTTTTGTTTGGCCTCTATTACTTTGGCTTCCAAATCAGCAGGGATGACTCTCCCTCTGCAAAAAGAAGAAGACAGCAGTAAGTCATCCACATATTTGATCTTTTACCAGGTAGTGTGCATGTGGGTTAAGTATCGAGCAAACCTTTCATCTGTCTTCAAAAGAATGAGGTTCTCTGTACCAAAACCCAGAGCTGCACTGGCTTTCTTGATGGAGTAGTGACTCTGCAGGAACAGTCACAATTCAGGTTGGATTCACACTCAATGTACTGATATCAATTGTTAAGCTTTGATGTAAAAGGTGTTTAAATTGTCAGATGACAATAATCAGCAATACAGAGAGGGACTAACATGCTCCGAGGTGAAGAGGACCAGTCGGGGTGCAGCTGCCATTCCTTTGGTCTTGACTTCAGGGAAGTACTTGTATCTGGCGATCATCACACTATACATGTTGGAGATTGCTCCTCCTGCAGAAACCAACAGTGGAGGAGAGTAAATACTGTAGTTAGGTAGAGCAAGCAAAAACATTAAAGCTGCAATGAGGAACTTTTATTTTTGTTGATTCTGGCGGCCCCTGTGGACAAAAGCGGTATGGACAACTGAAATCTGTAGTTTTATGTCATCCCAGATACTGTAGAAATTAGGTCATATGGACCACATATACTACATGACATAAATGTGATGTATCTAGTGGGTCCTTATAAAGTATTGAGTCCATCTTTGACCCGATGTGGTGCATATAAAAAAAACTCAGAATATGCATCAGCAACGTTCCACATCCTCCAGAGAATCTCTGAGATATCTGAACGTCATATTCACTGTATGGATCTGTCCCTTTTCAGGTGGTTTATCCAAAAATATTATTCAGACTTGCACCAATCGGCGTAATGAGGGCTTTATTACGCGCTGATGTTGCCTCTTCTGAGATGAGCCTTACTTGTAAAGGACTTATTTCAAAATGTTGGTGTTTCTATTTCTTCGCTGTCTTCGCTGGAGACCAGATGGGATCTTTAAGAAGTGAAGCTAAAACAAATCCAAGAACATCCAGTATAATCTGATAAAGTAAAGTAAAAAAGTAAAGTACAGCATAATAACAACACATGTTTATGTTTTGGTCACAGAGGTATTGAGCCCCTGATCAGTCATTGGTTTGGCTCTCACCTGGAGAAAATATTCCATCGCCCTCTCCTTCAGGCCAGCCAACGATCTCCCTCATCTTCTTCAGCGTCAGCTGCTCCATGAGCACAAAGACGGGAGCGATCTCATAGGTAAACCTGGAACCAAGCAAAACAAAATAAGAACAATGATAATATAAGATGTGATGAAAGTTTGTTGTTAGCGAATTAATGGGGCTCCGTGGAACTTCTGTTGTGTTGGAAGTTGGTGGTTAGTTTATGTTAACGGACAGGCACTGAGATGAGGCACTCGAGGACGCCCATAAAGTCACATCGTTGGACTGTCGCGGAAGGTCAGATCTGAGTCCTTCACAAAGACGTCCAAAGTCCAGCAGCTTTAAACAACTTCAACAAATCGTCCGCAGGCTTGCACAGTCAACCGAGAGAGACGAGGGAGGTCTCAGTTTTCAGGTCACAATACAATACGCTCACATATAACTGATATAAAAGTGATTAATAAATGTAAATTACTACAAATTATTACATAGAAGCTCTGTAACCAGCGGCGTATGATTTTTATTGTACAAGCTGCAGGAAGGTCCGATGGGACCAATATGAAATACACTCATAGATTTAACAACTTGCATTTGTATACTTAAATTTGCAGAGAATGTTTACTGAGCATACAGCGTTATGTACACAGTCACGCTTCAGTTACAACACCGTCTCTTTCCAAAATGGATTTCTGCCGCAGTGAAATGAAACAGCAAAATATGAACAATGTTCCTTTAGTGGGGATTACCATCATTAGAAACGTTGGGAGACATAATAAGAACGGTCCGCAAAGTTGTTTCAGGTGCCTTTTCTCCTGTCAGGCGTCATTTTCATGTTTTATCCTCTCAGGTATTTCATTCTTTCCACATCATCAAAGTAAAAAACCGTCGGCCTGAGAGGAAAAAGCACGGTCGATTTGGAATTACAGCCAAGGCAGGCTCATCCGTCTTCTCCTGACCAATATTCCTCTAATTACATAAGTATCTGTCTATTCATGCAGGGAGAGTAAATGAATCAGTGGAACATTACGGGATGTCGCATTGTGCCCCACAGCGTCTTCAGCATACAGTAATGTGGAGGGGGAAAAGAATAAACAAGTCAGATGCCACTTCGCAGATGTCGCACATTAATTTCACCGCATTCATTCATGCAGGCGACGCTCCCTCGTTCTGATTATGTAGGACCTGGATGTGATTGTCAGTTTATTAGTGTCAGTCAATATCTGCCAGGGGTAATTAGGGTTGATGGAGTAATTAATAAAGGTAAATTACAAGTATGTAAGCAACCTCCACCCTCTGGTTCAAATCATCCTCGCTATTGATGTCGCCAAGAACAGACAGAGATTACTGCGGTCCTTGTTTGAGATGGGCCGTGGAAGATGATGAAGGCTATAAAACATGTTAATATGAGTTAAAGGTCTGTAACAGAGCCTGGTAATCAAGCTTCAACCTTTATGGGGCGTTTATTAGCTGTAACTAATCCCTTTTTTTGATGGTTAGTGAACCATTTACTCAAGCGTTATAGAAGAAAACAAAATGGACAAAGCCCTTTATCTGGCGTCTTTATTTTCCGTTTGCTAGTAATGCAAACATAAGCCATAAGACTTTTGGAAATATTTTTTCATCTGTATTGTCTTCTACATCGACCGATTTTACTGTGAGAGTATGTGTTTAGGCTGTAATAATCGGGACAGATGTATTAGGCCACATATGTCCCAACTACTAGTCAATCTCTTTGTCAGCGATTCACTTTTTTTTAATAAGAACCTGCAGTGTGAAACATTTGTCTCCCTCTTCTGGCAGTGAGAGTAATTACACAAGCACTGTCGACACGTGATTATGACGTCTGCCTACAGATTTTAGCGTTCTCTTTTTCTTTTTCTCTTAAATTATGGTTGACATGCAGGTGTTTCACCACAGTTTCCCATCGGCATCAAGGTGTATAGATGATGAATGAATTTACACTTTTGGGTGAACTTATCCTTTAATCAGCAGGGCACGAACTCATTTGGTGACAACTTGAATCTAGTGGACGTTACATTACGTTTAAAAGTCCCAAAATGCAGCTTTAATGGATTATAATATTAGGAATGGGACTGTGGAAGAGGAAGATACCCTGATTCCCTGATTGGGATCAAACATGGGACACACCATAGGCACTTTAGGTCACTAGTTCACCAGGATGGGCCAAGTTTTATCTCCCAAGTTAATCATTATCATTTATAAGGGACAATATAGTACAATTAAATGCAATCAAATGAAATAACTGTGGAAGCCATGAAACACAAAAGGGTTAACCTCAACGACAAAACTCTTTGCCGTTTCCCGCTGATGGCTGTTCATACTGTGCACAGATGGTCCGAGGGTTGCACACCATGTCCCCTCCTGGCATTGTTATGTCACAGGAAGTAGCATTGGATAAAACAAAGACAGCATGTAAACTGTGAACGCGAATCAATATGCAATTTAGCTCGCCTGCAGGGCTGAATTACATGACCACAGCCTGAGATCGGGCCAGCACTGACAATACAGTAGGGAGTAGCTGTACAAATGTCTTCTTTTGTGCTTTTCATTTTCTTGCTTGATTGACAATCTATTAGAGCGTGAGGCGTATTCTCCAGCCACGGACAGTAATTACTGTACGCCACTTCGTTTCGCTGAGAGCCTCGCTTCTATGAGGGGCCATTTAAAAACAAAAAGGCTTTTTAAAAGCGGAATAAAATTAGCCCACTGATTCACAAACTGGATCTACTTCTTTTGGCTTTAATCTCTTATTATGAGCGGAAAAAAACAGACCGATGTATCCGAGTACTCACATGTTAGTGTTGGCTGTGGAGGTGAGCCACTCTCCCACCAGTCCAACAATGTCTAATCCAGTGGACAGCTGGTTGAAGAACCTGGGGTGACCTGCGATAGATAAAGAGACAACAAAGCAACATAATCCCCCAGCACACAATTAATCATCCGCGAGTCTGGAGAGAGAAAATGGCTTATCTGTAATCATTACACTGGCATGTAAGCTAATGAGAGTTATTGATCGCAGCTGCGCCTTCGGGCCTCTTTTGTCCTCACCTGTTCTCACTCCATACTTCAGGGTGTCCCTGCAGTCCACCAGGATCTGCTCCAGGGACTCGGGCTGGTCGGAGAGCTCCAGGTTGAAGCCCTCCATGCCCTCGAGGAGCTGGTGGGGGTGGTGGAAGTCCAGCACCTTGGTGGATCGGTCGAAGGTCTTCCGGACGTAGTTGGTGAGGATTTCCACGACCTCGAGCAAGAACTGCATGGTCTGCTCCTCGCCATTTTTGGCAGGCAACAGATCTATGAAATAAAAAAATTATCTTTACGGGACATTCTAACTTTTTGGAGCAGGGGGACTCGTTTATTTTCGCACAAATTCTCCAAAAGTTGGTTTCGAAACAACAACAAAATTAGTTTGAACAGTATTTATTTCATTCATTTCAAGAATAGCCAGAGATTTATTTTGTGTTGAACAATTTGATTCATCAGCATAACATTCACTTTTATTTACTCTCATGGCATTAAAGGGGCACTATGTCCTTTTGTAAAATAAACTCAAATTCAGAATTGTAATATTTACAATATTAAAGAGGTAATAATACAAAAATATTTAAGAATAAAAAAATATTTTGTGCATCAGTGAATAAACAAACTGTATTTAGAGGAAAATAAGGTCCCAGAACACTGTGTGAAGCTAGAGAGGTGGCAGGGTCCGCCACACATAAACAACGTAAAACAGCATGAAACTGTGTTGTCCTTTTATGGTCAGTTTGTTTTGTTCAGTTCATTCAGAAGTAAAAAACAAAGAGAGTTTCTTTATTTAGTCTGTTTAGACAAAAAAAATATATATTTGTCTTCTCATTAAAATTTCTTCACCTTTAATTGCATATTTCCTGATCAGAATACATCTAAAAATGTCAGATTTCTCATAGTTTTACCTTTCATATCACATGTGACGTATACAATGTTCACACTGAAATGCAAACGCAAGGACTCTCCTCCTGGAGCCTACCTCTGGCGAACAGGTTGGAGAAGTCGGTCTCTGTGCGTCTGAAGCGCGCCTCTCCGCCGACGTTATCGCAGGAGAGCTGCAGGTTCTTGGCCGCTCGCTCCTTGAAGGAACTCACGATCCTGCTCCTCTCCTCCAAACTGTTGTTCTTCTGCAAAAATCCTAAACGTTTGCAAGAAGAAGAGGAGTCCGCAGGGTGGTTACACTTCCCATACATGTTGACAGCTGCAGCTTTCTTTATCCTTTTTATTAAAAAGAAAAAAATTAAACCTAAGCCCTTTAACAAGTCTCCTCTCTCCTCCTTCTCTTACTGTCTCTCTCTCCCTTCTGTACTTTCTACCTCGTTATCTTCTCTGTGATGAGGAAGAGAACACGAAGGGTCCCATCCCGCTCTGGGAGTCCTATTTATGGGCGGAGAGGGGCCCCTGTGGGAGGTTGCGCTCCGTGACATCAGCGTCAAACTCCAGCCAAGCACAAACACACCGCTGTCATGTAGCGGCTGTAAATTCTTAGTAAATATCCATCCGGCAGAAATAAAAACACGTAGCCGATGGCAGCACAGCACAACAGCACATTAGATAATAGCAGGGGTTTATCAAGAAAGCCTGCTGAGGAGAATAGGCTATATCCAATAAATGGCACAAAAAAATACATGAAGTCTCTGAGATATTAAACTTAACTGATTTTAATCTATAACAAGAACACAATTATTTTATTTTACAGTGTTTTTTGTTTTGTTTTGTTTTGTTTGTTTGTTTCCCTCCATTTTGTTTCGCAGCTGTGTGGTTCCGGGTAATTAAACGGCCTTATAGGGAAAAAAAAACGTGCCGGTCAAAAATACCGGAAAATTGTACCGAGCAGTGGCGCGTGACAGTCACCATTATGGGAGATGTCAGTCCGTCTTTGGTTTAGTGAGACTGAACCAGAGCCTCACAGTGGAGCCCCAGCCTGCGCAGGTCCCTCTTTATTATTATTATCTCTTATTTTGAAAGCAGTTTTTTCTTTTACATTCATCATTGTTATTGAAATCATTCCAAAAGCAGGCCTGATGGTGATTTATTAACTAGATAATATCTGTAAATCTGAATGTTTGCATTTAGAAATTCGTCATTATCCCAGTGAAGCGTCATCGCAGGCCACAGCCTTTAAATCAACCCCCTCCTCCTCCTCCTCCCCACATGTCTGATATCTCCCTCACAATTAATATTTCTGCATAATTCTATTAAAAACAGGGCAAAAGACAAAAAAATATATATATTATAATAGCGCGCACTTACCGCATATCTTCATCCCCAGTTTTCTTGTACATCCATGAGCGACTCCGCACCAGGCATCGTAGCCTGGAACGATTTAAAGAGCCGCATTAAAAGGGCCTCACTTAAAATCAGATAAAAATCCATTTTCAGCGCGTATTTTTAGGTTTTTTTATAATCTTTAGTAATGTAATGTTGAATATAGATGGTATGCGGTGAGGTGATGAAACACAAAAATATCGGCCAGTATTTTGGGTGTCTGGGGATTTATCGGAGCATGACTCCCCTCGCCGGGGCCCTGGCTGGATGTGGATTAGTCTTATTCCCACTGTCACCGTTCATGACCTATAGGCGAAGGACTTGAAATTAATTAGCCGTTTGGAGGCACGCCAGCCTAAAGATCTAATTGAGTGAAAAGATGCCGGTTTAAAATGCGAGCAGTCAGCGGACATGAAGCGGCTGTCCGCTGACAGATAGAGAATTACTGGCGTTATCAAGGGCTCCCAGCCAGAGGAGGGGATGGGGATCACACGGGGCACCTTGGATGGAGAGGAAGGCAAAGCAACACAGGGAGAAATCCTCAAAAGCAGCAATTTGGGGGGGGGGCAGGTAGGAGGAGGGTGGGAAAGGGAGGAGGAGGAGGAGGGAGTCCCATTCCCACATCCCAATTTAACCCTTGCTTTGGATCATTAGATAAATCATTGCCCTGCTCAGCTCATTGGACGCACTTTAACTCGGCCCTCACAATGATTTTTTTTTTTTCCCTGACAAGCCGGAGGAGACAAAGAAGACGAGTAAAAACAGAAGGAAAGGGCTGAAAAAGGAGGGAAGAGAAGATGCAGCTTGGGAGGCTACTGCATGGAGCCGACACCAGAATATAATCTCTGCCTTTTTAATATAAAAATAAGGTATTTGTGAGGAGAAATGGCGCGTGTGAGTGCATCAGATTAGACCTGATTTTTTTCCTTTTAATTCCAACGTCCACATCCACACCTGCGACCTTGATTTCAGACCCCCATTCATTCACTCATTTAGATAATCAGGCTGATTATTCTGTTTTATTCATTTCTTTTTACAGGCTACCAGCTGACAGTGAGGGGGGCTGTAGTGTTGGTGGCTGTGTAGTGCTCCCTTCTTGAGAGGCTACGATGCCATTAAGGGGGCAATTTAGTGTGGCTGAATTAACAGCCACTTCAGGGGCAATTTTGCGTGCTTTTTTTTTCTTTTTTTCTTCCTTTCATGCAGGCACTTTATTCAGCCGGGGAGCATTTAGGAAAAGCAATGGGGAAAAAAAAAGAAAGAAAAAAAAAGAATGCACGAACACACCACCACCAATAATAATAATAATAATAATAATAATAATAATAATAATAATAATAATTGCATATTTCTGTCTCCTCTGTGGGGAGATGCTCCGGTGCTGCAGCCCTCAGGCTCTTGCAGGCTAATTGCCTCCAGTGTAATGTTAGCAGAGGACATCAGCTCCTGACAGCAGCATTCATCTGTCACACACATGCCGGGAGGTCCGTATGCTGAATGAAATGCAGCGGTGATTTGTGGCGGAGGAAGCCTCCGCAAATGGCAGCGGATTTTTCTCCCTCTCCTCCTCCACCACCACCACCACCACTCCCTCCCTCGATGAAAATGATTAATGGCGGTGCCACACAAAGTAAATAGCACACGTGAAATAGCATTTTATCGGTGATGGACCTACTTGAGCCCGGTGGTCGTAAATTTGTCGAGTTGGGATCCGGTTCGCCGCCGGAGGAGGAGGGTGCAGACGCCGCCATCACTCCCGAGACCCTGTGCCAAAGTCTTCACCTCAAAAAGCCTCGGCACTTTCTTTTTTTTCTTCTTCCTCTCCTCCCTTCAATGCCCCCCCTCAAAAAATCAAAAAATAAATAAATATATCTGTCTATGAAAGATGAAAATTGAGGCAGGGTATAAGAGATGCTCGGAGACCTGTGGGCGACAAGGGCACAGACCGTCCCACAAGTTTGGACTCAGTTAGTCGAACCAGAAAAGAAAAATCAGAAATAAATAGAAAAAAAAAAAATGTTCCAGTGCACTTTTTCCCCCCTTTTCTCTTATTTCCTTTAAAAAGCCATTTAAGAGGCACTTATCCAGCTCTCACACAGCTTCATGCTCATCTTCATACACATCACATCCAGAATTTCTCCAGCCAAGGTTGTGTGGAAAAAACACATAACAAAACAAAACAAAACAAAAAAACCTCAGCAGTCACATCATTGAGAACCGGCCCACAAATTCAACGCATGTGCACAGAATAACATTACAAAACATGCGTAAAAAGAGGCATCATTTAAATTCTGCCACACGCACTGTACGGCCTACAGGTCCTCACCAGCCTGCTTCTGCTTCCACAAACTTGCCTGACAGACACCAGCTCAAGGTGATTCTGGCCTGGCTCGGCCGTGATGCGGGTCCACACACACACACACACACACACACACAAAGAGGACGACGCGCACTCCTCTGGGTCTCGGCTAAATGAGGATCTCACCTGAACAACATCATTTCTACACGCATGCGGTTCTTATCCAGAGCAGGAAACCCCATTACGCATCTCAAACCTTATAAAACACCTGTTAGAGCCCCTCCACCGACGATAAAAGAAGAGTTGGGCTGGTTTTGTTGTTTTTTTTTTCTTTCTCTCACAACATGCGTCCTGATGAAGCCACTCACCGCGATGATGTGCGTCCAGGTGAAGTCCAAAGGCAAGGAGGGAAAAAGAGACAAAGTGGATTTAGCACCAAATTAAGTCCCGCTGCGCTCTTTGGTCCACTCCAAGAGGGGGGAAAGAAAAAGAGGAGGAAGGATGAAGAGGAGCAGAGCTGAGCTTCTTCTCCTCTACAGATCCTCACACAACAAGGTGACCTTGCTTTTGTTGAAGTGGGCTTGATTTGCTGATATTCAAAGCGAGCCCTGTCTGTTTACTGTCATTGCGCACACGGATGAGTCACGGAGAGCGTGCACTACCTCCACCGGTGGCTGCTGCATGTCTGTGGAGCCGCTGTCCGCTCACAGCCTCCAGCACTGAGCGCTGAAAGTGGGACTTTTTTTTATTTATTTTTTAAACTACAAGAAGTCGCTCTGATTGTCCCCCGATCTATCTATTACAGCTGAGGTTTGAATCCACCAACGTGGGCATGAAGTTTGATGCTGTGAGCAACACATTACCGTGAGGAGGGACCAGGATCGAAGAGGGGGAGGAGGAGGAGGAGGAGGAGGAGGGAGAGATCGAGTTTTTTTTTGTTTTTTTTGTTCTGGTGGAAAAAAACAAGTGAGGAAAGCAGCACAATCACGTGCCTAAACACTCCTTTAATTGCCTTTATTTATGTATCCCTCCCCCCTCCATCCCCAATTAGAGACTTTGCCATTTCCCCCCTCACATCAATAAAGGCTTCTTCACCTCATCTCAAACCCTTTTCTCGCCATTTAATTCAGAGTGTGCATCTGATTTTCCACACTTTTCTTTTCTTTTGTCCAGACATGATGCTGGTTGAAGGGTGAAGATGTAACCTGCGACATCATGGCACACAGTGGAGGACGAGGAAACGCCAAGTCCACAAGGTGGCAGTGAGAAACCAAGAATGAGTCCTGCAGGAGCAGACAGGAGCACAAATGGGCCAGTCCAGAAATACTCCATGAGGCTAATTATAAACCGAGCCATTAATGTGGGACACGTCATGCGTGAACACAGGGACAAATGACGCCAATCAGATCCAGTCACACAGACGTCTCTGTTCGTATGAACACTAAACCTGTACATTACATGGAGAGATATATTGGATAAGGAGTCAAACTGAGCCTCAGCCCCACCTCAGTGTCCTGGTTCCTCCCTCTTTGGACCCC